>OY723405.1:5708503-6308503 GCA_963210345.1 Inga oerstediana
ATCACCACCGAGACGCATACTTTATTCTTTCATATATATACACACACATTAAATTTAACCAGAGTAAAATGGCGCATTAAGCTGCCTATGTGAGAGTGGTCGGCATATTCCTTTTCCACAAGCGAAACCAGAAAAATGAAAAGATAAGATTTTTGCCTCACCACAGGTTCAACTTCCACAATTTCTGATCTTGTGATAGCTTGCTCTCCAGACTCTTCCACACCATCAAGCAAATTTAGTCGTGATTCTTTCTCATACAAAGACTTCTGTAGAGCTTCAGTTTTGTGGGTCAATTCTTCTACCTTCCTACTTTCAATTTGCAACATTGCATCCTTCCTATCAGCAACTGCCCTTGAATTCTCAATTTCTGATAACAAAGATGTAAGCTTCTTATGAAGTACCTCTTTGTATTCATCAACCTGAGCATTACCCTTCACTTCAGGATGCATATCATGCATCCCATCTCGAGAGACCATCATGTCAACCCACATCAAGAACTCTAGGATCTCATCTGAACTTCCCTTGTTGCTATTTTGTGATGCAAGAAGATCATTGGTACATCTGGTAACCTCTTGCCTTAAGAAAGAAATCTCAGAATCCCGTTCTTGTAGTTGGGATTGCAAATTTTCAACCTCCGCAAGTAGACTTGAAGAAAGGTGGTGAAGCTCGTCAAACTTGGTTACAGTGATGGAAAGCTTTTTTGTAACCTTACCATTAGAAGTTTCGAGATTCTTGATTTCCAGATTCTTCTGTTGAACAACCTTTTCAAGTTCCTCAATCTTTTTTGTCAGTTCTTCCATCTGCACCTCTTCCTCATCCAGAGCTTGTGTTAGCGCCTCAATTTCTGCAGTAAATCCATAAGTTCCAAAATGGTAGTAAGTACTATTATATATATAGTACAAGTTTAATTAAAAAGACAAGTAATCAGACAAAACTCACCTTGGTCTTTGCCAGACAACAAATCCACCTGACATCTGATTTTCTCCTCTAATTCACCAGTTGTTACTAGCTTATCCTGCAGAGCATTCACCTTCTGCTCCAGTATCTTCCTTTCAGCATCAATCTCATCAATCTGTTTGACTAAATTTTGCTCTTCCATCTTTGAAGATTGAAGTTCTTGAAAGTAACTGTTCGTAGCACCTTCAGCAGCCTTAATCTGATTTACAAGGTCCGTGCAGATCCTGTCCCTTTGAACATCCTTCTCCTGAAGTTCTCTCTGCAAATTTGTTATAGTAGCCTTCATTTCCTTTTGGTTAGCATCCAGAACTTTAGTTTTTACACTAGCAAACTCATTTGCAGCCAACACCAATTTATCTGCTAGAGTCTTGATATATTCCGCAGATGCTAGGCGAGCCTCAACACTGGAAGGGTGTATTCCATCCTCAAATGTGGTTGATTGGAAATTAATCCCAAGATCTGAAGATGCTGACTCATTAGTAACCAGATCAGCTTTTCCATATTCAATTACAGCAATTGAATTAGCACATGCTTGATAAAGGTGAGCAATATTCTCACGTAAAACAAGAAGTTCCCCATCTTTTTCACTAATTTCTTTCTCCATGGCTTCACAGAACTCTCTTTGCGATATCATATCCCTTTGAATGCTCATCACTAGTTCAGATAATGTTTTGCCCTGTTCCTGTGCCAAACTCAAGTGCGTGTGGATGCTTTCCTTAAGAGAATCAAGCTCAACCAATAAATTTTGCAGTTGAAGCCCAAGAAGACGACTATTTTCAATCAAGTTTTCATCATCAGCATGGTCAATGGTCTCTGACCAAGGGTCCACAGACACAAAGCTCTTCTGAAGAAGAACACAATTAATTAAATTGGATGAAAGAATAAGTAATATGCATAATAATAATGACGTATAGCACTGTCTGATGCCAGGGAAATAATGACGTGAAAACCAGATTCCTCATATTACGAAGAAAAACTTAAGTTAGCAACATAATAAAAAAACAAAATGAAGAAACGAGTGATCAAAAGCAATCAACATGTACAGAATCTGTAAATACTGAAGTAAACTATTAGTAAATAATATCTCTAGTCCTCAGTTTGTTATACTTTGAAAAGTCAGTATTAATTTTCAACAAACATATATTAAAAACATATTTGAATAGCACAGGTTATGACATAATCTATTTCTCTTCCTCATACCAGATGAAAGACATTTGATGTTGATTAAAGCGAAAAGATAAAACATTAAAACAGGAAGAGCAAACAAAATATTAACTAAATGAACATCCCTATGGTAAAAATACCTGATCAACATATGACAGTCCTAAAATGCCATCATGCCCTCTAGTAACAGATGAATCAACGATAGCGGCAGCATTTTTGGCTTTCATGCATGACTCAAGGCCAACTTTTAGACTTCGTAAAGATTCCAAATCCACAAAAAAAGCATTGGCCATTAACTTGCCAGTGTCGCTGAAGCCTTTGTGAAGTTGGTTCAAGCTAGATTTTAATCCCATGATCGCAGCAAAATGGTTCTTCCTTTCCTTCATGTGCAAAGTTGATAACTTCTCAAGATGAGAAATCGCTTCCAGTTTGTCAGCCTCGGCTAAATCCCTTTCCTTTCTGATATCCACCAGTTCAACAGCAACTTTTGCAAGCTCCTCCTGGAAGGCATCATTCCTCTCTTGAACTTCGTTCAACTCAGCCAGGAGGAGTTCTGCTGCTCTTTTAGATTTCATGGACTCTTGCTCTAGAGAAGCCACAGTAGCATGCAAACCAGAGCATAGCTTCCCAACCCATTCCAGCTTGTTTACTGGATCACTTGTCTTGGATGCATTCTCAGGTTTAAGAGCTTCTAGCCTATCTGCATAACTGGACAAATCTTTGAACTTCTCTGCAAACTCTGCAAGACCATGTTCCCAGTTGTTATTCTCAGATTTCAAGTGCTCCATCTCATTAGTCATCTCTTCAATTGTTTGCTTTAGACTGTCTCGTTGTTGAACCAGTAACTTCCCTTTCCTGACTGCAACATTTAACTTCTCTCTAACGGAAGCTGACTTCTGTTCCTCCTGATTAAGCTGCACCTGCAACTCCTCAGCTCTTTTAGTTAAAGCTTCAACTTCACCAGATAACGCTATTTGGGTGCTCAAATACTTATCTTTCTCCTCCTTCACATGCATCAGTTCATGCAAAGCCTCTTCCAGATCTTTCTTCAAACTATCAATAGTTGTCTCCTCCGTATCATCAATATCTTGGCTTCTTGCCGCCTTAAGAGCAGCATCAGCTTCTTGTGTATGTTGTCTATCAAATGCATCCCCATATGCTGGTTTTGTTTCCGAGAGAATTGTATAATTCTCTAAGAGCTTTCTCAACAGAACTTCTAAGGAATCAATACTCTCCTTGCCAGAAACCGAATATGCTGTTTCAAATTCCTGTAAGGCATCACCAACTAAATTTAGCAATTCTCTGATCCTGCCCTCAATGGCGAGCATTTGCTCTTCAATGGCAGATTTCTGTTTCAGTTTCTCCTCCAAGCCAGTTACCTCAGCTGACAGCCTTTCATTCCCAAGTTCAGCTTCCCTTGTCTGCACTGATAGTTTCTCACATTCATGCATCAGAAACTCCACTCTGTCAGAAAGATGCTTCCTCTCAGAGGTAACGACTCTGAGCTCTTCCTGAAGAACAGACACTCTCCTTTGAGACTCTCCAAGATCAGCATTTAGCAATCCACAATAGCTATCATATTGTTCAATCTTAAGCTGTAGAGAATCTCTATAATGATTAGCCTCAACAAGTGCTCTTCCTAACCACTCAATCCTATCAACTGTCTCCATAGACCGCAGATGTGAAGGCATATCAATTTTGTCTACAAGCTCTTCCCAACTCTGCACTAGCCTGTTTCTTTCCATTAATGACTGCTCCAGCATTTCATTTTGTTCAGCCAACACATAGTACTTACTCTGTAAGTCCTCAAAGTTTTTTCTTAGATCTTCCCCTGTATCAGATTGTTGCTGAACATCTTTCCAGGCACCCATGACAACAAAACCAGCATCAGAGAATGAATCTCCTTCAGCCGAAATCTTCTGATCTGAATCATTCAGGGGCAACGAGTTTCCTGCAGTAGATCTAGCCAACCAATTAATCTTCTCAATAAGGTCTCTTGAATGAAAATGCTCTGGCAGATCTAGGTCTTCCAAAATCTCTTCTATCCTCTGGAGCAATGAATCTTTATGAAGAAATGACTCTCTTAAGGCATTAGCTGAATTGCGAATATATGAAAGCTCAGATTCCAGAGCCTCTACACGTTCACCAGCTTCAGCATAGGTCTTAAGTTCATCTTCAACTTCATGAATTCTAGTATCTTTCAACTTTAACTCCTCCAAGCATCTCTCCAATTTGCTGGATGTTTCAGCCAAGGACTGTTTCAGGCCATCCCGCTGCACAACCAAGCCTTTGCCCTTGCTAACAGCTATGCTAAGTTTCTCCCTTATTGAGGAGACCCGTTGTTCTGACTGCTCGAGTTCTCTAGTCTTAACATTCAATTCAGAACGAAGAGCAACATGAGTTTCCTCAGCCTGACGTAAGCTTTCCCTCAAAATAAGTATTTCATTTTCATGCTCAGCAAATTGGGTTTCTAGGTAATGTATCTTTTCCTGTATTTCAGATAATTCCATCACCTTAATTCCATAGCCTTCTTTAGCTATATGTTGCTGGAGTTCAGCTTCTCTAGTTTTCTGAACAAGAGTAGCTACTAATGATTCTAAACATGAGAGAGGTGCTTTGTTCATTTTGATCTTCATCTCGTCCACTTCCAATACACCTTCAGCTTCTTCAACTATCTTACGAACAGCATCTAAATCAAGACACTTCGTGTTCAGTTCCTCCAATTCTTTTTCCTTGTGCATCAAATCTAACTTAATCTCTCTGGTGACAGACTCAAGTTCCAACCCCCTATTCAGTATGTCCCCAAGAGATCTCATGAAGGTCTCAAAGATGCTATAGTTCAGTAGATCAGGTAATGGCTCACCTTGTACATCTATCTTATCTTCATCTGTAGACCCACAGTGCTCATGGACAAGCTTCCTCAGGTCACTGTATATTTTATTCAAGATAACAACAGCCAATTCATTCTTCCCATGAAGCTCATTACACCTTGTACTCATTTCTCCATACGTAGTGCTCACTGTTCCTTGTTCTGCATAAGCAGTTTCAAGTTTCTTCCGAAGATCTGCAATCACTTCAATGGCTGCATTAACAGAAACTGCAAACCGGTGATTGACGTCTGCACTACTGTAACTGTCAGTAGAGGTGGATGAAGAAAAATCTTCTCCAACTGATTCGTCCAGCTTCGCAGCTATTTCAACGATCTCAGCCATAGTAGTATTCCAGCTTTGCTCAAGTAGCATTGCCCTCTCCGTCACCTCCTTCTGAAAATTTTCCAGCTGACTGCCAACAACAGAAGCCATGTGATTTGTAATTTGTTGCATCTCATATAAATCAATACGCAATTGACTAAGTTTCAACTGGCTTTTTTCAAGCTCCACACAAGCTATACTGTTTTTGGCTTTGCAAGAGAGGCTTTCTTCCTTTAAAGCTCTGCAGACTTCCTCAAGATCATTATTCTTTTCTTGAATGTCACTCAGAAGTTGCATTGCAGCTTCATATTGAACTGCAAGTTCAATGTTGGATGCTTCTAAATCTGAACAATGTTGTTGCAAAGCTTCATCCTGGTATTTGTCACCAATTTCTTCTATTTTAGCCTTGTACACATCCAAAGTGCTATTGAGAGAGGTATTTTCTTTGGCAAATTGTTCAAGATGCCCTTTGGCTTCTTTAAGATCAACTTCAAATCTCATCCTTTCCCCCTTTTCT
This sequence comes from Inga oerstediana, assembly GCA_963210345.1. Classification (NCBI taxonomy): domain Eukaryota; kingdom Viridiplantae; phylum Streptophyta; class Magnoliopsida; order Fabales; family Fabaceae; genus Inga; species Inga oerstediana. The sequence goes on from OY723405.1 coordinate 5,714,333, forward strand.
GTAGATAACTGATCTTGAACAGAAGCAACCAGAGATGAGAATATATGAGTCTCAAGAACAAGAGATTGTTTGTCCTCTTCAAGCTTCTTTTGCTGATCAGATAATAATTCCAGGCTCCTGTTTAAGCCTGAAATCTCTAATTGTAAACTTGCCACTAAATCTTTACTTTCAACAGACTCTACTGACAGCTTGCCAATCTCATGGGTTAGATGCTCAGCTTCTGTTATAGTATTATTCCTATCCTCAGTCGCTGAAGACAACCTTGCACTTAGGTTAGAATTTTCATCTCTTAATCCTTCAACTGAACTCTTTAGGTCAGCCAGTTCTGTTGACAGCTTTTTATTTTCAAAAAGATGAAACTCCTTTTCCTCCTCAAGTTTATTTTTCTCCTCACCCATCAAAGAAAGTGTTTTACTCATGACTTTGTTTTCTGTTTGCAAAGCTATGACCAAGCCTATGCAGTCAGTCAGCTCTGTGGACAGATCCGGTGAATCCCTTTGAGACAATTCTAAACTATTCTCCAACGCAACTGCTCTAGCAGAAAGTGCTTCAGCTGTTGCTTGGGCAGAATTGAATTGGCTCTGCAGTTCAACACCCTTGCTGACAACATTATGTAATTCAATCTGGCAATTAGCAAGCTCTTCTGCAAGGCGATAGTTCTTGTCATTGATTTCATTATGTGAAGCTCGGAGGTGAGATAGTTCATCAACCAACAGACAACGTTGACTATTGGATTCCTGTTGAAGCTCCTGCTGTTCTGTCAGTTGCAAAGTGAGTATATCATTCTTTAAGTTTGCTAGAATCAATTCTTCTTTGACTCTCTCAAATGATTCTAGAAAGGCAAAATCTCGTAAAACTGGACTTCTGGCTACAGGATCTACATTAGAAACAGTTCTTCTAGACTTAAGCAAACATTGATAATCTTCTTCACTCAGCCCATTTATAATTTCTCTCAGCTGAACGAAACTGATTGAGTTCACATCAGAAATAGAAGAGAAGCACGGTGTTTCTGAGTTTACTTCATGAGCTCCTATTGACAATTCATGGCTGTTATCCACAGCAGCATGCCACTGGTTAGGCTCCTCCTGAAGACCCTTGTTCTCCCCCAAATGAGGCAACTCTTCATGAATCGAACCTGGAAATATCTCTCCCTCCAAGTTATTCAAATCCTTTCCAGCCATTGCATCTTCAACGCCTTTAGTCGAAGCTGAAAAATTATCAGACATGATGTCCTCCAAAGAAGATGCTTCAACTGCCTTGCCCATTGGGGCTGCTTCATTAGATGCATCCTGAATTCCAGTCTGCCCAAGAGCAACGCCAGAAAGAGCCTGAGCATTCTCACTGACCTCAGACAAAGGAGTCTTCTCATGACCATCCATATCAGCAGCTTGGCTTTGAAAAGAATTGTTTGCCTCCAAACCATCAGCATCCTGCATTGTCCCTACCAAGCAACAAATGAGATCATAATTAAAAGTAAAATACACAAAACGGTTTTACCAGCCAAATCTGATAGAATATTATTATCCAGAAGAAGAAAGGAAGAAAGAAAGAAGTTATGGCCTTGAGTAAAATGAAGAGAGGTAAGAGAAGAGCACAACCTACATCTGTTACCTGATCTTCCCTCATTAGTGTCAGGGATGTATTGAAAATTTTCTCAGGTGGAAGCAAAGACTCTTTCCTCTCCTCACCCTCTCTTTCTACCCTAGTAGCATCAAACGCTGCAGCTGAAGCAGGTGAGGGCAAGTCATCAGGTGCAGTAGACATATGATCGTCCATTACTCCACCTTCAAAATTAACCTCCCCCGTATCCGTACCAACGTCCTGAGTATTTTCTCCCCCATTCTGACCTGACAACTGAGCATCAGCTTTTGCAACTCCCTGATCCTGGTGTTCTAACTCAACATGAGGCGCCAATTCTGCCTTGATATTTGGCTCATATGCAACATCCACTGACGATGAATCAACAAAAGGAGAATTAAAGTCAGGAGTTGATGAATTTGCCAGAGACTGCAACCCTGATGATGCTGGGACACTCAAATTACAATCAGCACCAATCTCAACCTCCTCATCAACAATATGAGATGATGCCGTTGATATAGGTGCAATAGTTGCAGCATCGGCATCAGACTCATGCTGCTCAGGTTTGCCAGATTTTTTTGAATTCTTTCCAGCACTGCTACTGCCTTTACTGTCCTTCTTTTGACGAAATTGCTGAAGCTGACAATAAAAACAAATGATAATTCAAATTATGAACCGCCAGCGTTCCCCTCCACTTCTTATACCTATAGCTTAGGGATCTAATTATTTAAATAGGAAGAAAGAACTAATACCAACTAAATAATTTCAGAACCACTATTTTAGGGTGGGGGATAAGCATTCCAGTTTCCGGGCAAAAATAATGATACTAACAATATTAATTAAAACAATAAAATTCAATGAACATCATTGTTTTCTTGAGTGTGGTTCTTTCCCAATTCCTAGGCAACAACAGTCTAACTCCGTTCATATTCAGTGACATCATGAACTCAATTGTCGCGCTTCCCTCATGCAATCAAAACTCCGTTATCACTCAGCATATTGAAATGGACGAGAAGCAGTTCGTTATTGCTATGTTAAAATATAATTTAAAATTATAATCAAACGATATGGCAAATATAGAGATACCTTTTTTCTCCCGGCTGCAAGCAGATCGGTACGACTCTTGTTTTTGTCCATCCGATCCACTCAGTTCTCGCTTCCTGATGTGACGGCGACAGTCACCACGAGCAAAACCCAGCTCCCATTTAATTCCTCTTATTCTGCACCCAGAAGGGAATAAAATATGGTGACGTTAAAACTATCAACAGGGTAGTCAACATTCAAAACAGCCCCCGCGTTCCCTTCATAAATCATGGAGACTGGCTCTTCCAACCAAAATAAAACGTTGCACAGTCCTCTGTAACAGAAGATTTGTACGAGTGCAGAAGGCCCTAAATTTTATAATTTCAATTTGATTTATATTGCCACCAGCAACCAAACGAAGCATAGCCAACTAATTTTGAAATATCAGAAGAGACAGCGCCAGAAAACCCGCAAATCAAGAAATGAGCTTTGAAATTATTAGATTAACTAGACAATCAAGAAACCAGCATTCAAAAGTGGATACTGGAACGAAAATAATCAGCACCTTGATTAGGGATGGACAGCGACGTCGCCCTTGCAAATTTGTTAGTAGGCGTGATGGTAGCTTCGATGTAGTGCGACTGCAGATTCAAAAAATTTTGTGTTTATGGCGTTTAATTCAGGGCGGGTTAGAGATCTGACGCGGCTAACCTCTTTCCTGCTGGTGAATCTGTGCTTTCTATGGTCGCTTGATTAAAGCAGGAAATTCGCTGAACTTATTTGGTGCGAGACGGCGAATTTCACTTTGCACTATCTCTATCTGTACCAAACTTATCCCTATGATATATTAGTTTTTGATATACGAAGTTATTAAATAAAAAAGAAGAAGTTGTGAATATAAAATAGGGAGAATTACACTGCAGTCCCGTGGAAAGCAAAATACGAAGAAATGATCCCGAGAAATTCTGAAATTACTACCAAGTCCCATGGGACCATTTTGTAATAAATTAAAAATGAAAAAAAGTCCAAAATACCCCTAAGTATTCAGACATTCAATTTCCCTTCATTAAACCTCACTTGTTGTTGCAGTCGGACGAAATTCGCCTTGTTCTTTAGTTCCCGATAGGCGACAATCTCGACAAACGGAAGCTGTCATCGTGAGCGGCGTTGGTCGCTGGTTAACACTGTCGAGGTTTGGTGGGCACTGCTTGGGTAAACCGAATCGTCTGCAAACAGATGGTGTCAGGTCTATAATGATCGACAAGCGAGATAGTCAGCAAACGGATGCTGTCATCGTGAGGCACGACGTTTATAGGTTATCACCGTCGAGGTCGGTGGTCGCCGGCTGAGTAAACCAACTGTCATATTCCCTCATTTGTTTCTTCGTGACCGTGGAGGTTTGTTTGGCATCTGTAAGTTTAGGTTAGGGTTCTTCATGGGTTTTGAATATTTTTTATATATGCATCTTTCTAGTTTTTCTTGGTTATTTGTGCTACCCTTTGTTAGTTTTTGAAGCATGAATATATTTAGAATTGTTTTTTGAGAAATCAGAAGTTGGACAATTTCTGTTCATTTCTAGCTTTAAACTACATTGTATGGAAGAGGTGGTTCTGCTACTGATTGTGATGTTGATATTAGTTATTTTGACCATAAAGATCCCCAATTAAAAAGTAACCTCTTCCATTTGCAATAAAATGTTGACCCTGAATCTTAGATTTCCTTTTCCTTTTTGCTGAAATTAGATTCCCTTTTCCTTGACAGCAAACAAGTAAGAAGGTTTGGAATTAATTTGGAGGTTGATAATCAGAGAGCTGGCAACAATATATTTAACCTAGAGTTTCTTTGATCTTGCTGGATGGATGATTTACAAATTCTTGAAAGTCATGATATTGAAAATTCTCTCACGGCTTTTAGATAGAAGTATCCTTTGGGAACTAAGATCAGTGAATGTCAGATTTATGAATATAAATAGGAAGGGCTGGAAAAAAATATAAATAGAAAGGGGATTTTGAAGAGTTTGGGTGAGAACTAGTGGTTACAAGTACTGTGTCTGATTCCTTGATCAATTTTTTGCATAGTCATTTTCCTTTGTTTTTGGGTATTGAAGTATAGCGTATATGACATTTGACATTCAATTCATGTGATTCACCTAGGGCTGTTTCTCATTGTTTTACATGTTAGAGTGAAGTATTTTGGGTTGGTTTGTTAATAGGTTCATGGTAGAGAAAAGGACAGTATCTTGGTTGAAGAAAATATGAATTAAAATAAATAATGATGCCTACTGTCAGTTTCCCCCCAAATAATTGTAAAGGCCAATTTTACAATATATAATGAATAAAACCTTATTAAATGTGTGAAGGACAATGGGAAAGAATCTGATTCGATGAAAGATATGAAGTTAGAAGGGATCAATGTTTTAAGAATTATGATACTTATGATCTGATGATGCAATTTCAAAAATGGCAAAAGTTAATTACTAAACTAATGAAATCAATATGAAACTCGAGCCTGGACAAAATATTTCATATTTAAATTTATCATTTCTTGAGGCTACAAAATCAAGCGCTAGTTTCATTCGTTAATTTGTAAGTTAGATCATATTCTAACCAGTGGGTTCCTCTATTCATTTTAAGTAAAGAATATTGCCAGGAACCTTGGACTATAACATAACTAGTGTATGGTTTTATAACATAATTCATTATGTTATAACTGGAGAACTTTGTCATTTTTCAACTCAGTAGCAGAGAGCCAAAGATACAAGTAACTGTGTATATGTTTTTCTTTTGATGCACCGTTTTTTACTAAAAATTTATGGAGTTTAACTTTTGTAATGAAACTACAGAACTATTTATTTCTATTGCATATGTTGTTCTGAGAAGTTTAGAGATGATCAATTTTTATTATTATTTTGTTAAATAGAGCCTATCAGGATGACCCATTCTATCCCTGATTGTTGTGGATTAGTTCTTCGCTGTGCTGATGGTACTATTCTTTATGTTGGGGACTAGAAGGTTAGAATTCTACTTTACTCAATGCATTGTTTATTCCATTTAACTTCATTCTCCTGTTGCTTAAGAAGTTGATTCAACAGATTGAAGAATAACCACTAGATGGTAAAGTTTTTTACTGTGAAGTTTTGGAGGAACTCTCTAAAGAAGGAGTAACATTAGTATGTCTATTTGGTCCTGCACTTAAATAATTTACACAGAAAATTTTCATTGGACTTATCTTTAGGGAAAAGATAATTTTCGTGCATATTCGAATGCTTTGATCGTTTATAGGCTAGTAGCAATAATATATAGTTTAACTTTGTAAATGTTTATTGTAGTTTAACTTTGTAAATATTCATTGTAGTTTAAATTTGTAAACAATATTACAATACGCTTAGCCTGCATAGCTTTTGACTCTGCTTAATTGTAATAATTTTTTCCTTCATTTACTAATGCCTCTTCCTATGTACTTCAATTTATAATAATTCTTGTGATCCATTTGAATTTTAAAACATTTATCAAAGGTTGCATTTTGCATTTCCATTCATACTTTTTGATGCTTGTGTTTGCTTATTTGTTTACTCTTATTATCTTGTATACTTGTGCAAAGATAAGCCTGGTGCCTTGTGACATTATGTTGAACGGTGACCTACAATCATAATCACGTGGATTTATTTCAATGTTTCTTTTGAATTAGTGTAATCTATTCCATTTTGGTGATAGTGTTATAAAAAATCAGTTATAGAGGCATAGGAATATTATATTCAATTATCTCAGTTTAAGATGTTTTTAACATTATTTGCACCAATGTTCTTCTTTTGTCTGCATTTTTTAATCATTAGTAATAGTAATCAGCAATTATGAGCATGGTTTGGTTTTTTCTCTTAGATTCCCTGCTATCTTGAGGTGATTTGTCCATAAAATTTAAGTTCATTTAATCTGTGTCCATTTCAACAAGATGAACAAAGGAAAGTCTGGCAAAGAGAACCAACGAACAAAAAGCCCAACACGAACAAGGGCAGCCATACGAGCTCCACGAAATGAAGGTCGGGTTCTTGTGGTGGCTGGTTACTCATCCTCACAACAAACATGCAGACAAAGTTATGTCTTTGGTTTAAGACATACATAAGAGGAGGAGAATCAATTAGGATGCTGACTTTAATTGTGGAGAATCAATTAGGATGCTGACTTTAATTGTACATTCTTATTGTGAATAGCTTTGATGTAGTACGCTATGACTTGTATTGACATATGATTGTATGGACAACACATTAGGGGTTTGTTATGTTCATGTGCACAATAATTGTAAATGTGGTATGTTTTGTGTAATGATCAAGTGCAATCACATTATATGGATGATATGTTTTAAGGTTTGACCAACTTCAAAGTTGTACTTGAGATGTTTTGAATATTTATGAATTACATAGTTATTTTCATTAGTAAACTTTAGTGCTACAGATATGCACATTTGATGCTCTTGCTTGCACAATGCTACAGGCTCTACTGATAACTTCCGGTGTCTTTATTGACAAGTCAATGAAGCTGCTGTGTAATATGTAGCTCGTCCAAAAATATGCGTAATTGATTACACAGAGAGCATACAAAAAAAAACATACATGATTCTTAACTTCTTATTGGTAGCTTCAAATGTGGAATTGATTACGTTTTTTTCAATATTATCCATATTGAAAATCTCATTAATTACAGCTTCATATGACTTAGGACGTTATCATGATATTAAATATGAGTAATTTTGGAATTTTTTCACTTTTAGAGAAATTTAATAATGACTTAATCATACCTAATTTTGAAAGGATATAAGGAACTTCTGCAACTTGCTTCAGTAAGTTGACCAACTGGTCGTGGCAAGTAAACATTCTCAAGAAGTTTACTCTCTGTGTAACTGGCTACAGCAAGCTGGCAAACTTGCCGTGGCAAGTACTCTTCGTATGCTCTCTGTGTAACTAGCTACAACAAATTGGCAAACTTGCCGTGGCAAGGACACTTCGTATGCTCTCTGTGTAACTGGCTACAGCAAGTTGGCACCCTTGCTGTAGCAAGTTCTGAGAAAGTGCATAACTGTGTTAACAACTCAAAGGGCTTGCATTGACAACTTAATGGGCCTTCACTAACAACTCAAGGTGCCTCTATTGACAACTCATTCGGCCTCCGTTGACAACTCTTCATAACAGCATAATTGTGTTAACAACTCAAGGGGTCTTTCATGACAACTCAAGGGGCCTGCACTGACAACTCATTGGGCCTTCGTTAACAACTCTTCATAACAGTAAAACTGTGTTAACAACTCAAAGAGCCTGCACTGACAACTCAAGGGGCCTACACTAACAACTCAAGGGGCCTGCACTGACAACTCATTGGGCATTTGTTGACAACTCTTCATAACAGCAAAACTGTGTTAACAACTCAAGGGACCTGCATTGAAAACTCAAAGGGCCTTCATTAACAACTCAAGGTGCCTCCATTGACAACTCATTGGGCCTCTGTTGACAACTCTTCATAACAACATAACTGTATTAACAACTTAAGGGGCCTACACTGACAACTCAAGGGGCTTCCATTGACAACTCATTAGGTATCTGTTGACAACTCTTCATAACAACATAACTGTATTAACAACTCAATGAGCCTACACTGACAACTCAAGGAGCCTCCATTGACAACTCATTGGGCCTCTGTTGACAACTCTTCATAACAACATAACTGTGTTAATAGCTCAAGGGGTCTGCACTGACAACTCAAGGGGCCTTTATTGACAACTTAAGGTGCCTCCATTGACAACTCATTGGGCCTCCGTTGACACCTATTCATAACAGCATAACTGTGTTAACAACTCAAGGGGCCTCCATTGACAACTAATTGGGTATTCATTGACAACATAATTTATATCAGATTAAAACTTTCAATACATGACAATGGAAAGATATTGAGCTGTTAGTGGAAGGCCCTGGAGTTGTTAGTGGAGGCTCCTTCAATTGTCAATAGAAGGCTAATGACTTGTCAAAGGACACCTTATGGCTTGTTAATGGAGGCTCCTTGACTTGTCAATGCAGGCATTGGGAGTTGTCAGCAGAGGCCTCTTGACTTGTTAATGGAAGAACATTGAGTTATTAGTGGAGACTCCTTGACTTGTCAATGGAAGGACATTGAGTTGTTAGTGGAAGACCCTGGAGTTGTTAGTGGAAGCTCCTTCAATTGTCAATAGAAGGCCAATGACTTGTCAAAGGACACCCTATGACTTATTAATGGAGGCTCCTTAACTTGTCAATGCAGGCATCGGGAGTTGTCAGCAGAGGCCTCTTGACTTGTTAATGGAAGAACATTGAGTTATTAGTGGAGACTCTTTGACTTGTCAATGGAAGGACATTGAGTTGTCAGTGGAAGGCCCTGGAGTTGTCAGTGGAGGCTCCTTCACTTGTCAATTGAAGGCCAATAACTTGTCAAAGGACGCCCTATGACTTGTTAAGGGAGCCTCCTTGACTTGTTAATGCAGGTACCGGGAGTTGTTAGTAAAGGCTTCTTGACTTGTCAATGGAAGGACATTGAGTTGTTAGTGGAGGCCCCTTGAGTTGTCAGTGGACCCTCATTGACTTGTCAACTAAAAGACATTGAGTTGTCAGTAAAAGGCCCTAGAGTTGTTAGTGGAGGCTCCTTCACTTGTCAACAGAAGGCCAATGACTTGTCAAAGGACACCCTATACCTTGTTAATGGAGCCTCATTGACTTGTCAATGTAGGTATCAAGAGTTGTCACTGAAGGCCTCTTGACTTGTCAATGGAAGGAAATTGAGTTGTCAGAGGATGCCGTTGGAGTTGTCAATGGAGGCTCCTTGACTATGCCGCAACGAAGCAAAAGCGAATACACATCGAAAAAAACCTGTGCGTTTGCTATAGCAAAGCAAAAATGATGTTGCGATACTGATGCTATGTGTTTTATCACTATACTATTATTTGCAACCCGTGTACTTGCAGTAAGCTAAACAGCGAACAATGGCCATCTACTAGCCATCGCACTCATGCAGATGTCAATGGAGTCAAACAATGTGAAACGAAGAGCATCATATGTGCATTACATAACTTTAGCACTAATGTTAACTCATGAAAATGATTTTGTAATTCATAAATATTCAAAACATCACAAGTACAAGTTTAAAGTTGATCATAACCAAAAAGATCGCATCTATACAATGTGATTGTACTTGATCATTACAAAAAGGTTACCATATTTACAATTAGTGTGCATATGATCATTACAATATCCTAATTTATAGCTTGAACCAATTTCTAGGAGCAAAATTCCAAATGAGTAAACATCACTCTTGGGAGTGAGTTGGTACGTTTTCATGTAGTCAGGGTCCAAATAACTAACTGTTCCTTTCCATGAGCAACAACATATGTACACAGAGAAGGCGCTGATTGAAATCTAGGATATTTCAATGTAGACCTGCTAGTAATATCAACAGAATATTATAATGTTTCTATATCCAAAGATAATCATAAGACACCAAGAAAGGTGAAAGATCTTACCATCTAAATGTTCTATGAGAGAACCATTTGCCACATACTCGGTAATAAGAAGGCGTTCATTTCCTTTGTAAATGTAACCTAGTAGCTTCACCAAGTTTTGATGATCAATTTTGGCTAGGATTTCAACCTCACTACTGAATTCAGTTCTCAAATTCTCAAAATGTACCTATACAATTAATTTAACAAGGTCAGCATCAAGAGAAGGGTTACTTTAAACATCAAAGTTTAAAATACAACTTTAGTATCTTGACAACCAAACCAAATTTTCGGTAATGTTTCCATTAGACCATTATTGATAGTATAAATAACTCAAGGGTCAAATGACAAGAAATTAGTTATAGTATACTCCCTAAAACTTTAAAGCAAAATTCCCACTCAACCACGATGAATTAAAGCTGATATGAAAGATCTGAGCAACACTAATCTAAGCTCAAATGGTTGAAAATGGTTTGAAGACGAAAATATCATGAAAATATTGATATGACCATTAGTATCATCATCCCCTATATCAAACCAATAAAAAAATTTATTTAACATATATGGACCAAGGATAATTACCAATTTTAACATTTATGTATCAAGCTATATCTGGATCAGGCATATATAAGTGTCTAAAACTCCTAAGTTGGTCATCTTTCTAGACGTATATCTATCAACCTAATCATTTAGAACCATTTGGATCAGCCTGCACTCTTGAAAGCGAATATATCAATTGATGCTGAGGTTCAAAGAAAGCAAAATTTTGATTTGTAGCATCCATGAAATTAACTAAAGAAGGGTTCCCTTATTTCTAATAAGTATCAGGAATTTCAGAGAATTTGAACTCTAAATTCAATTTTTATTGGAGGGAAATTGATTGCATAAATAGGGAAGGAAAAGAGACAAACCTCCAATTCAACGCCAAAAATTACCCATCAATCAAGCAAAGAGTAATGGTTGCAAAAAGATGAAATTTGACTAGTAATTAGGGGACAAACCACCGATAGTTATGTAGAAGAAGTCACAATCTCCAACAAAGGATCACAACAAATGAAAATTGTCACCCAGAACTTTATAGTTTTGAATTTTCTTTCTAAAAATAAGATCCAGAGCTTAGGAAAGAATTAGAGACTTCACAAGTTTCTATAAGCTTTCATTCAAACTTGTGAGGAAAGAAATGTGTTGGGTTTGCCTTACTTTAGTTTCATTCTTGAGTTCAGAAAAAGAAGGTCATAAACAAATATACTGTAACTTCAAGAACTTCGATAGTAAACAATGTCATAGTACAAGACAAACTATAGAAATATTATGCTTCGTTTCAGTACTCTAAATTTTGTTTCTTTATTGATAAGGTTAAAGTGAAGTCAAAGTTGACTAATGTCGTAACCCGAAAATAAAAAGTTGATTAACGTCAATAACTGCATAGAACTCTCCGAGGACAATCAGATTCGACCCTTTATTGCACTTTTCAATGTTCTATTCTATTTTCGTAAGTAGTAAGGCTACAATTTTAATCTACCATTATCAACCTCAGAAAGAGAGAAGAATGACAAAAAAGACTGCTATCATTATCTTCTTAATGAAATAAAATTAATCTTGAAGTGATAAATGGATGTTTATCAACGTTGAAAAGAAAAAAGGTAGTGCAAGACAATATTTAATGTACTATACAAGTATTCAAGTAATAGGAAAAAGAAACTTAGTAACTTACCCATTTATGAAGATTCCAAAAGCCATTTTCTCTATCAGTAGTGAAAAATAGCTCCCCTGCACAATCAAAATTATAGAAAACAATAACATAAGGACAACACACATCTCTACAAACAATGACATGCGGTCATGAACATATTTTACCATCAGGGGACCACTTGGGTTCAGTTACAGACTCCACAAGCGAAGGATCACCACCAGTAATACGGCTGCTCTTGTAGATTTCTCTGCATGGAATCTTAAGATGATTAAGCTTCTAATCCAAACATGACTTGCATAGAATAGATAACTGTCTCCAACAAAGATATAGAATTTTAAAACTACAATCCCAAAACAAAAGAAGATGAAAATACCAGAGCAATGAGCAAATGAAAACCCCAGATAAAACTCATTTGATTGAAGAGCCTGCTAAACACAACTGGGTAAAGTAGAGTCAGTTTTCAAATCTTTTTGTTTCCTCAAGTTTCAAAATTCTAATTCTCATGTGATAAGTTTTTAACTCAACTGGAACAAAACATATCCTACACAAAATTGGCTTTAATGTGATTAGTTTTTATTACATTTAGAAATTTCCTTATTTCTCTCCCTTCAATCTTTCTACTGCATTTTGAAATTTCATAAACGATTTACCAATATATACCAACCCATAAACTACGAGCACTTGCATCATAAAATACATGTCCATGTTCAACAAAAATCAGAAAATAGCATCAGAAAAGAGACAACACTGCATAGATTATTTTTAATGTGATCATTTTGTAAATTAAACCTTAAACAAGACAATTTGAACATGAATAGATTTGCAAAACTAGTTTCAACTTAACAGTTCTGAACCTTTTTTCATACTTGGGAAGATGGAGAAACTTCAAAATACGAGCTTAACGAACTACAAACTAAAACAATGAGATTTTTTTAGTATCCCCTAAACTGCCATAATTTTTTAGAACAATGCTGATGGAAACACAAACCAACTGAACAAACCCAAACATTTTCATGCAATCCTTTAAACAATAACAGAACAAGAACAACTTTAACAAATGATGACAGAAAAAGGAGAAGAAGCTTACCGATGTTAAGAATGAAGCTCGTCAGAGCCTACCCACGAATGAGGGAAGATCAGAGTTGCTTTACCCGGTTGGCCGCCCTTGAACCACACCAGAGAGATCCATCAACCCCGTCGCAAGCGATGCTACCTTCCGTCGCACACTGTCGCCTCTCAGGCTTCACAGATTTGGCTGAATCCCTACTGTTATCGAATGAGGAAAAGAAAGCTCAAGTCTATCTCCCTTTTTCCCCTTCTTAAGGGTATTTCAGACATTTCTCACCTGGAATTTTTTACAAAATGGTCCCATGGGACTTGACAGTAATTTCAGAATTTTCTGGGACCATTTCTTCGTATATTATCTTCCATGGGACTACAGTGTAATTCTCCCTATAAAATATGGTGTTGTTAGTATGAAGACAGGTTTTATTATTGGTTCCTGAAACTTGTGAATTTTAAACTTATCTCTGGGTTATCTCTGGGTATGTGTTGGTTTTTGAGATACAAAGTTATGAAACAAGAAAGTGAAGTTGTTAATATAAAATACAGTGTTGTTGATAAAAAAAACAGGTGGTGTTATTATTCTGAGCTAAGAGAGAGGGAGAACAAGATGAAGGGTTTGCTTAAGAGTGGGGGCGTCTTTTCACCGAAATTTTATAGTTCAAGATTCCTCTACTATACTGACACCATACTGACATATGATTTTATAACTTCAAAGCTATAATTTGTCATTTTCTACATTCTAGAGTATTTTTTTGGAATTTTTCCTTTATTTAAGGTATTTTTTTATATGTATAGTTTTTTTCCCGTGTTTTATATATACCATGAGAAAAGCATGGAGTATTGAAGAATGAAAGTGACGTGGATCACGCTCACTGGTTCAACGTGTTTTCGTCGACGTCAAAATATAATTCTTTTTCTTGATAAATGAATGTGGTGGTATTATATCAGGCAAAACAAAACGTGGGGTATTTATAATTTATAAGTTTATTGATTATTCATTCTTGTTTTTTTTTTTTTTTGTGAGAAGTTTCTTGATTGTTTTCTACTTTTTGGTTTACAATAAAATACAAAGCTTCTCAAATTTCCTGGGCTCGAACAGAGTTATTTATCAGTCTGCTATCTACTATCATCTATTATAATCATGATAACTGAATTGCCGTATAAACATCATTAATAGCTTCGTTTGGTTCGATTTTATAAGAGAGAATTATATATAATCCCGATATAACAGATCGATTAGAGTATTTGACTGGGTCTATATAATATAAAGGGGATTATATTTTATAATCTTGATTACATTATTTGATATAATCACGATTACAGACTAATGAATGATGATACAGATATTATGTAATTAAGTGAAAATAACACTATTGCCATTATAATTTTTTAAATTGATCAAATTACTCACCAATAAATACTACTAAATATTAAATAATTTTAATTACCAATATTAAATATCAATGAATAACATGGAAATTTAAATAATTGAATATCAAAAAGTTATCATGAATCTAACATGCACATTGCATAACATTTCCACCATTAGATATTAAGAGATTGCCATGTACCTTACATGTATATTATATATATATATATATGTGTAAACAAGGGCAATTTTATCTTTTGCTATATTATTCTCATGTATTTTTATGCATATGCATTATCTTTCCCTAATAACAAATCAAATAAATTCATATAATCATCGTTACATTAATTTTTATTATATTGCATTATATTCCATCACATTACATCCAAATTTGTGAACCAAACGGACACTAAGTAATCACGACAAAAAAAATAAAAAAAAATATTATTAACTCAATTACTTTTTTATATAGAATATTTACTGAAACTGTGCAACCAGACATGGCATATATTTACTGAATCCATGCAACAAAGCATGCTACATATTTATTACTACGTCTGGTCATAATTATAAGATAAGGTTGATTTTTTTTTGAGAAATTAAAGAAACTAAATAAGTTACCTAACCATATCATATGTTATGTATCATTAGATTACATATTAGTTTATTAGTCAAACTAATTAGTTTAGAGGAAACAATAAAAATATAAATACTCTTGAGTAATTTAATTAGCTTCCTTAATTTCTTCAAAAAAATCAACTTTATCTCATATTTAAGAGTAATGGGAGTATATTGGTGGAGCCTTGTCTTCTAAGTAATGCGGTGGTGGGTAGGACTGGGATTGTTAGAGGCATCATCATCATTTTTGTCTTTTAGGCACCGTTTGGTTTGAGGGGAAGGAAGAAAAATGGGAGGGATTTTAGTCCTCTCCCTTAATTGGCAAAACTATAAATTTAAGAGGAAGGAGAAATTTTTTGAAAATTTTCCCTCCCTCCTCTCAAAACCTCTTCCCCCTAAATGGGGGTGATTTGGAGGGGAGACTGAAAAACAATTTTGAATTAGATAAAAATGCCCATAAGATTTTATCATAACCAATCAATACCCTTCGCCCTTTTCATTCACCATAAAACACTAAACCCTATTCAGCCAACAGAAACGGGAGCAATCGAAGAGTGAGGACAGATAAATCTCTGTAAGTGATGTATTTTTCGCCGTATGAAAATGGTGATTCAACGGTTCCAACTTGCGTGCTTGTGATTTGTGGAAGTTTGAGACGCGTGCATTCCTCTGTCTTCTGCTCACACCAATCTTCAACCTTAGCTCTCTGAGAAGCACTGGGTCATTGCACTTAATGAAAAAGACTTGGCTAACCCCAATATCATGCATGCATGACACTCATTTATGCCGAAATTTGGTTGTTGGCGTTGGAATATAACTCCTATTATACTTATCGGTTTCAATGGATGTTTGCTATGTGTGACTACATGATAAAACTTTTTGCATTTGAATATAATTTACAACATAAAAATTTTATTTATATTTAAACTCTATTATATATTTAATAGAGTTTGGAAAAAATTACTTATAACATAAGGGTAGAGTTGTCCATGTGAAAATAATTTCCTTCCACTCCCCTCTGAATCAAACAAGTTAACATTAAAATCATTCCCCTCCCCTTTCTTATGATTAACCTAAATGATGTAATATTAAAATCCCTCATATCCCTTCCGTTATTTCGAACCAAACAACCCTTAGAAAAACAAAAACAGTGGCAACAACAACAAAGCTAGACCACGAAATATTAATATTATAAATACTATTATTAAAAACCACCATCTAACTAAAAGGGTTAGTCAGCAGTCGCTCGCAACGGGACAAACCAATGTTAAAATTTTTTACTGTGAGAATTGAGAAGTATATATATCTGCTTATTCAGTGTTAAGCAGTGTCTCAAATAAGATTGTCCCCGATAAAATGATAGCTGTGCCATAACAAAAACATTATCGATTAGAATAATGATATTGTTAAGATTTGAAAATGAAAATTTTAAAACCAAGGCAGTCATTAGGATAATGCGAAGAGGGGTTTGTAGAGATAATCAGGACTGATGTGCCGCCTCTCCAGAAAATTTCTTTTGTTTTTTACTAAGCATGTGCTTTTTCTAATTGAAGACAATTTTATTTAAAGTACTGTCATGCATTAAATATAAACATCTCCTTCAATGAGGACTGAAATTTTAGTTTGTCATATTGTGAGGTACTGACTCCTTCTATTAAACTTAACTCTTTGTGAAAATATTTATTGATTTCTAATTTTGCCGGAACAACACGTTCAATTTAACAAATTTGGGTGGGTAGTTTTGGGCCTAAAAAGACAGCCCATTACAATGTTGGGCTTGAAAACCTTGGTGAATGAAAGCAGGCGTATCCTTGAAGGTTGATGCATCCGCCCATAATGATCCTATATTCCAGGATTGTGGACCTGGCTGCAGTTTGACCCTTTCTAGTTTGTAGTCATTTCCTTATTTTATTTGCTAGTTTTTTTTTTCTTTTTTACCCTCGCTGCTACTTATATATATTTTTTAGTTACCAGGATAAGACACTAACAACGTGTGTTACAAGGGATCAAATCTAGTACTCCCTCATGTCCTAATTATAAGATAAAATTAATTTTTTTTGGAGAAATTAAGGAAGTCAATTAAATCACTTTAGAGTATTCATATTTTTAGTATCTTTAGATTATATATCAGTTTATTAGTCAAATTAATTAGTCTGAAGAAAAAAATAAAAATAAAAATATTCTAAAGTGATTTAATTGACTTCCTTAATTTCTCCAAAAAAAATCAACTTTATCTTATAATTAGAATCAGAAAGAATAATATTTATATTCTTCATAGTTTTATACGTAGGCCTTTATCCGCGGCACGCCTAATTTGACCGCTTTATGGATATAATTTGCATGTCAGCCACATTCATTTGTGATCCGACACAAATAAATACTGCACCTCCCACCCTTAACATGATAACTATTTTTTTTTATTTTTTAACATAAAATATATTTATTTAATTTGATTAAATTAAAAAAATTAATTAATAAGATATGTATTCTCTCAAATATTATAGTCATCTATCTTAATTATCTCATTCTCTCTCCTCTTTAATTATCTTTGGGAGCATTAATAGGTCTAATCATGACAAAATTAATAAATATAAAAATCATATCTTATATTTATTTTCAATATCAATTCTCGAAATATGTCTTATATTAAAGACGGATAAAATATTTGGCTAGCTTGATTAAATTAAACAAGATTACAATAAAGGTTTTAAAATTCACATCACCAACTTAAATGAAGCCCGTCAGCCAAACAAGCACGAATATCCACCCCCGAATTTTATTAATAGTATTATTATTTTAAACCTGATTATTAATCAGACAAAACACTCACACATGCCCTTCATCTCTCGAATTGTCACCATTGATTATAAGTAATTAACTCTTAAACACCAAAACTTTGCTCTCAAACAGTCCCCGTATCAAATGTTTAATGGATCATATAGTCGCCACTCAAAACCATAAAACAGCGAAAGGCATGATAGATATTTACAATTTTGAATTTTAAAAATACTCATACTTTAAAGTAGCTCTGTGTCTTTTTTTTTTTTTTTTGGACAACTGTATCATCTCATTTCACAGTTCACACAGCGATTGTCAGTTTGATTTAAATTAAAAATAAAAATAAAATAAAATAAACCAAGAGAAGACGAATGCGTGGGAATCTTCTAGTGACGGGGCTCCAACTTGCACAAAAGGAACAATTATGAATTGTTAATCCCATAGTGGACGACACATAATAATAATGGTTTGTTAAATTAATTAAGAATAATTTGGGTCAACGTCTTTATGCGAATAAATCAAAGACATCGCAAAATATAATTTTACCCCGACGGTACGGTGGGCAGATGGAATGGCCGTTATATTACATATTACGCCATTAATTAAATACTTGTCCGCGTATATATATATATATATTTTATGAGACCCGTATATATATATTGCCATATATTTGAAATCATAGTTAAGTCAGACTTTTGCGCCTGAGAATCTTGAAAATGTAGCAGCATAATTAAGGAGAGGCAATTAAGAATAACGGAGGAAAAAATAGAAATGAAAGGGGCCGTCTCAGACACCACAGACAGACAAAGTGGGAGGTGTTTTATTGGCCAAAAAAATGCATGATTAGGAATCAAATCTTCCCCCATATCATTCAGAATGTTGTGTTGTGGTTTTGAATATATAAATTAATTAATTAATTTACTTATTATTATCCGAGTATGCTAACCTTGGAATATCAAGCTAGCTACTCGTGTTGTTGAAGAAAAAAGAACCATGGAGCCCAAGGCATTTGTAACCAATGAGTGTTTGAGTAACATTAAAACCACAGTTTCATAAGTTTTTTGGTAAATCGAGATAAAACTCCTCTCACTTGCTTAACTCGTAAATCATGAAAGTTATTATCCAAAAGTCAATATAAACACACACTTAAAATATAATATTCAAGCTAAGTTGTTAGTTGCCAGGTCAGTATACATCTCATATAATACGAACAGCTTATAATCAAAACTTTTTATTTTTAACATGAGTAATTTAAAAAAATAATTAAAATGTTTTGGTTTGATTAAAAATCAAAGAAAGATAAATAAAACTGAAATTGTGTAAAACTAAAAACATGTTTGGTATCACTTATTTTTGGATAATAAGTCCTTATTACACAAGCTAAAATAAAACCCCTCTCACATACTTACCTCGTATACTATGAATCACGATTTATAAGTATTTATTGTCTAAAAATAAACTATTCTAAATGAGCAGTAACTATCATAGCTAAAGATGGACAACCATATCCGCCTGTAGACATATAAAATAGACACTAGTTTGTTGGGATAAACAGGTAACATTTTTTTGGCCTTACAAATAAAATCAGATGAGTAAATTATTTGAGTGGAAGGGATTAGAAATATCATTAGAGTAGATTTTTTTTTTTTGGGGCCAACGAATATGAAATAATCTGATTCGCATGAACGCGTGCATGTCCGATCAACACGAGTAGGGAAATTAAATGAGACAGAGCACAAATCTTAAAAGATCCAATTATTTTATATTTGGCAAAACACCCAATAACGCGTGGCAATATTTCACACACAAATAAAATAATTGCATACTCGAACAACAAGACGATCCATCCTTGTCAGACTAATCAAATTAGATTTGAAATCATAGCTATGATTAATAATATTCAGTGTATTCAAAAGCTATATTAATTGGATCACTCGCAATCATTTTTAAATCAGACTTCTGGAGACACTTAAAGAAATAAAATGACCTTCCAACCCCTTGTTTGAAAACTAATTACACTCAGTATAATGTGATACAGGGTGAGTTTTTTTCACCATTATTAGTCGTGTACGGTGTAAGTGAGATGCACTTTATCCATATTTAACTATACACTTTTCGAAGAAATATCAATATACAAAATAATAAATAAAAAATAAAATTATATTTTTTTTTTTTTTGTATTACAATGACAAGGGAGTCGTTCCCTTGAGAGTCATGACTAGACTCATATAAAAACCCACCTAGAATCAAAGAGAACTAAACAGAATCCAAATATTAACTTAAATCAGCTAAAATTTGGATCAAACAAAAACCTGAGGGATTTTGCAATAGAGTCAGGTCATTGTTTGAATGTAGAGCCTCTTTTGTCAGTAGGTCTGCACATACAATACATTCCCTGTGCAAGTGATGAATCTCTAAATCCCAATTCCTGTAGATTAAATCTCTTGTTTCCTCTAGCTCGTCGTGTAGAGGATGATGTGGACCACCACCGTGAAATAGCAAATGAAGTGCCTCGGTCGAGTCGGTGTGAAGCCTCACCTTAGTGAAATTCATGGACTGACAAACTTGCAGACCGATCTTGATAGCCTGAATCTCCGAGTCTGTTGAACCAAGAGAGAAACCTGTGTTCTTCTGGAATCCGCAAATCCAAACTCCCGAACTGTCACGAACAACTCCTCCTACTGCAGAGTGGTGATGTTCGTCAAAAGCTGCATCCACGTCAATCCGTACGTAGCCGGTTGGGGGAGCGATCCATTGATCCGATTCTCTGTCTGGGACTCTCAGGATCGTGTGCTTAAGTCGTCCTTCTTCTATGCCTTCATGGAGGAAATACAATCCTCTGTGCATCAGCTGTCTAGGTTGATCCCAAGTTCCATCAAATGCTCTTTTGCATCTATTTTTCCATATGAGCCAGCATAGTGAGCCGAAAACCCTTAGCCAGGGCCACTGAGCCACTCTGCGGTTACCGGGGGAGTGTCGTATTTAATATAAAATTATATATTAAATACACTGTATAAATAGGATCATGGGAGTATGACACTATGACTTTGCAAATTTAAAGGGCTCAAATGTCATTATATTTTAATAAGGAGCCGGTTGTCATTTGACGGCGAGAAAATGCCATGACATTGGAGAGAGATTTGCAGGATTTCTCCTGCGTAAGTGGCCAAGTACGCGGGCTTAGGTCAGACCCATTACATTATTATAATTAATTGATATTAATAATGATATAATTATTTGTTTCCCTTATCTGTTCTTTATTTCAGTTTAGATATTTTAAAGTTGAGATTCGAGAATTTCAAACCATGAAACTATAATAATCTTGTTGATTTTAACTTTAAAGATTATTTATGCGAGTTTAAGAGTCCACGAGGAATAAAAAATTGTTCTTCTAGAAATGTAGTACGTCCCACTTGTTTTCCACCATATTTAAATGATGCCATATGCCTTTAACCCCGTAAACTTCCATTCACATTAATTTTTTAGTGTTTATTATCGCAAAATCTGTGTTGGTTGAATTTTTTTATCATAAAATATGAATATCCTTAGCTTTCATATAATATGTTAAAAACAATAGTACGTTTTGATTTTTTTTCTTTTAAGTTACTATAAGGTCTAAAGATTGGACCAAAAAATCCGATAAAGATCAAGAAGCATTTTATGACAAATTTAAGAGTAGGAAATGACAACAAATATATACTGTTCATTCGTTATTAAAATTTTTTAATTAGTAAATTCCTGACTTTGCAGTAAATCTTCTCCTCTGATCTCTTTTTCTTTTTAACTTGCAAGATTAATGCTTTGTAAATTATTCTTCCAGAAATGAAGTATGTCCCTGATTATGTCCATGTTCAGAATTAAATTTAAAAGATGATGCAGAGAGGAATCAACAACAGTGGATGTCACCACCGCTTGGGTGGATGAAGATTAATACCGATGGATCTAGGAATGACAACTTAGGGATTTGCACGTGTGGAGGTGTGTTGAGAGATCATAATGGTGAATTTCTGATGGGGTTTATGTATCAGATTGGGCCAGGAATGGTAGTATCTGCGGAAGCTTGGGGTGTTTTGCAGGGACTAAAAGTTGCATGGGATAGAGGATACAGAAAAATCATGATTGAGTCTGATTGTAGTGAAGTAATGGATATAATTCAGGGTAACGTTTCTCGGGAACACCCTGATTTTCAGCTTATTATGGAGGTTCAAACACTGCTGGATAGAAATTGGGACGTGGAAATTTCACATTGCATTCGGGAGTTTAACACGGTGGCAGACGCTATAGCAAAAGAAGTTTGGAAGATGGCGATTGATCTTCATATCACATTTTCGCCTCCTGATGCTATTACCGCCCTTTTGATTAATGATGTGAACAGGATGAATTTTCATGTTGACTCAGGAGGATAGCTTCTGATTTATTTGTAGAATATCTTTTATTATTAAAAAAAAAAAAGATGATGCCAAATGCTTTCAAGTCAATAAATATTCCCTGACACTATTTATTCTGCAGTTGAGTGCTTCTCTGGATTTTTAAAAAGATCATGCCACCGTTTTTATCCAGAAAAATCGGATCACTTTGTATCCATATCCATATAAATATATTGAAAATATTTAAAAGTAAATCTATATATTAGATTTGATCCTCTTTATATATTTTAACTCTAACAAATGTGATACTTATTTGGGTACAAATATTTTGTTTGCCTGCAGGTACAAATATTATAACATGATATTGTTGACCTGGTGTTTAACTGTATTTGCATATTTTTAAATGAGTTAACGTCCACTTTTATCTTAATTTTTTCTTAAAGAATTACGAGTTATATGCAAGTTTTAATTGAAGCAAGATTGTCCCGAAAATATTAAAAGAAGGAGCAAAATTGTCTTAAATCTCAATCCTAAAAAAATCAATGCTGGGTGTCAATATCGGTCACAGGCGACAATGTTACTCTTGTTTTTTTGTTTTTTAAATTTCCGAGACAATATTAATCTATAAAAAATTTTCAAATACTCAAATATTCTAGGTGAAATCCTTAAGGCAAATTTGAACGTTTAGTCATTCACCCTAATTGAATTTATTAAATTTATCTTATACTCTACAGTATTTGTTACTTCCTATTGTCTTTTTTATAAATAATTTTCTTTCTCTTTAAGCTGGTTCCTTTTATAAACAAATTTTTCTCTGTATCTCAATATTTAAACTAATTTTTTGTTTTTTATCATCATTAAATACACATCTTTTTATTAATTATACTACACTCATCATTAATTATCTTTCATTGTGCTCATTTATTATACATTATCTCTTATATTTTATACTCATACTTTCTCATATTTATTACTCATTCTTTTTCTTATATTCTTTTTTTTAAATAGGGATATATTTAAAATAAATATGATAATTTTGATGTATTTATCATCGTTAACTAATATTGACAATAAATTCTTTTTTCGTAATAAAAATAAAAGTAAAAGAGCTAGGACTAACATATAAAACAATATATTTCCAACTGAAAAACAAGGAAAGGGAGACAGCAATTTGGTGTCTTCCTCCTTGACTCCAGCTAATATTGATGACTTTTTAAAGTGTGTATCCACGTGGCAATATAAGAGTGGCTACATCTGCTTTGAGGGAATCCGCATTTAAGAATTAAAAAGCACCATGTTGTAGTCAACTCTTTCCAACAACAAGGGCCGTCAGATTACAAACAGAAGATCTGACGGTCTAAGTTGCGTTCAAAAAGTCACCGGCACCAGGGGGTGATGGCGATGAGTTAGATTAAATCAAAAAGAAATAAGAAAACAAAAGGAGGTCAACAGTGTGTCAGATTAACTTTATTCATAGAATTATAGTTATAATTATGGTATAATCTTTAATTATAATTACAATCATAATTATTTTGATTAGTCACGTGGTCTTTGACTTTATTAAATTAGCTAAGACCAGCTTATTTATTTTTAAAAGGCAAGGACATGTAATCACATTAATTAAGGACATATTTAAATTAATGTTGAAAAATCACGTTTACATCAATCGGGATAAAGTCATAAAACACATTTCACGTATTAGTACTTATTTCATACTCTTCTGTAAATCACATTAAAAGTTCAACTTTTGCGTTAATAAAAAAAGATGCTAACCTTTCCACTATGACTTACTAATAAATCATCTTAAACACAAAACTGAGTCGGATCTTACTTTTTAAATATTTTTATGGACAAATGATTGAATTCTGTGAGCTTTTCACTTGTCCAACCAGTTCTTCTAGACTTGTCAACTATTTTTACCCTTAGAAAAGTTTGAACGGAGAAATTGAAAGTAGGAAATTGAAGCCAGGAACGCGTCAATTATGGGTATGTTTTTTTAACCTATATACTATATAAAAAAGGACATAAATGAAGGCGGCCACATGACGGGTTAATTTAAAAGGAAAATTATAATTAGGTCTCAGACCAACAAAAAAAAAAATAATAATAATAATTTTTGACTTTAAAATAAAAAAATGGTTCTAATAACTTGTTAAGAGTTCCTTTAGATTTGTCAATTATTTTTATTTAGAGTTATCAATAGGATCTTTTTTCATTTTGAGATCTGAAGGGACCCTTTATTCCCTTTTTCTTTTATCTGGAGTTTGACTATAATTTTACCTAATTTAAAAGTGTAATGTGCCCAATATAATTTAAATATTGAACTAATTGTGTTTGCATGCGATTGTTCTTCTATCGGAAAATTATTAACTTTGTATTCTTCAACCCGTTTTATATTTCATATGTGTTATTTTACTAAATTTTTTGACTTCATGTTCATTTATTCACTAATTATATCATTACATTTTTTTTACACAAGGACAGTTTTATTCTTTTTTTTTTGCCAATAAGGACAGTTTTATTCTAAACATAAATAAAAACGATACATAAATAATTCTATGACTTACAGGTCCGTGCTACAGTGCAGATTATATTTATATTTATAAAATTCACGATAAATGTGAAATTAAACATGTTCAATATTCCACAATAATTGTTATTGATGTATTATTAATTTTCTTTTATAACTATCACGTACCTGTGATTTTCCCCCCTAATAAAATTTGATGCCATGTTTAATTTAAATAATATGTGTCAAACCAACTTTGTTTTTTTGCTCTATTTTGTTGAAATGTACTCTTATTTATATTAAAAATGAAATATATGATATCCAGGTCGAGAGAGAAAAATAGTTATACACACACAATCTTAAAAAAATGTATTAGTCATGCCTCATGGCAGTTGACGTGTTTGTAAGTTTTAAACGTGTACGAAAATACTTTAGCCTTCACTAATATATTGTTGAATTGAAATTATCGGTCAAAATATTTTTATTGAGATTGAACTAAAATATTATCCAAACATTTGTAGAGATTAGTTTTCAATCAACCCGTGTCTTTGGGAAACTCAACGGCACATGTATCCTCAATTTAAAAGTTATTATTTCTTAATAAGGATTCAGGCTTTACATATTAAAACTTATAGAAGTATTTTTGGTTGCCAATCCATACGGTTAATCAGCGGGCAACAATTCATGGCTCTTGTTGTCTAATAAGTATGTTCTTTTGATCCTAAGGCACTTTTGGTATTTCTCACACATAACACAGAGTGTTTCAAAACTAAATACTATTTTTGGTCCTAAATATAAGATAAAGTTGATTTTTTTTTTAGAAATTAAGAAAGCTAAATAAGTTGCTTAATCATATCATGTGTTATGTATCCTTAAGTAATATATTACTTTATTAGTCAAACTAATTAGTTTGAAAATAAAAATAAAAATAAAAATACTCTAAAATAATTTAATTAGCTTCCTTAATTTCTCCAAAAAAATCAACTTTATCTTATAATTAGAACCGGAGGAAGTATATATTTTTGCCAACAAAATTATATATACGCGACATGTTTTGGCACTCGTATGATGTGGTTCACTTACATCACAATTAACTGTGGCATTTTTCAACTCACAAAGTTTATGTCTCTGTATCACAATTAACTTTTATCCGGTATGAATTAAACTTGTTAATACTATAAATTAACCACTACTCCTTAAACTATTTTCAGTTTCTTTCATGATACAGAGGCCAATACTGGCTTATTTATTTTTGGGTTGAGGTATAAAAATATCCACGAATTTTTTTCAAAAGTGTACTTATCACCATAAATATTTTTTTGTGTGTGAAAGTCACCATAAACTTTTAAAAATAGGGCAAAAGTCACAACAACAATAAAGCATTTATCCCACTATGTGGGGTCGGCTACATGGATCGCACGACCCCATTGTACTCTGTCGAAAATCATATCTTTAGGCGTATTATTAATCAAAATGTCTCTCTCTATGACCTCATTGAGCATTCGCTCTGGCCTTCCGTGACTTCATTTTATAGGATTCCATACTGCTTGATCAACTCTCCTCATCGGTGCATTCAATGGCCTTCGTTCAACATGTCAAAACCGCCTCAAACGACTTTCTACAATTTTTCCTTCAACAGAAGCCACTCCAACTCGTTCACGTATATGATTATTATGAATCTTTTCTTTTCTTGTATTACCACACATCCACCTCAATATCCTTATCTCAGCCACCTCCATTTGATGTTCATGTTGTCTTTTTAAAGCCTAACACTTACTACCATATGGCATTGTTGATCTTATAGCAGTGCGGTAGAACTTCCCTTTTACCTTATTAGGTACTTTCCGATCACAAATAATTTCAATGGTTTTTCTCCATTTATACCCTCTAGCTTGAATTCTATGATTGACATCTCTATCAATTTTACCATATTGTTGTATAATTAATCCCAAATACCTAAATTTTGTCACTTGCGAAATAACTTGCCCCCCAGTTTAACCTCGACTTCGTTTCGACCTTGTCTCTTATCATACTTATAATGCATATATTTAGTTTTGCTCTTACTCAGGCGAAAACCCTTCACTTCCAAAGTATGTCTCCATATCTCAGGTTTATAATTAATTTCCTACCTGAATTCTATCAATAGAACTATATAATCAACAAAAAACATGTATTGATGGATCTTCTCTCTTTTATAGACTGAGTTAGAACCTTGATCATTGGGTTAAACAAAAAACTTTGAAAGTCACACAACAGTTAAACAAAAATAAGTCAAAAGTCACACAATAATCAAAACTAACTGACGTATGTTTATTATAGTGTGAGAGTACCAAAATATCCGTGACACAAAAACACCCCTGGCATGAAAAAAAAGGTCTCCCACTGACACTGCCACTCACCTTCTGTTTCTTCATCAACAACAAATATGGAATTCATCATCAAGCTCTGATAATCAAATTTGAAACCCCAATAACGTCCCCCTTCATCGCTTCATCAGAATTCGTGCGGGTGCTCTTCTATCATAATTTTCCCACCTTGTCAAAAGTTGAATCCAAATGAAAACAATGCCATGAGTTACCCAATAATCAATGCC
This sequence comes from Inga oerstediana, assembly GCA_963210345.1. Classification (NCBI taxonomy): domain Eukaryota; kingdom Viridiplantae; phylum Streptophyta; class Magnoliopsida; order Fabales; family Fabaceae; genus Inga; species Inga oerstediana. The sequence continues at coordinate 5,741,435 of OY723405.1, forward strand.
CACGATGAAACATTCGGATGTTCAAGTCAAGCTTGCCTTGGTAGTTTCATCCAATGTCTATATATTATGGCAATTCTAAACAACCACCAAGGCGTGAGATTAAGCCATCAACAAAATCAATTTTGAACAATCATGTGGCTTAAGTCTCGTTTGAGTTAGTGTTTGGAAAGAACGTTTGCGTAAGTTGATACAAAACTCCTTAAATATATTTATCTCTTATACTGTAAATCACGTTGGAAAATCAGCTTTTATCGTTAATCTAAATAAGCACTTAGATGATTAGACCCACAAGGCCTCCGAAGGAACATGGAAAGAGATATGGGGAAAACCATAGAAATAGCTTCTAAGTTTGTGAAAGGGCGCGTAGAGAAGCAGAGTGGTGAGAAAACATAAAGGGATGTCTTGCTTGAGAATTTAGGTAATGATATAGATGTAGAGTCCCTCAACATTTTCATACTAGTAAGTTTAGTTAATATTTCATCACAACAGTGTCTTTAAATAACTAAAGTTCTCAAACACAATTGGTCAGGTTCTGAATTAGGAAATGTCCTTGGTTGTCTCAGAAACTAGGAGAAGAACTATTGAATGAGCCCTGACGAAATTGATATACAGCCCGGAGAAGTTGCTGGAATTTGAGAGGAAATGGAGGAGTCAAATGAAAGAGGGGAAGGTTTGAGAGAGGATGGGGGAAGGGATAACGGAAGGGTAGGGGAAATTAAATAATTTAAATAATTTTTATAGTGTGGATCTCCTAAAAATATTAATAGTGGTATTCTAAACTTAATAGAATGTTATTTTTATACTATTTTTAAAAATTTATTATTACATCTACTTAAAATAAAAAGTTTATGATTGCAAGTACTATTTTATAAAAGTTTATAAGTATTTTTGTACCTTAACTCTTTATTTTTTTTTATTAAGAAAACAAAATATCACTCATTATTCCCAATGGCCAGCCAATATACTAATTCTATACTTTATTTAACCTAGAACCAATCAAATACAGCCAAGCCAACTCATTAAAACAATAAAGGTAATTTTCACTGCTTTCCTCTCTTTCAATGACCTTAATTTTTTCAATCATCTCCTTAATTTATGTTCATTACTGAAAATAAAACTCGATCGAGATGATTCGCATAAATACGTGTAGAACAAAGCTGACAACGATTTTATAAAATATACAGAAAAATATATGGAATCTTTAAAACTTCGCCTTAGAGGTAAGACTAAAAGAAATCCGGCCTGAGTCAAACCCGTTTCTTTCTCCCTCTCCCTCTCTCTATGACCCGGTCATCCGGTGACGCAAACCCTCAATATATCTCTCCCCTCTCTTCTGTTGCCTTTACTCTTCTCCCTTTCCAAATCTCAACCCACTTCTTCTGCTCCTGCTCCGTCGTCGTCTTCTTTCTATGACCGTTTAAGTTTCGGTTCTTCTCTCTGCGTACAAGATCTGATGGCTGTCGAGCTCATGGGGTTCTCCAAAATCGACGAGCAGAAGGCGATCCAGGAGGCTGCATCGGAAGGCCTCAAGGGTATGGAGCACCTGGTCCGTCTCCTCTCTCACCAACCCAATCGCATGGACTACACAGACCTTACCGACGTCACCGTTTCTAAGTTCAAAAAGCTCATTTCCCTCCTCAACCGGACCGGTCACGCCCGGTTCAGGCGAGCGCCCATTCCTTTTTCAATGCCTCCTTATACCGCGCCGCCTCCTCCTCCGCCGTCGTCCTCCGCCTCTATTTCTCAAATGCACTCATTTAGTCGATCTCCGGCGCAGTTCACCTCTCCGACCACCGTGTCTCCTAGTCCTATTGTAAATCAGGCGCCTGTGCAGCACGCGCCTTCTGGTTTCGTTCCTCCGTCTCAGGCGCCGCTGAGTTTGACTCTTGATTTTACAAAGCCTAACATCGTAAGCTCTAAGACTAAACCCTTGGAGTTTGAGTTCTCGAAGGAAACCTTCAGCGTCTCGTCTAACTCGTCGTTTATGTCTTCCGCCATCACCGGAGACGGCAGCGTTTCGAACGGAAAGCAAGGCTCGTCTCTCTTATTGACCCCGTCGGCACCGACGATATCCAGCGGAAAGCCACCTCTCTCCTCTGGGCCGTTCAAGAAAAGATGCCATGACCACCGTGACCGCTCTGACGACGCATCGGGCTCCGTCAAGTGTCACTGCGTTAAGAGAAGGTACGCTAAATGCTTTTCACTTTTTCAGTTTTCGCAGAGGCCTTTTCTTTTCTCTCTCTTCTCCGGGCCATTTCGTGGGTTTGGGTTGAGTCGGTAACTGAGTAAACGGTTATGGAGGCGAGTCTATGGGGGTGGAAGGGTAGTAGACTCGGTCGTGTGTGGACGAGTGGGCGAGATGGAGTCAACGAGTTTTGGTAATGGTGCAGTTAAAGTCATTAAAAACAAAACACGCGTGAAAGTGACAAGACAGAGGGTGCTGTTTTATGCTGCCTTTATCATTGATGATATGCTGTGAAATCAAAAAAATTCAAACTTACCAAAATAATAACCTTTTGTCGTTATCTTTAGTTTTCTTTGACTGTTGACCCTTCCTAATATCACCCCTCAGCTCATGTTAGCAGCCACGGCGCGTAGTGTAATTTTAATGAATTTATTTATTTCACACGGTCTAAACTGATTTGTTCCAAATGAATTTTTATTGAATCCAGGAAGAATCGGGTGAAGAAGACAGTGAGGGTGCCGGCGATAAGTTCAAAGATTGCGGATATTCCGCCGGACGAGTACTCGTGGCGGAAGTACGGTCAGAAGCCGATCAAAGGGTCACCATACCCACGGTGAGTTACATGTGACCTGAGCTATTAGTCGTTGATCTGATTACAGGTGGCAGGCTGTCTGACGTTGATCTTGTTTTTGTTGTTGTGTTGTGGAAACAGAGGGTACTACAAGTGCAGCACAGTGAGAGGATGTCCGGCTAGGAAGCACGTGGAACGAGCAACCGATGATCCGACGATGCTGATCGTGACGTACGAGGGGGAGCACCGACACGTGATCGAGGGTGCGCTGCAGGAGAACATGGCCGGGAATATGGGTTTGGTGTTCGAGTCAACGTGAGGTGGTGATGAAACAGAACAAGATTAGGGCAGATATGACTTCCATTTTCTTTTGTTTTTTTTGTGGGGTAGGTGATTTGAAAAGGAGCTGAAGGGGCTGGATTGTAAATTTGGTTTTTGGTCTAGAAAATTATGAATATGATGATATAGTGGAAAATTTGGGATCTCAATATTAGATGCAGCATGACGAATCATTATCATTATCACCATCGATTATTTAATCACAGCACTAGTGTTGTTTATTAATCATTTTAATCTAATCACAACTTGTGAATTGGAAAGAAGTGGGTATCCAATGCTACTTTAATGGCCTAACCTTGAGGTTTTATTATTCCCTTTTTTGTCCAGAGTAGAAACAGTGGTTTTTTCGGTTGGGTGTTCTAGAATGGGAGATATTTTTTTTTTCCCCAACATGGAAGTAGGTTCTGACTGTTACTTGTGAACAAAGTTTAATAATGTGGGTTTATAATTTTGACTTTGGAGTGGTGACGAACTCAGAATATATGGAAACCTGAGTTGCAAACAAATAGAAAATGTAGTACTCCGTAACATGTTGCGTGTTTATATGAAGCAGCAATATATTATATAATAAAAAAAGGAAGGAGGAAGAGAGTGTGTTGTGTTGTATTGGGTTGGGGTTTTCTTGTCTTTGAACCGAAGTAATGTCAGGGAATCAAAACAGGGATGTTGACTTGTCCACTTGCGTCTGCTTTCACTTCTCTTGGCATGCAAACCAAGTTTGCTTTTGCCTAGTTTCAACTCCCCACTCTAACTAAACTAAATGCCAAACCTCGTTGCCTTTGATGTTTATCACTTTGCTGTGTTTTTTTTCCCTATAAATATAAATAATTATGTTGTGTCTGAAAGTAACACGTCTTCTAAACTTAGTTGTTAGGGTTTGTCTCTCGTTCCATTTTTTGTTTTCTTTATTTGACCTGCCCTATCTATTTTCGGTTATGTTTGGAATATCTTAATTTTGAGATAAAATTTCTCTCACATACTTACCTTCTATATTGTAAATCACGATTTATAAACACTTCTAAGTTAAAAATAAGCTATCCCAAACTATCACTATAATTGCGTCAAAACAAAGTATGTGTAGCATGCCAAATTGTTTTTTTTTTCCTGGCTAAATATAATGGGGATTTGTTTTTTAAGAGTATCTTCTTGGGCTGACTCTTTGAGATGATTTTGTCATCTACTTGGTGAGAAACATGAGTTGTTCTTGACTGGGAAATTTTACATGTGAAAATAAATGCTTAAGGGGGGGGGGGGGGGGGATTAGGCCCTCTAGATGCTTGTGATGGGCCTACACATAGTTAAAATGATCTGGACATTTGAATTGGATCGCCCCATTGTAACTCCTGGGTTCTACACAAAAAGTCAAATAACTTGTCTGCGCAGATGAGTAAGCACCCATTCATCATTGACTATTAATTAGTACTCCCTCTGGTTTTAATTATAGGACATAATTATATAATTTCAGAGAAATTAAGAATAGTGGTTAAATTAATTAATCATATTTATTTTCTTAAAATACCCTTATTTAAAATTTAAAATGACATCCAATTACGTTGATTCTCTATTTTTTTTATACCTCTCCTGTCTTACACACGACTTCTCCGAGCTCTCACACAATCTGGTGTCGTCAATCTCCCTCAACAACTTCCGATCTACTCTTATTAAATTATTTCGTGTTTAATTATTATTGAGAAAGTATCAATAGGGGGTATTTTGAGAAGAAATTGACCAAAATTAGAACTTTATCCTATAATTAGGATTAAGATCAATTCTCAAATGTTGTCCTATAATTAGGACCGGACGGAGTACCATCTATATATATAAAAAAAATGATCATCTTTACGCAACGTGTATGGTTGCTCATTTTGGGCCTATTAGGATCCCCGATCTAGTGTGTGTTCGGATTAATTTTTGGAGAATAGTTTTTACAGTTTACGAGGTAAATATGTGAGAGGAGTTTTATCTCAATTTGCGGAAAAGTACTTCTGAAACCATGGTTTCAGAGACACAAGAACACTCTGCTACTCTGGTTCAATACATATATAAAACAATGCTGTATTTTATATGGTTGAATATGCTATTTTAAAGGTTTTTCTTACTTATAAAATAACCCAATTCCAAATTCCTTTTATGTCCTGAACATGATGGGGATGCACGTTCTGTGGCACCACACACCAATGGATAACATGTTAAACATAGTTAGGCAGCCTCAGCCGTCAATCACACTCGTTGCTTTTTCTAACCACACATCCTCCTGTTTTATTTATGTATCGTAAGATAAGATGTAGAGTGTTTGGTATCACTTATTTCTAGAAAATAAGTGCTTATTACATAAGTCGAGACAAAACTCCTCTCACATACTTATCTCGTATATCATGAATCACGAATTATAAGCACTTATTGTCTAAAAATAAGTTATCCAAAATGAGTACTAGATCACCTCACTTTTCTCTATTTCTTTAAAAGTATTAAATAATCGAACAAAAACAAATTAGTCAACTATTAATAAAGAGAGTAAAAGATCGTGTAGAAGACGCATTCTAAATCCAAACTGGACACGCAATTATCATCGATTCATTTCATAAATCTTCAAGTCACGTGTTTCATACATTTTTGCGCCCGCGCGCACGTGCTTCTCATATCATATCAATCTCTGTGTACCAATTTAAATATTCTCCTCATCTCTGAATTTAACATTGTGTTTAGATGGAGACAAATGTACGGATAGAAAAATAGAGGGAGGAGGTAAAATATGAACGTGTGGAGTGAGATCGCGCAGTTGATGGCCAAGAGAGAGAGAGAGAGATCAGAACAGTTTTGGAAAACAAAATTTACTCCCCAAATTCGGAGACAAAACGGATCCGGTTTCATGATCAACAGATTTGAGGAGTATGGAGAGATAGGAGATTTTGGGTCGTTGGATCTGATATAGACGACTCAGATCTGTTTAATCAAAAAATATAGATTTTTTAATAAAACAGATCTTGACCATCAAGATCTTATCCGACGGTCCAGAATCTCCTAACTCTCCATACTCATCAAATTTGCTAAGCATAAAAACCAATTCCGAGAGAAAACTTGAGTTGAAAAAATCACGGAGCCCTTGTGATTTTTCTCTTTCCACTTTTCTCCTCTCCCACTTTCGTCTCCAATTTGAACAGGCTCCATCTCCCTCTTACTTTTCTTCTCCCCGAATTTTTTCTCTCTATGGGCACATTGTACATGAATTGCATTGAATTAAAAAGGCTTAATAAACTAAATATAGTTTTTATAATTGCAAGCCTTTAACAGATTATATTCAGATTAAAAAGAAAAATGTCACCGGATCGCTTTACGACTACATGAGCATGTTTAATTGCTGCATAGGTCATTTTGTTTGAAATGAATGAAATATTTATTAATAAACTGTTAGTTGATATAATAAGTGATCTAGACACACACCTTATATATCAATCATCAAAGAATCTGGCAAGCCAAAAATGAAGCAAGGAGATGCCAATGAACCTCAAGAAATAGAGGAAGAATATTTAAGAAAAAGGAAAAGATAAAGAATGAATAAGAAGAAATAAAAAATATATATATATATATATATATTTATTTAAAAAGAGGAATAAATAAACGAAAATATTCAAGAAATGGCATTGGCGCCTTCGGTGAATAACGGAAAAGTGTAATAACAGCCCTAGTTAGTTGCTGTGGTGTACTCTGTCCTCTGCGTACGGCCCTCCCCTCCTTTTCCTCCGCCGGCGATGTCACCCCCCCTCCTCTATATATCTGTACACTGTACACTTCACATTCTTTCTCTCTCTCTCACTCTCACACATCTCTTAATCGTTCCTGTCTGCAATAAAAATCCACCTCTGTTCTCTGTTCAACTCTAAACACCACTTTTCTTCCATGGACGGCACCGGAAACCAAAACGACGGGTCGGACCGGCGGGGAACGAAGCGAGGCAAGTTTCTTGCGGGCGATGATTCATCGAAGAGTTCTCCGTCCTCTATAGGAACTCCAAATGACAGCGGAGAAGATGAGGTGCAGAGCAATTCGAATCCAAGAACAGGGTTAGATGCTTTGGATTCTTTACAGGACTCCCTTCCCATCAAGTTAGTGTTCCTTCCCCCATTTTTCATTTTATTTTCATAGTTTGGGGTTTCTTTATAAATCTCTAGTTGGAGCGTTGCATGCAGGAAGGGATTATCGAGACACTTCGATGGAAAATCAAAGTCATTCACAGATTTGAGCTCAGCGAAAGAGTTGAAGAAGCAAGAGAACCCAATCAACAAGAGAAGAAGAATTCTGACGTCATCTAGGTGGTCCAGAAGAGCCTCCTTATATAGCTATCCTGACCCTAATTCCATTCCTCTTTTGCCCCTCCCCGACGAACAACAAGACGACGACGACAGAGAAGAAGAAAAATGCAGATATCAGCTAGCGTCACAGTCGTCGTTTTCGCCGCGACCCTCATCCTCGTTAACAGAGGGAAAGAAACAAGAAGATGATCAACAACATGACGAAGAAGAAAAGAAACAAAGTGACGAAGAAGAAGAAGATGCTTAACATGTGACATGTTTTGTTGTTCTTATTAGTAGGAATCTGAGACGAGGCTACTTCCTTTTCAGGACTTTTTGGTTTTAGCCGTGAATCAGAAACAAGATATTGACACACAAGTATTTCTTGAATATTCAGAAAATATATAGCAGTACATTAGTTTTAGGATACTTTTTCAGTTTTTTGAAGCGTCATGTAAGAATGGCACGAGTCTGACACGTACTTCTTGATTACTGGGTTGGATATATTGGAATTAATGTTCAAAAAACTATTTCGTGATCTTGGTTTTAGGGTTTTAATATTTTAATCCATTGGATTTTTTTTACCTGAAATAATCCATTGGATTTGAGTTCCACTTCACTGAAAGTATATCTTGGGACGCCATGATGCAATTGTTTAGAGATTGTAAAAATACTCGAAAGCGATGGATTGTTTTAATTCACCCGAATTTGTGGGATAAATTCACGTCCTTATAAGGGAGGGATTGGATAAATTGGAATCTGAAGCATGGTTTTGATAAATATTTTACGAGAAAAGTCTAATGGGCCTCCTTGTTTAGTTATGTATGTTGGGACATATGGATAACCAGGTGCAGGAAAGTCTTTGGAGAGGATATTGGACCTTCTTCTCAGGATGGCCAGTCAAGTTTCTTCCGGGCTAGTTGGGATCATGACTTTCTCTCCCAATGTCAGTTCTACTCTCAACAAGCATCTGAAGGACAGAGTACAACAATTACTCAAGCGGAAGCGGGCTTTGTGTACTTGGAGGTGGATGGATAAGCTCTGGACTCTGGTCAATGCAGCTGTGGAGGAGTTTTACGTGATGCTGAAAGAACTTGGATTGGTGGCTTTACTTGCAAGCTGTTATCATTTCCTCCTGCAATAACTGAGATTATAGCAATTATTCAGGGGCTTCAGATTTGCTGGAGTAGTGGTTACAGGAACATTTTGATTCGTTTTGATTGTATTGAGGCTATTAACTTGTTAACTATAAGGGGGGAGCAAAACCACCCCTTTAGTGATATTATTGTAGAAGCTAGGCTTTGGTTGTCTAGGAATTGGAATGTTTTGTTGAGTTATATTCCTAGGGATTATAATAGAGATGCTGACCACCTTGCCAGGTTAGGTCACACTAGTGCGGGATTTTTGTTTTCTTTGATCAACCACCACCTTCATTAGTGGAGGCGGTCGTTGATGATGGATAGGGGTCTACCCTTGCTTTCTAGTTGAGCTTGTATTAAGTTTTCCTAGTTGAAACTTAATGAATTCCAATTTTCACTAAAAAAAAAAAAAAGTATATCTTGGGACCAATCCATCTTATCCTGTCTCTTAATGTTGACAAAAAAAAAAAGCTGTCTAATTAATAATTATCGATGCCCGCATGAACAATGACTTTTTTATTGTTTTTTGGATAACGCGTGAGGAATGACTTTATTGGTGGGTTGTGACTTGTTTATTTATGATTTAATGATTATGAGTTACGAAAGCAACTTGTGTCCTTCCATTGTGTCAGCCTGTTAGACAAGAACGAGAATATCGAATAAAATTAGGCTAATTTTTGGACTCAATGAATTACGCAAAAAAATAGAAATCACGCTGTTTTTTATACTTATAAATAATATATCTTATTTGTGTTTTATTTTTTTTATTTAATAATTGTATGCATTGGATTTACTTTATTTTAGAAAAACCTGCTGCAAAAGTTATCACAACTTAGTTGAGAACCCAATTGAAAATGTTCTATAAATTTTGTATGGGAAGTAGTAACGTCGATCTCCTCTTCCTCTAGGAAAAAGTCCAACACTTTTTAAAACTCAGATGTACTAGTAAAATTAAGATGTAGAGATGCATAACAACTATAATTTTAAATATGGTTTACAAATAAATGCCTTCACTTATCTTGAAGGTGTATTTGACAAGCGAGGCAGATAAACGGAACAAAGAGGGTATATATGTCATATGTTATAAGTGTTTGTTTAGAGTAGTGATTGAAGTATTCAAATATAGCTTTTCAATTGTGATTTACGGTATACAAGGTAAGTATGTAAAAGAAATATTGTCTCGATTTACGTGCAGAAACATTTATAGGTTTTTCAAAAGCTCATCCAAACAAGCTTATAGGCATATTTGGGAGAGCTTATTTTGAGAAAATAAGCCCAATTTACGCAAGCCGAGAAAAAAATCCTCTCACATACTTACCTCGTATACCGTGAATCACGAATTATAAGCACTTATTGCCCAAAAATAAGCTCTTCCAAACGAGCACTATAAGGCAGAGATAAAACTCAAAAGTAAAAGTCATAGCACATGCAGCGAATAATAGGGGTTTGGCTTCAGCCTTCAAGATTACCAAGCATGTTGATGTGACATGATTGGACATATTTGTTTTGACGTTGAGATTATTTATAAGTTGCTTTTCACGTGAATTGAGATAAAACTCCTCTCATGTATTTACTTCGTATACCATAAATCATGATCAAAAAACTACTTTTAAACCTTCCAATCGCTGTTTCAATCTAGCACATATCACCCCGAAGTAGCTTAATGCTCCATTGCTTCATATTTAATCTCTTGTTTTAATTTATTGTACTGTTCATATCAAGTCACATAAAAACGGGGAACCAGGAGGGTTGATACTATGAGGGGGTTACTCTAGTTGGAGTCTCAGACTTGATAACATGCTAGTGATGACTCCTATGATGTATCATATCTTGTTCTTAATATAAGAGCTCGTCCATTGTATAATGTTAAAGATTAGACATAATGATATTTAGAAAGAAATAGCTCTAATCTCGGACACATTCTGTTTTTTTTTTCTCAAGGATCGGTGACTTTGGGTTAATTCCTCTTCTTTGGCCGTTTCTATGAAATCTGCCTAACTCTTACTCCATCCAATTCATGTATAAGATAAAGTTGATTACTTTTAGAGATATTAAAAAATTAATTAAATTATCTTTAAATATTTATATTTATAATTTTTTTCTTCAAACTATTTTATCTAATTTATAAAATGATATATAATCTAAGGATACATAATATATGATATAATTAAATAACTTATTTAGATTCTTTAATATATAAAAAAAAAATCAATTCATGGTGACTGTCTGTTTGCCCAGGAAGTAGTTCTTCATTTTTATGTTTTGATATGGCCCAACAAACACAGCCTTTGATCCACCACAACAGATTTTCATGGCGTGCGCCATCTCATCGGGACGTTTCTTTCTTAGTCCCTCTTCTGGTCACAACTTCATTTTCTCAAGCGCGAGAGTTAAAACACAGACATTTCTCTGGAGTCGGGTGAGTAGTCTCAGCTCGCGCTCGATGAATCAACCCGCTCCTGTGTCCACCACCGATCCCGTCAGTGCTTCCTCCCAAGATGACAAGTCGCATGCGGAAATCGCCGATGTCATCGTGCAGTATGTGGTGCTCCGGCGAGACCTGATTGACACTTGGCCCCTTGGAAGCGTGGTTACCCAAGGCTGCCATGCTTCTGTGTCCGCCACCTGGTCCAATAAAGATGATCCTCACACCGTCGATTACTGCAGCCCCGAGAAAATAGATTCAATGCACAAGGTAAGGCTTCTTGTTTCTTATTACAAGTGACTTTAGGTGCTATGCTAATATAAATTGTATTTTTTTTAATCCCAAATCGTCATCTTTGTCTTTTGGGTATTCTGTTTAAATTTAGGATCTTCTCATTCGTTAACCTAATCGTAGAGAAAGAATGAATGTGGAATTTTGCTTTTGTAGTGGCGATCGACAGAGCTGGATGCCCATTGTGTCATTAACATTATCTCGACAACAATGGAATTTTAGTAATTAGGAGTAACTTCAGTTTTGTTTATGTGAACTTAGATCCAGTCCTGACGCATCAATTTATACACTCAAACCCTTGCCCGTTGAACTTTGAACTAAGGGATTGGATACTAATTGATTGATTGTATATCAAAGATAAAGGCCCAACATGAAGGTAACAAAGCTAAGCTGGTAGCTATGAAAGAAAATTAGAGTTTTTGGCTTCTATGGTTTTACTCTAAAATTTTATGGCGGCAGCAGAGCTGAAGTGTAAAAGCTGATGTATTTGGCTTATATGTTATTGCTCTAAAATTTTACCTCACTAAGTTCACACGTTAAATTTATTGTTATTCTTTAAATGTAGGTCACACTTGAAGTGAAAGGGGAACCTCAGATTTTAAATTTGTCCGAGAAGCTCACATCTGGTGGCATTGTTCACAAGTTGTGGATCGAACAACCTGAAAACATACCAACATGCCTTGCAACAAAACCTTATCCAAAATCAATGGTATCTTCGTACTTTAAGAAGTTGAAACTTTGCAAGTGATGCATGTTTGATATCATCCCATTTTTGTCCTGTTATATGGGAGGAAATGCGCTGAAATGCGATGCAAACTGAAAACTGCTTGCTTTTCTGGCCATATTCTCTCCTACTGTTGAACAGATTTCAAATGGAACAGCTGATTACTAAGTCCATTAACAATGTATACATGATAATTCTTTTTGACATATGGCTACAATGCTGCTCTTCATGTTTGTAAACTTAGTAGTCAAATCCTTTAATTTTCTTAATGAAAGATCTTATTCAAATAAGGGCAATTATTCAGTTATTAGAGGCGGTAGTTTTCATTTTATCAAAGTTTCTCTGGTATTCCGCTATATGCATTAATTTGACAAAAAGATTATGTACAATAATATGTATGTGCATATGCAAGAGAAAGATAATGTTTCAACATTTCTCATTCGTTAAATCCACTACCCTGGAATATTTAACAAAGTTGGATGGTGACGTCCTTCCAAGTTGATATGAGCTAGTTGCTCAATGCTCATCATCTAAAAACCTCCTTCACGTATACCATCCTTTGTATAATTTTTCTGCACTCAATTTTATGGATACTCTGTACCAATGAGGCGCTCATACCGACTCATGTCAAATATGAGGCTTGCTTCATTTGGACGAGGTTTGTTTGTTAATGACACTCTGGAACGCCCCAGCCAATGCTTTCACCCTATTCCTCCTCGTCTCCTGCAACTTGCTTGCTGTCTCTTCGATCACATTTGCAGATGCCTGAGACTCCTTGCCTTCTTCTTCTTTTGGCGGTGTTGACTCTGTCTTGACCTCCTCAACTTCAGTCTTGGCTACAAGTTCATCACCATCAGTCTTATCTTCACTTATTCTTATTTCCTTTTCTTCCTTCTCTTTCAATGTTTTTCCCTCATTGTTGTTCTCACTCTCTTTATCTTCTATAACTCCGCCTTCTTCTTTTTCCTTTTCTTTGACCTCAACATCCCCATCAGTTGCAGGCTGCTCTTCTGGGTGTTTCCAATTATTGCTTTCCCCGTCACTTGTACTCTCATCCTTTGTTTTCTCTTCTTTTGGCTCCCCATTTTCTTCCTTTACCTCAGCAACAGAAACTGGCACGCCCTCCGGCACACCATGAATTGGGCTCTCCTCATCAGCTTGAATCTGAGGCTGATCAGGCTCAACCTTGTCCTGCTGCTCATGTTGTTCTGTAGTGTTAACATGTGGTGGAATCTTGGATACTTTTTCAACCTCTGGATGTTCATTATCTTCTACCTTTAATACCCCACTCTCTTGTTCTATAACTGGTGGCACGGTTTCAAGTCTAGAGGCTTCTGCAACAGCATCAGAACTTTTCTCTGGAGCATTTGTTGAGCTAACAGGAGCATCAGCCACCTTCTTCTTGTTGGCAGGAGCAGTCTTCTTGAGAATTGTGCCTTTTGTAGAGGATGATGGTTTGGGTTTTGCAGCTCTGGACGTCTGAGGGGTTGTCTTAGAAAAGGGTTTGGGAGAGATAGTGGCTATAGGAGGAGATGGAGATGGATTAGATGATGTTCTGAGAAGTGTTGTTGTTCTGTGAGGAGGGCCACGAGAGACAAGTGCGTTATATGGCCTTGAAGAGGAGAGTTCCTTATTGGCCTTGGGTTTTGATGAAATGGAAGCTGATGCTACCTTTAAATTAGGCTTCTGAAAAGCAGAACCACTCTTGAGTTGCTTCAAGGGATGGGATTGAGACACAGAACTGGAACTTGTTTTAGGCTTCACATAATAATTACTTGGGACTGGTCTCTCTGATGTCTTTGCCTTGTGATGATCCTGTGAGCTGCTTCTGGTGGCTGGTTTTGTGCCCTTTATGGGGCTCCTAGCTGTGCTCTCGGAACCAGACGGTGGGCCCCTCTTCGCCTTCTCATTTGCACTGCTCTCTCTTGCTCTTGCTCTTGTTATTGATATCGCCATCTATTCTCTATCATCAAATAACTAACAATGTCACGCTTTGTTTTGTAATTTCACAAACACAAGTTTCAGGGGGAAAAGGTGCCTAGGTATTGTAATTTAGGAAGAAGCAATAGCTAGACATGTGACGATGATTGTGTTGCACGTCTTTTATGAAGAGAACAAATTCCCAGGACTTGATTGGAAACCCAAGATTAAAAAGGAAGAGAAAGCGTAAGTTAGATATAGACAAAGGGAAGAAGGTTGAGATGAGATAACGTACCTTGATAAAAGGAAGTAAAGTTGAGGAGCATGTGCAAAACGAAAGAAGAAGACAAAGATAAGATTAGAAATCAAATGCTGGTTTTTGAGAGTTGTGGGATAATTACTCCACCATTTTTAGACTTGCATTTGTTGGTTATTCACTAATTATATCGCTTCTATCTTTTGCTTTGCTTTTTCACGTTCCAAGTTATAAATTAAGGGAATTGCCAGCCTGTTTGCCCATTCCTATTCTATATCCTAACTCTGCCCTTCACTTCTATGGGGACCAAACACGCCTGTCCTTGAATTCTAAGTTTGCCTTTATTTGTTTGATTGATAAACCTTTAGAAGCTATGAATTCTCTAATTCCATATATAACATTAAATAGTGGAGCAACACATTCTTGGTATTATTTCTTTCATTATTGACAGAGGGCATATTAAAAAGTATGCAAGTAAATGATGATGCCAGCTCCTAATTCTGAGTTGTCTTTTTTTTTTTTAAGAAAAAAAATTATATCTGTTCTTTTCCTCCTTGCTAATTCATAGTCACCAGAATTGTATAGACTGAGAATTTGTATGATTATTTATTCGAAATATGCCTCGTGCATCTAATATTTTAAGTACTATTGGATTTGACCTTCTCACGTAACATGGTGGTCTAGAAATATCCATGCTATTTCTATTTAAACAACAAAAAAAGTTTTATTTGCCACTAGATTTCATTTTTTGTTGTTGCGCATGACACTTTTATTTCCTCTCCTTTTTTGGCCCACCTTTTTTCCTAAGCTTATCCCACAACCATCCAATTGAATATTTGGCTGAAATCTAACCTTTTTTTTTTGTTCAAGAAATCTAACTATTTTGGATAATCCTTTCATCGACTTTTGTGGGGCTCAAATTTAGATATTCGTTTTTTGGTTATGAAAAAAGGGTGTTTCATTTTACGGGTTTTTTCTATCACATATTTTTGAGAGAGGGAAAAAGAGAGAAATTATGGGCCTCAAGTGTGGTCCAAATGGGTGGCTGATGTTGATTTCGGTCATTACTTTTTATCTTTTTTTTGCCATGGATTTCGGTCATTAATTAAGTTTATCCAAAATTGATATAAAGAACAAAAAATAAAAAGATGGTCAAGAAAGGAGCAATGAATAAGAACAAACATTAAAAGCTAACCCAAAAAAAAAAAAAACGTTACTTCACTCAAATGCTTGTGGTTCACAAAATATTTTCATCCATTCCCTCCCCGCCTCTCCGCCTTTCATAGTTTTTCTTTCCCCCTTTTCTTTCTCTTCCTCATTTTAATTTCATTTCTTGTCAGCCTTTTTTGTGTCTTTATTGGTCAAATTTAAATATTGTAGGGCCCAATTAAAAATATTTTCTGTATTAACCTCATTCTCAAGCACTCAAAACCTCTTTGACTATAATAAATACATATCTGATTGGTTTTGATAGTTTCTCTTCTATTATATGATACTTATTGAGTTTTAAATATATAACCCATTTTATAGTTTGAACTATAACATAGTTCTTATATTTTTTTTTTGTTGTCCACCCGGTTCATCGGAGTTTTGCCCCGACTACATCCGGATGCGACCCGCGTCGCGCACATGGCTATGGTGAGAGAGTCTCATAATAGGAATTTTCTGCATACACAAGGCTCGAACCTAAGATTTTGCTTAAGCGGAATCAAGCCGATTACCACTTGGACCAACTCCCATTAGTGATAGTTCTTATATTAAAGATAAGAAGAGGTGTAATGACTGATTTAAGGCCAAAAACATGATGATAAGGGCAATCCCATTACTTGTAATGTTGTGCAAGTATGACATGTCTCACACATACATACACCTTATGAAGTTATTTAAAGCGTGAGATGCTAATCAACTTATAACCAGGATTTTAAAATTCAGATTGAACCTGCCGGTTTGGTTTGGAAATCGGTGAACTGGTCCGATCCTAGCATCAACCTGGTTCACCTTTTTTTTTTAAAAAAAAAAAGACATTTTTTATTTTATTTATAATTTCATATTAATAATCATAAAATCTTTAATTTCTCACTAATTTGGCCACGGATTAGTTCTGATTTGACTTCGGCCTTACTCTAACCCTTGATCCAATACTCCGGTTGATTCAGTGGCCGGTCAAGGTTTCAAAACCTTACTTATAACCAAGTCTTTTCATTTGTTTCTATTCGTCGTGATCCTTGCTCACCTTCAATTTCATGACCATCTTCTAAGAAATTCAATTAAAAATCCTGTTTTAAGTCAACCAAAATATAATTTAATATCTTATAATTTTATGCCGCTTTATTTTTGTACGTGGTGTTTATCCTTTCACTCATAGCTAAACTGTAGCCTTGTTTCGTTAATTATCTGACGCGTGGCATGCAATCCGTTAATTTATTTATTTAAATTTCATATCAAAATTATTTTATTTTGTCATTTTCGAAATTAAATCAAATTCCCTGAAAAAATAGACGATAAAAGCTTAATTCCAAAAGAAGAATAGCTCATAAAAGTTGATGGGCATAACTAACTTTATCCTCCACCACTAACCTTATTCAGATCCTACACAAAATTATATAATTTGTTAAAACTTTTGAAGTTAACGACCACGATCCATTTGATTATTGGATGGTTTAGAATAATGCAAGGCAGCAGAGGACAGCAATAAATTTGGATATTTTGAGTGTTGAAATAAATATCTGTAATTTATATAGGAAAAAACTAGCAAAATGTACCAACAAGAGCGATATACGAGTAATAAATTAGGAGTAGAATGGAGATTTAATTTTGCCCTATCTATATATTCTTGAATAAAAGATTAATCTTCTTGTCATCATCTCGTTTAAATATGAAGCCCAAAAAAATCTCATTTAAGTGAAGCCCCCACCTTTTGTTTATTTTTACCATTTGATAAGAGTTGTTATCTATCACTCGTATCAATGTGTCTTAAAGATGATAATAATATTAGGAAAAATATAAAAAAGAAATTTTAAAATTATAAAATCTTAAATTAGCTTTGTTACAAAGAATTGATAAAATAATGACGAGATTTGATAAGCAATTCATAATTTATTTTATGAGAAATGCCTAATTTGAGATTTCGTAATTTTAGAATTCATGGTTCCTTTTCCACAAGGTAATTAAACCCCGATAGGTCACTGAACCGGCTGGGGTATTGAATCAAAGATCGGTGAGTTAAAAGGAGCTAACTTGAGACTAAACTGATGAAAAATTAAATATTTTATAATTATTAATATAAAATTTTTAAAAAAATAAATTTTAAAAAAATTGACCTGGATCGATTCGCTGAACTGAAACAGTCTACTAGTCGGTTGGCCGATTTCTAGTCCAGACCGACCGATCCAGTCCGAATGTGACAACCTGGATTTTCCATGATTTTCTCATAATATTAGACTCCTATCGATGAAGAATTAATTTTAAGTTTATAATAATAATAATCGAAGGTACCAAATGGGGCCCACTTCATTGCTTGTGGTCCCCCACAATGACATGAATCCCACATTACTGACTCGCCATAAGGTCCTTGGAATAAGGCGTCGGAGTCGAATAGAAGCCGTCCCCCATTGACTCTTCTCATCCATGCCTCAATACATAAGACGGCTTTTCTGTTTCTTCTTTCTAAATTTTCATTTCTGTTTCTTTATTCATATTCCTTAATTCAATTCGACTTTTCCCTCAGGATCGCATCTTTCACACGCATTTCCCTCTCGCGCTTTCTCTCTCCTCTCTTTCCCTCTATATCGTTCTTCCTTCTCCCGGATTCTCCCAACTCTTCTCCTTTTCTTTTCCCCCTGTTTCAAAAGTGCAATAACCAGAAGAAGAAGAAGAAGGTAGCGAGCAAGCTCAAATTTTTACGCTGCCCCTTTGGATTCAGCTTTTATTTTTCTGTCTGTGTGCTTCCTTCTGCTCTGCGTCTCAAATAATACGCATGGATGACTGAACATCCTCCTACTCGTATATTATATTGGTTCTCTTGGCGTTCCTCCCTTAACGTGTTCTGTTCCAGTGTGGCAACGCTATTCAGATTTTGATTTTGATTTTTTTTACCTTTATTATAACTTACTGCTTTGCAAATTCACTGTTTTCCCCCTTTTTTGTTTTCGTGTCCAATAAATTTCATCGCTTGTCTGATGACTTTTGAATAGGGCCTAAAATTCTGGTTGGTTTCCTTTTTATGGTGAACTCTCGGTGAGTTTTCAGTTTCTTTTCCAAGATGAAATTGCAGAGACAAAGTCTCTTCTGTAGCCTTATTGTGATGAGAGAATTGAAGCGAAGCCATGCCCTTTAAAACCGAAGTGAACCTCATGTTTTTTGGGGCGAATAAGGGCACGTGGCGATCAGGCTTCTCGTCTTTCTCTTTTCCCCTGTTACTGTAACATTAGTTTCATCGTGCGATTGCATATATATTATACCAGGATTTTTTTTTTGAGCAATCGGGTTTCTTTGTTGGCGCTTGGTATTGATCGTGATCGCATCATGCATTCGCTTTTTCCCACCCTAAAATATATATGTTCACTGCTCCTTTTCAAAGTAATAGCATTTCAAGTAAAAATATTGATCAGCATAAAATACGTCTCTATTAAGACGTGCAAATTTGGCTCACTCCCTCTGATGTGGCAGCTTGGAAGTTCTGACTTTTTAAGTCCTGAGAAGAACAGGGCAAATATGTAAACAAAGTTATGGTGGCTGCTTCAAACAAGCCATAGGAATGTAGAATTTTAATCTCAGAACTGGGCCTGTCTTTCTATACCCGTGCATGCTTGTTTTGGAAACTGTTTATATAGTTTTTACCGGTATGTCAATAACTCAAGTTGGCTTCTCGACAAAAAGTGTTCCATATTGGATTTATGCTTGTGGACTTTTTCTGATTTTCTAAAAATATCCAATCAGGCTTCCTAATTTTGCCTTCCGTGACCTTGAAGTTAATATCTGATTTATTCATCTGGGTTTTTCTTCTTTTATCATGTGAATTTGGAAGATATTCTTCCTCATTGTTAATATTGAATGCTTGCTTTTCTTACCCCAGCTAGAACACTCAAATTTAGCTCATATTAAACTTTGGAATACTATAATGGTTTAGTGCCTTTGTTCTGATGCTGTACAATGTCCTTAAATATGTCTGATTGAACCTGCTTTCTTCTAATATAAAACTCGCCCCTTCCATGATGGAATCCAAAGTTATAATTGTTTTATGTGCCATGATGGTATTTTTCTACTGACAATCAAGCATGTATTTATTATGTTACCCGTGCTTACCATTATTGCTATTTTTGGCCTTATGAATTTCTTATTAAATATCTGCACTGATCTGATGCTCCCATATGAGTTTTTGCTAATTTGAGACATCATGCCAGTGTGTTGCAGATCTGAAGGAAAAATAAACAATAGATGGATAAATATGGTGGTAAAAGAGCTGTTGAAAGGAATGTAGTCTCTAGAAAGGGAATGCCTCATGCATTCAGAAGTCCTCCTAATACTAAGGATCTAGGTGTTCAGTTGTGTAGCCGACCTAATTGCAGCAGCAAGATTTACTCTTCTATAATTGCTGAGAATGGTTCATGTATGAAAGGTAAATCTTTGAGGTCTCCAACCCAAACCTCTTTAAGTGGAAAGGAAACAGTTGGAAGATCCTGTAGAACTTTCTCAGGAACTAGTAATCCAAGAAAGTCCCTTAAAGAGCCTCAGCAACGAACACTACCCTCTAGGATAGAGACAGATTCATCTGATACGAGCAGCATACAGGATGAACCTGAAGTTTCAGTTCGCATCCCTTCTTCGTCTGCAACTTATCAAAGTCAGCTTCAAGCTGAACAAGCACTAGTGGAAGTGG
This sequence comes from Inga oerstediana, assembly GCA_963210345.1. Classification (NCBI taxonomy): domain Eukaryota; kingdom Viridiplantae; phylum Streptophyta; class Magnoliopsida; order Fabales; family Fabaceae; genus Inga; species Inga oerstediana. The sequence goes on from OY723405.1 coordinate 5,761,452, forward strand.
CAAGCACTAGTGGTGTTTCAAGAACAAGATCACGGAGAAGTTTTCATCAACCTGGATCACGTGGTCAAGAAGCTAACAGCACTGGCTCAGTGACACATGCTGGTACCAGCCGATATAATTTGAGGAATGTCAAGTGCAACTCAGTAAATGATGTCAGCTCCATGGACTGTTCTTCTTCGGAATCAACCGTGAATAGAAGGAAGGATATGGTGAATAGAAGAAATTGTGAAAGGGGAGGTAGTTCCTCTGCTAGAGGACAGAGTTCTAGTTCTGGAAGTAGTGGCATATCTATTTCTGGTCCAAGAAGATCAAGAAATGTTCACCCTCACACGGACAACATTGCATCAGTTAGAACTCGAAGGACTATGACTAGTAGTAGTGCTAGGGAATGGATTCCAAGTCGTGGAAATGCACGCCCTATGCAGCCCAATGAATCCCTTGCTTTGTTGCCACCTATGCCTCGTGAACTTTCTTTTCCACTTCATGTTTCTGCGGAGTCTCCTTTAATTCGATTGAGCTTCCCTAGTAGACCAGGGTCAAGCAACGTGCGGCCTTCATCTCCTTCAGAATCTGACACCGCTCGTCCTCTAACAAATCGGAGTAGAAGACGGTACCAAAACAGTATTGCTGAGGTAATTGTCCTTGCAAAACATGGAGATGTATTTTCTTTTTACCAGTCCTAATTGTTTCTATACTTGTGTACAGGTATTATTAGAACTTGAGAGGATTGAACAAGATGAAGACCTGACAGAGGAGGTATTTCTTGATTCTATATTATGACATAGGAGCTTACAACCGACTCATTTATCTGACAATTTCTTTTTTGTGTTTGGCAGGAAATTCATTTACTAGAGACAAATTTCCTCCTTAACGGACTATACTTGTATGATCAGCATAGAGACATGCGTATGGATGTCGATAATATGTCATATGAGGTTTGTTAATGCCATAATGATACTACGATTGAGTATGATTCAATTTCCTTTCTTAGTTTACTTGCTTTTAATATACTGCTGGCTTGAACAAAAACAGTCTTAAAATGACATATTATGAATCCAGTAATGAAGGATATAATGTAAGAATATGTGCTGTTCATGGAAAGAGTGATACGCATTCAACTTTCTATTAAGCTGTATGAAAAATTAATTGACTCGGAGAAGGGATGCCTATTGACTCTTTCCCAGATGATATATTTCTTACAGATTTTGGCTATATCATAATAACGTCTCAATTTTTTTCTTACCAATGACAGGAACTATTAGCCCTGGAAGAAAGGATGGGTACTGTGAGCACAGCCTTAACAGAGGAAGCACTGTTAGAATGTCTTGAGAGAAGCATCTTTCAGCCTACACCTTCAGATGACGATGACTACGAGATTAGCAAAAATACCATTAATGATGATATCAAATGCAGCATCTGCCAGGTATTTTCCTCAGCTCTACTGAAGCCTTCTTCAAAGAATTATGCTTATTTTTTTCTTCACAGTTAAAACTGAGGACGCAAAGAAGCATATTGCCTTTGTAAGGATTCGTCTTGACGAATTGTAATACCCGGCTGATCACAGATGAACTGTAGACTCGGTGTCGGTTGGTAAAAGGACAGCCACATTAGTCTAAACTGAAAAAGGGTCCAACTAGCATTTAGTTATATAACCTATGTGAAAGCTTCCAACTTTTTCATGCCCCAAATGAATTTATTCAGGCTAGCTGTTAATGTCAAATGTTATCAAGTGAAAAGATGTAAAAGATGCATATATTTCTGGAATTGTAGGATGAATATGTGGTTGGAGATGAATTGGGGAGTCTGCAATGTGAGCATGGATATCATGTGGCTTGCATACAACAGTGGCTTCGCCTCAAGAACTGGTGCCCTATCTGTAAAGCATCAGCAGCACCTTCAGATTCATCTGTTGCCTCTAATCAGGCCTGACCAAGTGAGCTGGGATAGTTATTTTCTTCTTTTGTTTTCAATTTTTAGTTTCCCTTCCTCCTCTCTCTCTCTCGCTTGCTATTTCTTTTTTGTACAAATTAGAGGTGTTGCTTGTCAATTCTTATTGGTCATTGTGTACATAGCGATAATCTTCGTCCTGGTCAGTGACGCAAGCCACTGGCTTGACTGTGGAACTTCTTGTTAAGTGTCCTGTCTGGATCAAGCTTCATTTGAACTTGTTCTAGTTTGATGGATTTGTCCTCCTCCTTTCTCCTATCTAGTTTCTCTGCAGTGGAACGGATTTCATATTCATTTTAAAACTTGGAATTATCTCCACTAATAACGAACATTCCATCTTTTGGCATGTATGTTATCTGGATGCTATTTTTCTATAATGGTTTTTACGCTAATTTTCTCATAACGCAAAAGTTATTAAGACAGCTTCTACTGAGTTTTTTTTTTTGGGGGGTTTGTAAAATGAACGTAAAATTTACTAGTTATGGGCAATCCTAGAAAATTCGGGGGCGTTTTTCCCCCTCACAGCAAACTTTGATCTGAAGAAATGTTCTAATAGAAAAATAAATGAGCTTACTTCATTAGAGGATAGTCTGAACCATAAAAGTGAGATGAGGTGCAAGTAATAACATTCATTCAAATTTTTAAATATAATGAAAAATTCCTTTATCAAATTTTAATTCCATTGATAGCATATTTTGATTTAGTTTGCATATCACAGCTGATATCACACGGTTCCTTGCATCATTCTTCCTGTGGATTCTAATGTCAGTCCAAGTCACACAAGAATATCCACGTAAGTGTAACCATGTTCATAAGAATCAATCCCTGTTTGAAAAAGCATTCCGCTTTTCCAACTATCAAGTGGGGCTTCAGAGCAACAACAAACAGAACGTCAGTTTAAAATTGGCCATTATTGGAATAAGAATCCAGTGCCTTTACTTTTTCATGCGGCAGCACAGATAAGTAAAGACTGATTCTTCACCAAGTTCCACATTTAGCAACTTTGTGATGTGCTCTCTACACTTCGAATTAATTGGACCAGTTTGCTGCCCAGATGAAACAGCAATCCAAATGCTAAAATAAGAGTTTTGAAAAAAAAAAAAAAAAATACCCAAGACTAAATCTGAATAGGTTGCTTCTGTCCAAAAATGCAAAATGTCCGGTTTCGTTCTCAATCTCTGTCCTCAATGCATTGTTAAGAAATGTCAAAGATGCCAAAGAAGCATAAAATACACGAAAATCCTTGTGGCTCTGCACAAATAATTCCACTCTGTTTACATCAACGTCGCAAAAAGGTTCAGTAACTCATGAACCGGAAGTAACGACTATTTTATTTCTCTCTCTCTGATTTTCCCTCCTCCGTCTCCCTTGAATTGTTGCATGTATGAGAAATCACAAAATTGTAGTTCGAGAAATCTTTGTTCGTAAATCGAGACAAAATTTTTCTCACATGCTTATCTCGTAAATCATAAAAACTATTCTCTAAAAATTAATTCCCGATATCTTTTTCTTTTCCTCTTTTGCCACAATATACACCCACAATATCAGATTATTATACAATCGAATTCGAATTTCATGTCCTCTCACTGCGTTTATTTCATTGGCACTGTAGCACCATATGTAGCTAGAATCTAATCCCCTGCATTGCATGACAACCTGATTGAAAACCACACTACTTGGGAACAGTATGAATTTTAAAGGCTTTCGTGTTTGTGTGAGTATTGCTATTGATTTTAGACTTAGACACCAAGCCAGGTCAAAAATAAATTATAAACTTAGACCATAAGCAGCTTATGATTTAGCCGCTTCATTGGAGAAAAAATGACGTCTTATTTCATCGCAGACAGAACCAAAAGTACAAAACTTTAAATGAATAGTATGTCTCAACATGCATTCACAGAATGACTTCAACGACAAAGATATGTGGAAAATTTCAAGGCCGACGTAAACTTTATATTTATAGTCATCAAAATTGATGTGCTCTGTCAAGTACAAATTACAAATCAGCAAGACAAAATTGAAGGACAAAACAATATTTCCGGGATCTGTGCAGATATTTCAAACATTAAACAAAAATGAAATCATCGAGGCAATTTTAATATATGTTAATGTGTTATTGATATCGAGTTTCAATCAATCCTCAGATTCTAAAAATACATACACAGACACTTTGCAGCTCTTATACATGTGAGAATTTCCTTGATCCAAAAGCCACAAAAGTAACCCTGCAAAACTTCCTTACTTTTCTTTCTCAATGACTTAGAAGTAAACAAAACAGCTCGATATCTCTAGGGATGGCAGACAAAAGCCACCAATGCTAAACATACAACAGTGTAACCAATTTGGGCTCTTTGTTGGTACCCCTGGTTACAGTTAAATAAATTTCTGATCCATCCAGGCCATACAAATAGCAAAGACCAGGCAAATTGGAGCTCAAGCCCAGTATTTTAACCTGAAAGAGTCAGAACTTTGGGGTCATCTGGTTCATCTTGGCATTGAGAATGAGAACGCAACTGAGAAGGCTGATGATCACCAATCATTGTCGAGCCAATAGAACCAGAAGAAACTGACCCAACTTTGGCATAGAAAGACAAATCTTCACAGAAGTGTTATTCCTCCAACGTGTGCATAGAAATTTTCTCCAACAGCAATGGCCAATCTTCTCCAAGTTGCTGTGGATTTAGCTCCATGGCAACTTTAAAATCTAAGAAAGATACCAAGCATGGCGGTCTATGATCAGGCACTGGTTCTGTTGACCCACCAGCACTCTGCACATGGAAATTATTATTACTTGGCCACATGCCATTGATGACCTTACCCTGAATCTGCTGTTTCTCGGAAGAGGTCTTCCTCAGTTCGTTTGCAGACTTAGCTTCCACTAAGCCAACACATGACCTAATTAGACGTTTCAAATACACATCCACCATATTTTTCAACGTATTAGCACATTCCGCGGAAACACCTCCAAGACCCTGTACTGCGGTAATCTGCTCCATGCGCCTTCTCAGTGTTTCCATGTCGGACAACCAGCCACTGTCATAACAGCTAAGAAAATCACCTGTGCTAACCACAGGCAAGGCTCTGCGTGCTCCACCCTCACTTGCTGGGCAGTACGGAATTCCAAGTGGTGCTAGCAGGGGAGTTCTAGAGAAGTGGGTTGATTGCTCCACTTCTTCCCCGTCTTCAACAGCTGATAACCTGGTTGGCCCTTTGCCATGTATTCTTGGTTTTTCAAATGTACCATCAACCACATCCTGCCTTTCATTCTCAGGAAGCTCAGCAACTGCTTGAAGTAGTTGTGTTGGTCTTTGATAATCACATGGAGTGAGAGTCCCATTCTCCATATCAACCTTACTACCACTGTCTTCTGTACCAAGGGACGGATGCGAAGCTGAATCAACCTTCCCATTTGGTCCCAATGGACTGGGTCTATCCCGGTTCTTCACACGCATCCCAGACCTCGTTTTACGTGGGGACACTGGTAAAACCCCATTTGACCAAATGGATACATTTTGACTTTGATTTTGGAAGCTAGAACTACTGTGTTCATTCCCATCTTCTCTCCCAGGAGATATTGTTGTTGCAAGTGTTCCAGACTTCAAGGGGCCTGATGGCTGGATTGGAGGAGACGTCTTGGCTTGGCATGCGTTCTTCAAAACTGATCTCAGAAAATGATTGTGTAATGGAAGATTCTCCCTCCCAAGTAACCGATAACATAGCTTATCAAATTCATTCTTGGTCAGCTTCTGACTCAAAAACTTGTTCAGGCAATAGAAGTACCGTTTTGACTTCTCAACACCAATCCTCTTTACAATTTGTGCTTTTATTTCACCCAAGTCAATTCTTGAGCTCTGCTGGGGTTGCATTTTTCGATAGACAGATTCATACACTGCTTAAAAATTCACAGAAATAAACACCCTTCTGTAACCCCAATTTGCAGTTATTTCTGTTTCCAAAGAACTCTAAACTTGCTCTGCCCCATATCATTGAATAAAAGTAAACTGCTCCATGCTCTGCATAGTAGAACACCCAGACGCACAAGTCATGCTAATTGAGTAACCCAATAGGAACTTCCAATTCTGAACCGGAAAATAGTTGCTCTTATGCAAGAAAATTCCCAAATTGAGGAACCAATAGAATATACAATGCAAAGCCAGATCTCATATCCCAACAGCAAAACCCTAGAGATCAAACCACTGCGGAACTCGCAAAGCACAAGCACAAAATCCGGAAAATCAAACTTAATTAATTGAATGCCATGGTAAATCGAAACCCTAAGTTTGAATCATCAAACTCGGGTACGAAACATCATGCTTGCCTCGAACAGCACGAAGCTAACATTGCATCACTGTACCACTTCAAACTCCCATTGTTGGACCGAATTCAAAAGACTATGAACTTCAAAATTCGAAATTTGAAGCTGAGGGGAGGAGATCAGTGAGTTAAACAAAATGAGTCCCGACAGAACTACAAAACACAAATTGCAATGGAACGGAGCACAATGAAGAGCAAAGTCTAAAGCTTGCAAGTGTAATGGGGAAAACGAGCGGGTTTACACATTGATTGAACCCTGACCTTAGAGAAGCTGAAGAATTGCATAGAAATCGATCCTCACTAAACTGGGCTCCAATCTTTGAAGGTCCTCCTGCTATGTCACGCTCTGTTTCTGTCTCTCGTGCTCTCTCTCTCTCTCTCTCTTTTTCTTTCCTTTTCAATTTCCCCCTCAAAATTTTACAAAATTTTTGCGATTGAGGTTTGGTTGCAGATTTATGTCGAACTTCGTTGTGTGAAGCTCGATCGCTGCTATTACTATCCCCCTTTCTTTCTTCTTTTTTCGCACTCGTCTTTCTCGGTATCCCTCTCTCCCGGTCTTCCTCTTCCCTATTAAAAAAAATATAATATTTATTATATTGGCAATTCCTCAGCTGAAGTGTATTTTGTAATTTATTTTAATTAATGATCGGCAAAATTAGTTATCCTCCTGCCTTTCTAAATCTTTTAAATTTTATTTAAAACATCTTATTTGATTCTGTTCAATTACTTTTCACAAATTTTGAGAATAATTCAATAAATCACGCGCGGTTTGAATCGGTCATTTTTGTTGCCAGCAAAAAAAAAAAAAAAAAAAAGTCGTAGTTGAACTAGTTCTAGTTTCCAAGCATGTTTGAGTTTAAACTGTTGCATCTTGTTAGTTAGAGTACAGCAGGCGAGCAAGAAGCTGGGGAGACAATGTCACTCGCGGGAAATATATATATATATATATATATATTTTGCCAGAGCGGCAAAAATACATTCAGTGTTATTATTAAAGGCAATTATAAAAAACTGAAATTTTTTCATTATGGAAAACCAATGCGTAATTTGATATAGCTGGGGACAAGGAGAAACATAATGAAGGAGTGATCAGTTGTTCAGAGGGAGTTCATTGATTTGGACTTTTTTTTGTTTTAACAGTGATACTCCCTCCGATCCTAATTATAAGACAAAGTTGACTTTTTTGGAGAAATTAAGGAAGCCAATTAAATTACTTTATAGTATTTTTATTTTTATTTTTTTCTCCAAACTAATTAATTTGACTAATAAACTAATATATAATTTAAAGATACTAAAAATATAAACATTCTAAAGTAATTTAATTGGCTTCCTTAATTTCTCCAAAAAAATCAATTTTATCTTATAATTAGGACCGGAGGGAGTAATTTTTTTTAGTAGACAGTGTTACTCATCTGGTAACTGTTGTACTGTAAATTAAGTCATATATTTATTACTGATGGTAGTATTAAGTAATTTAGATTCAAACATCCTCAAGTTATAATTAACGACATTATGTACGTTATCGGAGATCTCCCCGGGCATATGCACACAAATTTTTTTTTTTTTTTTGATAAAGAATGAATCAAAACAACAACCTCAAGGGCTCTACCCTAATCATTACAAAAATTATGATTAACAACATCTTCTATAAGCAAATGTTTAGCTTCAGTGGGCTCTGTGTGAACTATAAGGAAATCAACCGCCATATTCCATGCTCTCCTAGCGAAACAATCTGCCACCCTATTCACCTCCCGACAACAATGAAGCATCTCCACTTCCCACTCACGTTCCAACATCGATTGAATTTCCAAAATTAACGTAGCATCAGGATGTTCATCAGAGACCGCTCCTTGTATAAGCTCCAATACCTCGGTGCAATCACTTTCAACAATAATATTTCTAAATCCTCCTTCCCAAGCCAGCTTTATACCCCACAGGATTCCCCAGGCTTCTGCTGTGATCACAGACCCACTTCCAATTTGAAACATAAAACCCTGAACAAATCGGCCCTGATCATCCCGTATCACTCCACCACATGTACATCTTCCCGATGCTTCATTCCTAGACCCATCTGTATTAACTTTAACCATCCCAGCGGGTGGAGGGCGCCAAGCCATAGTTGATGTGATACAGGCCTTCGGTTGTATGGAACTAGAGAAACCCCAAGACAACACTGAACTAGTACGAACTAGTAAATTCTGTTTACACCATTGAATATTGTTGAAAATATGGTCATTCCTCGCCAACTAGATGTGTCGACATAAAACAGTAAACCAAATGCGAAACTCGTATCCATATACTTTATCCCAACGCCTTAAGCACCATGTTAACCAAATGTTTGTATCGGTTGAGTCAAAAAATTGAAGATACCATTGACTAGACAGCAACTCACTCCATAGTTCTTTAACCACAGCACAATCTCTAATAGCATGTAGAATTGATTCTGTCTTGTCTTCACAAAAAGGGCACATCTCATTTGTGTGGATTCTCCGTTTAGTCCTTTCCAAATTTGTCATTAAACGGTCGTGGGCGCGTAACCACATGAACATTCTATATCGTTGAGGAACTTTTAGCTTCCATATGAGCCTCCATCGGAACAAAGTTTGATTATCTCAGTTATCCGCTAATCTGTTGTACGCCTCTTTTAAAGCAAATTTACCATCAGCTGCCTAACGCCAACTCGGAATATCACTACAAGTATTGCGGTTAATATTCACTTTTTGGATTGCTAACACAACCTGAATTGGTAATAAATGGCCAAACTTATTAAGATCCCATTGACCTGATGGAGTAATACAATCTGCTACCTTCCAATCTCGGATATCATTAGATAATGGGTGAGTCATCAAGCTCTCCAATCTATCCAGATGGGGAACCCATATATCATGCCAAAAGGACACCAAAGCTCCATCTGTAATCCTCCAGAGAATACTCTCACTTACACTTTCCCAATTTTGTCTAATTCCCTTCCATATGCTCGATTCATTACATCTTTTTTCCACTTTCGGCACCACATCACTACCTGTCTTGTACTTTTCTCGAAGGAAACGAACCCACAATGCATCTCGTTTATGAATCAAGTTCCATCCCAGTTTATTCATGTAAGCCTGGTTTTGAATCCTTGCCTTCCTTAATCCCAATCCGCCATCCTTTTTTGAGGAACAAACCAAACCCCAAGCCACCATATGAGGTTTACGATTTGTGGATGTACTTTCCCAAAGAAAATTCCTGCACTTCCTGTCTATCTCATCACAGGTACCTAGAGGAAGAGGCACAGACTGCATGGCATAGGATGGCATGGCTGACACCACGGACGGTACAAGGGTGTGTCTTGCCGTCATAGATAACATGTTAGGCTTCCAGCTTGCTAATCTAGCATCAATCTTATCAAGAATAAACCTGTATGAAGACTTGGTGCTTCATTCACATATTAAAAGGAGCTTAGGAGCACCCCATGTATAAGAAATTTAAAATGAGGATTATTATTATTATTATTATTATTTATTTGACCTGAATTTTTATTATTTACTAACAAAGTAACTGTTATTCATTCGTTTGAACTTTCATATAATTTGAGCAGGAATTTATAGAAAGTAGATTTTTCTCCTGTGTTTTATGCATGATAGATAATAATTTATAAAAGGGTTAAAGTGCAATTTTATTAATATAATTTTTTTTCAATGGGTGCTTGACACAAATAAATTTTGTAAGGAATAAAAATATTAATGAATAATTTAAAAAGATGCAAATTCACTTGTTTGGTGAAATTTAACAGTTTTTGTGAATTTACATATTTTTAAATTATTTATTGATATATTTACTTCTTCTAAAATTTATTTGTGTCAGGCGCCCCTCTAAAAAAATTTTACCGGTAAAATTACACCTTAACCCTTTGTTAAAAAAATAAAATGTGAGAAAGTCAAGTTAATTAGAAGGACAATGTTAAAAATAAAAAATATTTAATATGATGTATTAGAGATAAGAGAAATAACTGTCTATAAGGGTGTGTTTGGTTTGAGAGGAGGAAAGGGGGAGGGTTAAATTATTTTTTTTGGTTGAAGGTATTTAAATTTTAACAGGGAATTCAAAATTTAAAAGGAATAAGAAGGTAAATTTTGAATGGGAATCCAAAATTTAAAAGAATAAGATAATAAATTTTAGATTTTTTAAACCCAAAATTATAATTTCTAAGCCCTCCCCTCCACTCAAATCAAACACAACATAGGTCTGGACCTTCATGGGTATAGACGAACACACAGCCCAATGTGAACATCAGTAATTGGTTTACTGGTAATAAAGGCCTCTAATTTGATCAAAAAAAGTAATAAAGGCCTCTAATATTTCACCTGCGAGAAGTTTTTTTTTTCCGTTTTTTTTTTCAAGGAAAGGCCTCAAATGGTTTGGATAGTTAGGATACCTTTCTCTTGTTTGAAAAAAAAGTTAGACTGGGCCAATCTTTTTGGTTTGATGGTTTGTGTTTACCCTGAGCAGCGGACAACCTAGGAGCAATATATTCTTGGGTTAAGTGTATTTACATTAGTTTTTAGACAATAATTTTTATTATTTATGAAATAAGTATGTGAAAGGAGTTTTATCTCGACATACTAATGTTTTAAAAGTCGGACCGGATGTCGAGTCGGAAAGGTTAGTGGATCAAAGTTCAACCGGTTAGAACGGTTGGGCCGTTCGATTGGACTGATGACGTAATAAATAAATTTAAAAATATTATATGCATATATATATTATACAATTAATCTTTAGTAGTTTGATTTGATAGGAAGTTAACTAGGTCAAAAAATATGGTTGAAGGAAGAATACTAAGTTAACAATCAAGCATCAACCTAACAAAATGTATTGAATCATAATGACTTCATGATTTGTCAAATATTGATGGCCCTTGATTGATCCAAGCATGAGTTTTTTGATAAGCATTTGGATCATAAATATCATCATCTGCTTAAGGAAAAGATCCAAAATCAATACCGCCAACTCCAATCTCAGAGCTTCTAATTCCATCCTTAGTTTGAGGATGAACCTTGTTGCCTTGCTTTTGAAAAACATCTTTATAAAAGAGTATGTAACAAACCAAATTATTAAAATTAGTAACATATACTTTAAAAAAAATTAACATGTCTAAAATTTAAAATATTGAACCTTCATCATTGATAGTAGCTTTTGGTATTGGAAGGGTGGCATCATTATAAATGATTTCTTCTTCTATCTCTTTAGCAGAAAGTGTTGAAAGAGGAGCAAAATCAACTTCTTCCATTATCCAATATTCAATGTTATCAATACTTTCATAATCAATAGGATCAAAAGCTTTTTTCTTGTCAACAACTCTAAAAAAACACATGAACACAAGGTATTGGTGTTATTATTATAAGTCATTCAATTAATTTTTGAGAGATACAAATTTCAATAAAGTGTAAAGTGAAAATTGAAAACCTTAGACAATATACCTATTCCTTAAACGAAAGTTGTAATGAATAAAGATAAGATCATTCTGCCGTTGATGTGCCAATCTATTTCTTCTTTTAGAGTATATTCTTTCAAAGACACTCCAATTCCTTTCACAACTGGAAGAAGAAGCAGTTTGGTTCAACAATTGAATAGCCAATGTCTTAACATTAGGGCAACCACCTCTAAAGTACCGCCACCATTCATCTATTATATTAAATTGAACATAATCAAATAAAAAAACCAAACCAAAGGCTTATAGTATAATAATTAAGAAGTAAGAAATGTTACCAAGTCGTATTGATTTTGCTGATTCAAGAGCCAAAGGATTACTGAAGGCGCCACTTTTTTCTTGATATAATGTGCCTTCTTGGAAGAATTTGGTCTTATCAGTTGTTACTTTCCTACTTATGACAGACAGATATCTTTGCATTACCTCTGGCTTTTGAGAGAAGTTAGACTTATCATAAAGAAAAGCAAGATTTAATATATAAGCTGCTGCATAAAGATCTCGGCGAAGCTGATAATCCCACCTATTCTTGATAATACTTGTGAATGACTTGTAATTTTTTTTATGTGATTAAAAGTATGTTTGATAACTTTCCTTGCCCTATACATTCCTTTATATATATATATATATATATATCCAAGTGAAGACCTATCATTAGAATCTACAATTCTCAAAAGTTTTATAAGAGGTTTGACAACTTCAACAATGCCCTGACAAACATTCCAAAATCCACTATCTAATACAACCACAACTATATCCCTTGCCTTATGGTTTCTTGAGTATCTAGAGTCTATAAGTGTCTTGCTAGTTACCAAGGCCTGTAAATTATGCTTGTGCTCAAGAATACTTTTTAAGGCAATAAAAATAGTAGCAAATCGTGTTGCTCCTGGTCTGATAATTTTCGTCCAACCTTCTCTTTTTCTCAACCAAACTAGTAAAATCCATGGTTGTAAATGAATTTCAAAATCAAAGATGCACGTCTGGATAAACGTGTAACAATCTCCATTTTGCCAATGTAAGACAAAATCATATTTAAGCAATGTATATCACATGGAGACCAATGAATAGATGGATACTTTTCAATCAATAATTTCCCGATAGCTTTATAATTAGTTGCATTATCAGTAACAAGGTAAACGACATTATTCATACCAGCAAACATAACTATGTCCATGAATAAGTTACATAGCATTTGGGCATCCTTAACAATGTCAGAGGCATTAACAGATTTGATGAAGACAATTCCTTTAGGACAATAAACCAAAAATTTAATCAACTGCCTATTTCGTTGGTCTTGCCAACCATTCGCCATTACTGTGCAACCAGTTTCTGCTCAAAAATTCCTGCACTCATCAACTAACAACTGAACTTCATTCTTCATTTCTTGTAACAATTTTGTTCTGAAGGTGTGATGAGGTGGTGTTTTATAACCAGGGCCTATAGCTGCAATAACATCTATCATATGCTATAAGTAAACTGAATTCATCGCATTAATGGGAATGCAACAATCATACAACCACCTAGCCACTAACATATATGCTCCATGCACATCTTTTTTACCTGCAAATGCTCTTCTTATTCCTGGCTGTGCACTTGGAGTTGTCATTGGGGCAAAGAAGTTATTTATAGCTGTATAATGTGCCTTTCTTTTCAAACCTTCAGATGATCTTAAAGAAGGATTTTGAACACTTTGTTGAGATGGATTAGAAGTTTAGATGTGTGAAGGAGGAATTTCTTGCAAATTTGGAGCATCCCCTTCGAATGTAGGGCCATATGGATTGTCCTATTCAAATTGATCTTGCTTCTTTCCTTTTTCTCCTTTATTTCTTTCAAATTTTCTTCCAACCGAAAGCGAACATCTTCTGGAACCTTTTTACAACTTATGATGTCCCCTTTTTTCCAAGCAAGATGTTCTTTCATTCTGTGTACTCCTCATCCAGCAAATTCCTTTCCATAATACATACATCTCAAGAGAGGTTTGCCACCTGGGGTTTTGTTAGCCACTCGAACATAATGCTCCCATGTTGGATCGGCCCTTGATCTAACAGATTGGGTGGATGGAGCAATAGTAGATACTTGTTCTGCTTACGATGACATCTTATAGTTCCTATAATATAAAAATAACAATTATTATAATAATACTGAAGAAGAAAGATATAACACAATTAGGCATGGGAGTAGCTATTTGCATAGCATAAAGTTAAATAAAGACAATATATATGCACACAAATATTGTAGTTTAAATAGGGGATACAAGTAAACATTAGGCAGGTGAAATAAATTGACATACACATATAGGGTATAAGTACAAGGAATAAAAATGGAGGGGTGTTGAATAAAGATAATATATATGCACACAATTATTGCCATTTGGTTAAACCAAAACGATACTTTGTCTCATCCTAATTAACAAAAATGATGCAACTTATTCATGGACATTGTTAAAATATCCATTTCTTTTCCCTTATTTGTATTATTGCATACTAAAGGCTCTAACTGGGCCCTTCTAAAATATTGCAGTTGGATTCGAAAAAAGTAAAAAACGAAACCAAAGGAAAAAACTAAATAAAAATATTAAAATAGCTTGTCTCAAAAATTGCAAAAGCTCTGCTTCAATTATATGTAATAAAGACTTTGAGCGAAAAGATTACATGTAATAAAGACAGAGTTGGTTGACTTGGTTCACTTTATTATTTGTCCATGTGTAACTGGACATGCCAAGACCCTAACACATACAAACAAACTTGACCCATAATTTGTAAGAACAAAGCTTCTTAAAGTTGATTATAATAAAGCTTATGCCTTACATAGATTTTTTTTTGCTCGAAGCCTTACAGTACAGAGAAAAGAGAATTCAACATAAAGTGAAACCATTTTGGTAATAAAACAGCAGTAGCACTAAGAGATAAGTTGGCCTGATTTGGCAATTCTAAAGACCTTGAAAAAGTAAACCAGACAAACAGTCGAATAAAGTAAACCAAACTGTCTATATGTTTCATTTGGTTTTTCCCAAACATATACAATCTCATTTCACACCGCCACAGGGGAATCAAAAAAAAATTATCAGACTATCAGAGCATAAGCCACACAGCCACGAGAGCATACCTGAGGGGGCCACATAGGGAAATCTAAGTTTATCAGACTATCACAGCACCTCAGTTCAAAAAAGTGAGCGACTTGGAGGTTGGAGCTGAACAAGAGGGGGACTTTGAAGACGGCGGAGGATGACACCGCATACGGAGGGATACGATGGGCACAGACGATGGCCAGCATCGCTGCAAACGGCACGAGAAGAGTCGACGCTGTCTCATAACTCAAATGAAAGGGTTAGGGCAGAGAATTTTTCTTGTCCTGATCGATTTGGGAATTTCCTTTCAGATTCTCAGTATTTGACTTCATTTTGAAAAAAAAAAAGATTGGGCCCTTTTTTTAAAATCAGACAAATGTTGACCCAACCTATTTTTGAAAACCTGTTCCAGCCTAAAAGCGGCTAGTAGCCTAAGAGCGATCTAAAGGCTGTCTAAAACGGCTTCAAAAAAACGGATGGATGGCCATAACCGGCTCGTTGCCCGTTGCTGGGACAGGGCAACGGTCCGACCGATCGGACCGTCTGGCCTTTAAAACCATGCGACGTATGGAAAATTACTTCTAAAACCGCGGTTTTGGTGCACTCACTAAACCCCTAACCACTCACCTAGTGAAAAATTGATATTAATTAATTAATATTGATATTGATTTGTAACTACCATTAAGTTTTATGACTAACCACCTATGTGCCGAGTACATGAAAGATAGATTATGAAATGTTTAATTTGCTTTAAATTTTGTATTTAATGTTGATATTGATTTATTATTTTTAAAATAAACCCATAATTTACTCTTTGAAATTGTTTTCTTTCTACATTAGTTTTGAAAATTATTAATTTTTATATCCTACATAAATTTAATATTTAGTCAGCAAGATGTCAGGATTTAAGTGGGAGGGGGTTTCAACAGCTTAAGAAGAAGGTCTCAAATTTGAGGCTATCAATACATATTATAGTCATATAAAAGATTAATAAATAAAAATAAAATTTGGGAAAATTAAACAAAAAGAACTTTAAAAACAAAAAAGTGGTGTTGCGAATATTCATAATACCAGAGAGATGTTAGTACCTGATTTGTCATTTTGAAATTTAAAGGAAATGATACAATTGTATACATTTTTTTAAGAAAAATGACCCTTGCCGGCTGCTGTGGCGGAGCTCTAGTGACCCGCGACCACCCCGGTCCCAAAAGATTGGTGGTCATTGGGCCATCAATGGCTTTCAAGATATGATATGCAAAGAAATATATATATATATATATATATATAAATTTTTTATCTTTAACCCTAGCTTCAGAAATTTAATTAGGTTTTAAGAACTTTTATTTATCAAGTTCTTCACAAGTTTTGTTAATAAATTCACAACATTTTATTAGATTTTAGCAACTTTCATTTACCAAGTAAAAAATTCATACTATCAAGCAGTGAACAAAAAACAAGACTGGACTGGCTGGTTCAACCGTTGAACCGGGGAACCGGTCAATAGTCCGGTCTGGTTCACCCATTGGATTGTGAACCGGTTACAATCGTAAAAATCGATGGTTCAATTGGTTAGACCGGTTTAATTTTTTTAATTATAACTTTGTGCTATTTTTGAGGGAAAAATGAAAGATTGAAGATCAAGATGAAGAGAAAAGTAGGTAAAGAGAGAACAAGTCTAAAAAAAAAAGAAGACAATGAAAAAATTATTTAAAAGGATATAATAATTATAGGAAATTATATATTATTGCATAACTATATGCATTATAACTAATACTAATAGATTTTAAGCATTTTTTTTCTAAAGATCTTCATTTTTATCTATAGAAGTTTAAAAACATATTAATATATATATTACCACTAATAAATTATAACATTTTAATATGGCCGGTCCAACCACTGGTTAGACCTTGGTTGACCCATTAACCTTTGAATCTATGCGGTGACCGATTCATTGTCCGGTCTGATTTTTTGTTCCTTACTATCAGGTCATTTATAAGTTTTGTTAAGAAATGCACGACATTTCATTAGGTTTTTAATAACTTTCAATTGCCAAGTAAAAAATACACACTATCAGGTCATTTACAAGTGTTATTAAAGAATTTACTATATTTCATTGGGTTTTAACAATTTTTATTTTGCCATAAAATAATTCACAAGTTGTTAAAACCTGATAGTGTTAC
This sequence comes from Inga oerstediana, assembly GCA_963210345.1. Classification (NCBI taxonomy): domain Eukaryota; kingdom Viridiplantae; phylum Streptophyta; class Magnoliopsida; order Fabales; family Fabaceae; genus Inga; species Inga oerstediana. The sequence goes on from OY723405.1 coordinate 5,778,427, forward strand.
TTTTTTAACGAAATTTGTTAGAACTCAGAACCTAATATAATGTCGTGAATTCCTTAATAGTAAATGTGAATGACCTGATGTGTGATTTTTTTATTTGGTAAACGAAAGTTGTTAAAACCTAATGAATTTTTGTGAATTCCTTAACAAATCTTGTGAATTACCTCATTTGGCGAATTTTTTACTGAGTAAATAAAAGTTGTTACAACTTAATGAAATATTGTGAATTCTTTTAACAAAATTTGTTAATGACCTCATTGGTATGAATTTCTTACGAAGTGAACAGAAGTTGTGAAAACCTAATAAAATATTATGAATTCCTTAACAAAATTTATGAACATGCTTAAGTTAAAGTTAAAGAGTTAAGTTACATGTATTTGCGGCCACCAATATTTTTGACAAAACAAGTGGTGAGAGTTCAAATCCCATCCTCACCGCTTCGGGAATTTTTACTCTCATCGGAGCTTCAGTGACCGACCGACCCCAAAGCTCCAGTAATAGGTAGTTGGTGGGCATCGTCAACTAGCTGGCTGTCATGAGGCGGTGGGAGATTTTTGCTCTTTTTTTTTTTTAAATATGTGTAAGAACATTTCTATTATTTCTTTTTAATTTTAAAAAATACAAATTTAGTCTAACATTTTCTTAAAATTATAAATATTTGAAACATTTTTTAACTTTTTATCATTTTTCAAGTTCTTTTATTAGAATTTCTCCATAAAATTTTGAAACCGATGGATTTTTTTGGCTTGTCATAAGAGATTTTATTTCTGGTGACCCAAACCGAGGTTATGGCATTTCCTCTTCATCCTTCGCTGAAAAAGCAGGGCAATGGAGAGCGACATAGAAGAATCTCTGAGGAAGAAACCGAGAAAATACCCTTTTCCCGGTGATTCTACTCGCAAGGTTTATCTCATTAACCATTCATTTTTATACCCGCGATTTTAAATTTATTTTCTCTCTTCAGTCTTTCATGGGTTCCAGCACATGAGCTGTTACTTTTCTTGATGAAGTACTTTACATATCAGAAGGTAATTACAAATATGGCCTTATAAATAGTGGAATTAATCGGCTGAAGCGTGTTCCGAGCCATGCTCGTGGATACTGATTAGCCGCACTTATCACTATGAAATCAAACCTAACATCTTCTTACATGTTGTTGTAAAACTGTGTGTTTTAATGTTAACATAAACAACGTGAAGTTTGATGACTTTACTTGATAGTAGAAACTTGTGAGAAATACTGCAAAAGGTGATGGAAAGGAAAAAGTAACTCCCTTTTCTGCTGCAGATTTTGGTTCCCAAATATTAATTAATTCTGGTTTGCTTCCCTACTAGTCAATTTATATTGATGACTTTAGCTGGAGGAAGGAAACACATAATAAGGGATGTTGTTAATGATGTTTGTTTAGCTTATATGCTTCTTTAAGCTAATTTCACAGTTCGTCATGGGATATTGGGATCTAAACTCTCCCATTTTGTTAGCGTTAGGCTTTGATTTGCCTCTGTTGTAACCATTTTAAATTTTTTTATAAAAAGAATTTATAGATTATCGTTGCCAAATATACTTAGGTGGCCCACGGTGATTTTCTGATATGGAATTGGTTGCTTGGCTTTTCAAGATCATCGTAATATCTCTAGGTGAGGCTGGGGAAACAACAATATAGATCATAAGCATATTATCAAGTCTGGGCTTTTTATTTGTGCTGCAATGATTCTTTCCACTTCTATTTCCTTTCCGGTTTGGCGCTGAATAGTGGGTATGTGGTTGGTTTGAATGGAAGCACTATTCCTTTTGTTTTTTGTTTTGGGTTTATTTCTAATACCGATTCAATAGAAAAATTAAACTAACATATAGAATTGATTGAAATGAAAATGAAAACTCTGTTTTGCTTTTCATGGAATTGCTTGATCCTACATGAGGTTGGGGGCAGAATCTATGCACTTTCATTTTTTCTTAAAATAAAACCATGCGGTAGAGTTAGATTTTAGTATTGTTAGGCTCAATTGAGTGTAGGTCTCTCAATGGAATTTTTTCCGTGTTTGAATTTTTCCCCTGTTTAAGGGGAATTGTTTTTTCCCCACTCAACCGAATCTCTGCTCTACATGATTTCAGTGTTAAAAGTATATTTAATTTATCAATCGTGAAGTTAACCATTTAATGACATTACCATGGATTTTAACCTCTAATGATTTTTTTTTTAAAATCAGAATTTTGTGCAAGACGATGACATTCAATTGGAGACTACACGGGCTAGATGTAAGTCTGAATTTTCAGCAGTTTTCTTCCATTTTGTGATTGACTCAAGGGTTTGTCTTATTATTTCATGACAGTTGCAAGTTTGCTTAAAAGGCATGGAGAATTGACAGAGCGTCTTTCTAGGTACAAAGATTCTGGACTTGCATGAGTTTTTTTTTTTTTTTTGGGTTCAACTTATCATTCAGAAGTCATCATCACACATGTGGTAATTGCAAGCGCATTCATGATCATTTTCTCGCCCTCCAATAATTTGTGAAGTTTCGGTTTGATAGGAGGGAAATTTGAGAGTGGCTTATAGGTTAATCATATATCGACTTAAACACCCACTTGCTTGGCTAGTTGGTGAAGTGGACATATTTTTTCCATGATTTACTTAATTCTTCAAATATTATTTCTGTTCATTCACTTTTGATTTCTATCAGCATTTCGGATTATTTTTAACGTTTCAAAGCCCCTGCATATCCAAATATGAGCTAACTGATTGCGTCAGATGTGGTTATTTTCATCTTTTTTCACTGACGAATAAAGTAATGCATTACACCTATAAAAACATTACACTTTTGTCAACATATAGGGTGATTATTTTAGAATACTCACTGGGTGTTGTATGCAGTAGTAATGATAATTTTCGGATATGTTCCTGGGTTCATAGGGATTCTGACAAGATGATATATGAGCGTCTACTGAAAGAGTTTGAAGCTGCACGAGCTTCTCAAACTGAAGGTAATGTTAATTTTGGTGCTTGTTAGATTCTTCAAGTCTTTAACTACAGAAATTTATGAGATGTGAATCTAGTTAGTTTGTTGAAATATACTCATGTGACTACTCACTGTTTCTTCTTTATTCATTTGTGCAATTGCTCGTCTGTATTCTCTGCGATTTATCAATTTTCTGATGTATAAAAAACTCATTTCCTTTTTATTTATAATAGAGGTAAGTTTGGATGGCGAACAGTGGAATGATGGTCTATTAGCAACCATAAGAGAGAGGGTACAGCCCTGTTGACTTTCTCATCTTCAGATATTTGAGTTCAGTAGTCTCCTTGACTATAAAATTTGATATTTAAATTGTGCATGACCTAATGCTTGACATTATATTTGCTTTTGTTAGGTGCATATGGAGGCAGAAAGAAAGGCAATGTCTGGAGATGCTAACATATTGGAATGCCCTCAGGAAAAAATTACTTATAAAATTGGAAACAAGGCAAGTAATATTCTGGTGATGTGTGCTTTAATCATGCAGTGTTTGACGAGACTATTGTGACTTATAAGCTAGCCTTCAGGAAAAAACTAGATAGTACTGTTTGAAAGGGATATCAGTTGATGACGAGGAGTGGAAGATTAGAAGTTGTGGTCAAGGATGAAATTTAAAAAATTTGATGGTCATCCATTAATATAAGCTGTGTGAAAAAAATGTTAAATCTAGGATAGGCACTAGCGATGGGATTATGCCTGCCATCTTGATCTTTGACCTGAATGGGAAGAATGAGGTTAGCTGAGGATTGCATATTGTATAGCTGTGGATTTTGAATCATGATGATATAGATGCTGCTGCTGCCGCCTGTTAATGGGCTATATAGATGGTCAGACTGAATGGCCTACTGAAATCAATATGGTAAAATTGAGGAAATATGCTCAGCATAGATAGGATTGTAGGTTGTAATATTCTCATTCGGCATTTACAGAAGTTCGGTATAACTATATTGTTTCTTTACCTTGTGTCTATTCTTTCATATTGGTTTAGTTTTTCGGAAGCAGGTAATTTGCTGTTTGGAAGGGGCTAGAATCGGCATACAATATGAGACATCTTTTGCTGGTAATTTTGATTAAATAATTTTTTAGTCATTGACTAAAATTTACTGAACGTAGCAACACCAGCATTTTGTTTTAGCATACGATGACACCATTATTTACAGAGGGGAGGCCGGATCTTTCTGCGCTGCCCTTCCCACTGTGTCTTTGTCAAGAGTTGACGATATATTTTTATGTATTTGCAGGAGAACCATGTGAGTTGTACCATTGTGTGCTTGAAAGCAAGTCATTTCTTGAAAAGATGACTGTTCTCGAACACACAGTTCCATTTTTTCTGCCCATACGCGAAGCAGAAAATGATCTGCTTTCATCTAACGCAATGGTTGGTAATTTACTGTGTCGGTTTGCTTGTTTAGTTCCAATCTTCTAAGCATTGGTTTTAATGATCTGCTTTCAGACATTCATAGATCATGTCGGAGATCTTCTACAAGCATATGTAGATAGACGGGAACAGGTAGACTACCCATGTGTGGCTCTACTCTCTACTATGTGATCACTGAGAGAAGCTTCGATATTTTTGGAACAAGAATATTTTGTGTTCGTAATCTGCACGACTTTTCTGTCATATGCTGAGCAGCATATCCATTTATAAAGTCACACATGAAGTTAGAATAGTGAATAAACTATAAATAATAATATCAATTTATATCACGCGAATTCAACTGTCTGTGCACATGTATTTGGTTTGTTTATGCAGGTACGACTTATAAAGGAACTTTACGGAAATCAAATTGCAGAACTCTATCATAGCCTTCCTTACCACATGATTGAATTTGTACTGGACGATTTTGACTGGTGAGGATCTTACTGTGATCTGATGCTAAGAAACTGTGAATAGAAAACGTGTTAAAAAAAATTCTCTCTTTTTTCAGCAAAGTAACTGTCAGCCTTAGATACGCGGATCTCGTGTCTGTGCTTCCAACTCGAATTAGAGTGCTAGCATGGCCAATGCACCAATCCAAGAAAAATACAACCACTTTGAACAGGAAGGAAGACGGACTACCTGGAACTAACCCTCCCGTTCGCCTAACTTATGCAGAAGACGCCCTACGAACCATGAGTTTACCAGAAGGTAACTTGATGTTTTTTTTCCCCTTTTGTTTTTTGGCTATGCAGCTCATGTCTTAATCAGAGGAGTTATATCCTGCTTTCTGGTTCCAGCTTACGCAGAAATTGTGTTGAATCTACCACATGCTCTTCAGCAGATGTTCAACCAAAGAACGAATTCCTAGAGCTTTGGTTTCAGTCTGGATCTGTGCAAACCTTTGGTGGAGATAGTGTTCAAGCAGCTGAAAAATACTCGTACGGACTCTTAAGTTATTACTTAGTCCAAGTGGATTTGAACAGAGCTGATTTTTATGTAATTATGGCATGCACCATATGTGATATCTCAATACCTACTCTGGTTTGTTGTATTGCTAGTTCTGTAGGCTATTGGAGACATATTCTCCATTATAACAAAACTCAAACCCTAAAATGTAATTAAGTGAAATGTTAAAATGAAGTGTTTTCTCCGTTAATAGTCTTTCTTTTTCATGGTTTCCATGCATTGCCCGACAAGTCATGGGATCTTTTGGAGTTTCTACAAGGGAATGGAGGTGCCTTTCATATGTTTAATTAACGTTGCGTGTTAATTATTTACTAACATTTCCATGTTACTTTACTTTCCATCTCTTGATTCAGGACAACAGATTTAAATATTAACGGCTACCTACGTGGGGTGGAAAACGCAGCCTATGCTAATAATGGACGGGGGCTATCTTACCTAATTGCCTCAATTAAAATATGGGTAAATGACATTTAAAGACTCTACAAAACATTAATGACGATCCTTCACCCAAAAGGGGGAAAAAAACTTTAATGACTAGCCATTGTAAATTGTTCGATATGAGTTATAAATTACTTAAAAATAAATTTTAAATAAAAAAGAAATAACATGTTTAAGATTTTATGGCTAGACAGAGTTATACATTTCTAAAAATTAGTCGTGAATTATTGAAAATTAGTTGTAAATGGGAGAAACTTCACACCAGTGATAAAATTTTAATCTTGTGAAATGTTAAGAAATATTTCCGAAGTCTTGATAGTTGATTAGCTCAATTTATAAGTCCAGTGCAATTATTCCCCACATACAAGTGGTCATTTGAGCAATTTACAATTCATCTTGAGCAATTTACAATTAAAGCCTCCTAAGACTTAGATCCTTCGTTGTACTTTACTTTTGGAGTCTCAGCATGCGTCTCCCCCCCCCCCCTCTCTCTCTCACACACACACAGAGAATAAGGTTTAAGGAGGGCACATGGCAAAGTGGACAGTGTCACTCTTCCATTTGTTGAGCTATTTGATAATGGAATCTCTATTTTTAAGTGCTGCAAACACCTTCGAAGGTAGTGAATGCACCTTGTAGCAGTTAAAAGCGTACTTTTTTTTTTTTTTAAAAAAAACACTATTAGTACATCTAATGGCAACTTAATGACATACAGTTTTGTCCAATTCCTAATATTCCAAGATTATGTACAAACCAACTATATTCATTTTGGAGTAATCCAACAAAAAGAACAAGTAAAATAAGTAAGAATTATCCACGTATGTACTTTAAAACGCACTCGGCCATATTTCACCAATCCAAGAGCTTCCACTGCAACCTCTTTGTAAAAATTATTAAGCTGCATAGTGATGGGAGCTTTGTCAGATATTATTAAAAACATTTACACGTTCTCCTAAAGCAATCCCTGTTGGTATGTAGTTCTTGCTCTGTTTCTGCCAAATTCTTAACCCTCTATGATTCTCTCCAGAAAATAATCTTGACTATATAAAGGTGCAGTGGTGGAGTACCAAGTACAAAACCAGCAAAAGAAAAAATGAGTTGCCAGAGTAGCTTCGTTTTGTTTCTTGGTAGCCTGCTTTTTCTGCAGATCATGGCTACTAGTTTTGGCCAACTTCAAGTGGACTATTACAGAGACACATGCCCAAATGTTGAGTCAATAGTTCGAGCCGCAGTTGAAAGGAAATTCCAGCAGACAGTTGTAACTGCGCCTGCTACACTTAGGCTTTTCTTCCATGATTGCTTCGTTAGGGTCAGCAAAGCTTGTCTTTTCTTCTTCTTCTTGTTCTAACCCTTTTGGCAATATCTTCCTGGAAGCTTAAATTGTGTGTGTGTGTGGATAGGGATGTGATGCTTCTGTGATTCTGGCTGAGAAAAATGGAGCAGCAGAGAAGGACAATCCTATCAATCTATCACTGGCTGGTGATGGGTTTGACACTGTGATAAAGGCCAAGGAGGCAGTTGACAGTGTCCCTGGCTGTACAAATAAGGTTTCATGTGCTGATATATTGGCATTAGCCACAAGGGATGTCATTTCACTGGTACATGAGAATACCCTTTTGCTATCTAGGCATATGATTAGCTAAAACAGGGAACAAAACAGAGAAAGTTCTATGCTTTCAATCAGATCACTCATTGTCATTGTCAGTGACTTCGTGTTATTAGTCTTTTAGTGATCTGGTTAACTTTAACATTGTGATTTTAAGTACAATTTTACTTGTTTGCAGACACGAGGGCCATCTTATGCGGTAGAGCTGGGAAGGCTTGATGGGAGAATCTCCACAAAAGCCAGTGTGAGACATCATCTTCCTCATGCTAATTTTGAAATCGCTAAGCTTAAGGCAATGTTTGCTTCACATGGTCTCACTCTTACAGATCTAGTTGCTCTTTCAGGTAATTTAGTTGTAATGTGAAAAAAGGTTACTAATTGGATACAGAAACTATGAATTTGATCTGAACTGAAATGGGTTGTTGCAGGAGCACATACTATAGGTTTCTCTCACTGCAGTCAATTCTCTAGACGCATTTACAGATTCAGAAACAGGAACAGAATTGATCCAACACTTAATTTGGGTTACGCAAAACAGCTCAGGGCAATGTGTCCAACAAACATAGACCCCAGAATGGCCATAAGCTTGGACCCCACTACGCCTCGGGTATTTGATAATCAGTATTTCAAGAATCTTCAGCAAGGCAAAGGACTCTTAACATCTGATCAAACTTTGTTTACTGATACAAGATCAAGGAAGTTGGTTAATTTGTTTGCATCCAATGGCACAGCCTTTGAACAGGCTTTTGTAACTGCCATGACCAAACTAGGACGGATTGGGGTCAAAACAGGAAACCAAGGTGAAATTAGGCATGATTGTACCAGGGTCAACTAGAATCAGTGTCCTTCCTTCTTTACCTTTTTCCTTAAATCTATCAGTTCTAGTTATCAGTGTCCTTCCTTCTTGGCCGTAACATATGGAAATGAAATGTTTCCATTTATCATACAAGCTTTTACCACATGCATTATAATATTGCCTTTTGAGACCATTAACCAAGAGAGCAATAATTATGAATGTTTAAGGAAGTAGAGTAAATTATGCATGCACGTACCTCAAAGAATGTAAATGACTAATAAAATTATTAAGCGACAACAACATAAGGAGCTCTAATGTGACCTGAATAGCGTTAGTATTGTGCATAGCAGAAAGGATGTAGGTAAAACCCTTCCATAACAATGGTATTATTTTGGTACCAAAAGTGAAAGGGAGCTCTTGCAAATACCCACTAGATCACACTAGTGGCTTCCCTACAGCGAAAGAAACAGGGAAAAAAAAAACTACTGTTTCTAATATAAAAATGGATTTAACTCAGGGCTTTCTTCGTCATTATATTGGTCAGACTAGTTGTTGAACCAGCGCACATGTTTTCTTCTTCAAGGCTTCCAAGCTCCTTACACTGTATAATGCTGCTGAATTGTATCAATGTCAAGTCCCTTCAGCTTCACCACTGATTCAACATGTCCCTTCAGAGTGTGTAGCTCCCTTAGCCTGTAAGACCAATTTAAAAAGATCCCAAAACACAAAAATCTCAAGTAAATATATAATACACCCTCTGAAGATTGAGCTTGAAACAAAACAAGTTATAGGGTTACCTTGCAACCTCAGCTCGTCGCTTGGCTTGCTCTGCAATCTCTGAAAGCTCCCTGTAGCTACTTTTGTCATTGAAAAGGTTTGTAGTTTCTGGTGGATGAAGACCATGAAGAGTTCTCTGTGCAGCTGCCCACTGTGCTTCCCTCTCTTCTTTCCCATAATCTTTCTTGGTAGTGAAGGCAGTCTGCGATTACAAAAAAGCATGAGAAAACTTGGAATCTTGAACACCGGATATTACACCATAACAGAGAAATGAAAAAGAAGCTACCTTGTTCTCCAAGATATTATCCCAAGCCTTCCCACTGAGACCGTAGCGAATAGCAAATTTGAGCAAATCAAGAGGGATATATGTCACTATACTGTAGAGCCAGATTACACCAGCCCATCCCCATCCCATTCCCTTAATCCTTGCGAATTCCCAGTGTGCATACACAGCAATCAAAGTTGCTACCTTTCAAACACACAATTATTTTATCATACACAACACTTGAAAATAATGTTTTACAAAAACTAAAGAGAGGCTGCTTCAAATTTCAGTCATAAAGTTACCAGCTGAGCAATGAAGAAAGCACTGAGAAGGAGGAGACCGGGTCTTTCAACATAGGACCAGCTACGAGACCTAGTGACAAAAATTAAGGCCTGGCTTATAATACTGACTTGTAGGTACAAGGCTGCCATCGTTTCATCAGGTCTGTGTCTCAGAGACCTCACACCAAATTTTTCCTGCAACAGTAAGATATAAGTCTTAGAGCTTGAATTGTTGAATAATATATTAAGAGTAAAAGATGAAGATTGAGTTATTACCGAGAAGAAGTTGGTATCGTATATAGCCCAGAAAAAGACAACCGTCATTAGTGCCAAGTAACCTCCAAGCACAACGCCAGTGGCAAATATCTCCCTCAGTTTCCAACTGTCGGGCTGTGGGGATGGCTTCACTCGATCCTTGGATATTGTCATAATGGTTCCTAAAGGTTTCATGGTTAGAGATATCAGACTAATATTTCCATATCAACGGAATAAGCAAGATGTTTTGAAGAATCTTACCGTCATTTAGTATGGCAATAATCAGAACCATGAAGGGTGCAAAATCAAACTTCCAGATCAACGCAATAAACAAGAAACCAAACTGCAAAATAATAACAATAATCAGCATTAACTACAAGATTTCTTTACAATTCCTAATATTAGTATAATATAGTGTGAACTTATTTGCATACTTACCACGATACGAATAGTGATGGACACAGCATAAATCTGCCAAATTCAGTAGCAAAAAAAAAAAAAAAGAGAGTCATATTTGACATGTTAAACCATTAAAGGAGTGGCTACGATAATAGAATGAGTTATGCAAGGTAAACTAACAGTGTAGTTCTTCATCCTCTGAAAAATAGCCCTGCTGGTGAGCACTGCACTGACAATAACACTCAAACCAGGTTCAGTGAGGACAATGTCAGAAGCACTCCTAGCAGCATCAGTAGCATCAGCAACAGCAATTCCAATATCTGCTCTTTTCAATGCAGGTGCATCATTCACACCATCTCCTGTCATTCCACATATATGCTTCCTCTCTTGCAGTCTTTTCACTATTTCATACTTGTGCTCTAACATATCACACCAAAAAAACGCAAAATGTCAATATGTTGGGAGAAATGTTCAACATTTCAGTACACATACATACACATAGATATGGTCAAAGTACATACCAGGAAAGACTCCTGCAAATCCATCAGCCTTCTCAATCAATTCATCAACCGGAACAGCTGAAACTGAAGCATCCTTTCCTCCTCCCAGCAATGAAGAAGATGGGTACATGTTTGTTCCCATTCCAAGCCTTCGCCCAGTTTCCTTGCCAATGGCAAGCTGATCACCTATAGAACAAGATAACTACACTCAATTTCTCATTCTATTCCAAGCTACAAAGTTGTCTCAGTTGTATTATACACGTAACTGCTAACACTACATATCATTGGTCATCCGTCTTGGAGTAACATCCTAACTACCATTCTTACTTAATGAAATAGAAAATATGAAAAAAACCTCTAATCTTACCGGTGATCATCTTGACATTGACACCAAGGTGAAGAGCTCTTTTGATGGTCTCAGCACTGTCATGCCTAGGAGGATCAAAGAGAGGTAGCAAGCCAACAAATTGCCATGGTGCCCCAGGAGAATCTTTTGACTTTTCTGGTACTTGCTAGAGACAAATAATCAAAGCAGGAACAGTAAGGGAAGGATGTTCAGATTAGGTAGGAAAATTCGTCAAGATTAATAATACTGGCTTAGAAAAACCTGTCTTGCAACAGCTAAAGAACGAAGTCCACGCTCAGCAAACTTATCAATACATGAGTGAACCCTCTTCCTTACATCCTCTTTGCAGTTGCAAAGGTTCAAAATCTGAAACAAGATAAAAACATGGTTCAATTCACCGAACAAACCTAGCTAGTCTTCCGTATTGATCATAGAATGTTTGCTAGTGACATCCTTATCTACCTGCTCGGGAGCACCTTTACTAGCCCTGTGCCAGCTTCCATCAGAATCAATGTATGTAAGAGCAGTCCTCTTGTCCACAGGATTAAATGGCAGAAAATGAACCTCCCTAATTCCAGCTCGAGCCTAGCCAATTCAAAAGTAGTTAGAAATTAAGAATTTGGGTAAACAAGACTCATATCACAAGCTTAAAAAAAGGCTTCTTTGGGTAATTCTATACCTCCTTCGGATCAGCTAGCATCCCAACAATTGCAGCATCAATGGCGTCCTGATTCTCAGTTCTGGAAGCCCTTGCTGCTAGAAGTATCACAAAGTCCTTCTCAACACCTTTAGGAAACACCTCAACCAAGTTCCTATCAACAGTTAGCTTATTCAACGTGAGAGTCCCAGTCTTGTCACTGCACAGAACATCCATTCCTGCCATTTCCTCAATAGCAGTCATTCTTTTAGTGATTGCACCTTGTTGAGACAACCTATGAGAACCAATAGCCATAGTCACCGACAAGACAGTAGGCATGGCAATTGGGATTCCTCCGATCAAAAGAACCAAAAGGTTGTCAATTCCATCCCTGTACTTGCGATGCTGTATCGGGTACATCACTATGAGCTCAATCAGTATTCCAACAGCAATTGAACAAATACAGAAATTACCAATGGCTGTGAGCACTTTCTGGAAGTGACCAACTTGGTTGGTACTATCCACCAAATGAGCAGCTTTACCAAAGAAGGTGTGAACACCAGTGGCAATCACAACTGCTTCGATCTCACCCTTTTTAACAGTTGATCCAGAAAATACTTCATCCGAAGGGTTCTTGGTTACAGGAAGAGACTCTCCTGTTAAAGCAGACTGATCAACACTTAAAGGATCACCCTCCAGAAGACGTGCATCAGCTGGGATAATATCTCCTAGTTTGATGCTGATTATATCTCCTGGGACTAAAATTGCAGCATCTTGTTCACTCCATCGACCATCTCTCAGAACCTGTAAACACAAAAACGTCGTTATATTTAAACCAATCATGAAGAAGTCCGAGGAAGAGTATGGATTGTACTCTTCCTTAATACAAGACTCGGTAGATTGTTTTGGAGAGATTAAAAAAGCTGAATAAGTTACTTTAAAACATTAATGTTCATCATTTTTCTGCAAACTAATTTGTTTGACTTATAAATTGATATGTAATATAATGATACACAACATATGACATGATTAAATAACATATTTAGCTTTCTTAATCTCTCCAAAACAATCAGCAGGATCTTATATTCAGAACAAGTGGGAGTATTATGTATGGTGTTTGAGTATGACCCTGGTCTTGGGAGCTAAACCAGCCATAAGTGCAGCAGCAGCATTTCCAGCATTGTTTTCTTCGATGAAACTGATTGTGGAGTTGACGAGCAGAAGAACAATGATACCGACGAAGTCTTGCCAATCTGGAGGTCTTCCTCCTCCATTGGCCAAAGCAATAGCCATTATTGCAGCAGCTTCCATGACCCATGATAGAGGGTTCCACATGAAACCTAAGAACTTCAAGAGTTTGCTTTCCTGTTGTCATGAAACAAGACGAAGATGTGTTATGGCTTGCTTTCACATAAGCACGAGGAGAGAATTGATGACTGAGTTTATGGAATCAAACGTACCTTTTTCTCTTCCAATTTGTTGGGACCAAACACCTGGAGCCGATTGGCTCCTTCGTCTGATGTTAGACCTGTTCTTGAACATTTCAGCTGCTCAAACACTTCCTCTATTGGAATTTTTTCCTGGTCAGAAGATGATAAACGTTTGTTATCTCCCAAAAGCAGGAAGAATCTGTTTCCTATGGAAGTCCGGATTGTGTTTAATCTCTAGCTCGCCTTTTCTTTTCTATGTCAGTTTCAATCATGGCTATGAAGGTTATTTCGTAAAGAAATATCATTATTTCATTCATAGTGATGTATTCAAGCTCTGTATAATTCCGGTGATCAGTCATGGCGGGTCAAGTCCCGCGCACTACTGGGAATTCGTAATCCCAGATCCAAAAGATTAACAACGCTCGCATTTTAGTCAAGCTCGATCCAAATACTCCAGTAAACAAAACACAACGAATCATATGATTCATAAAGCTAACATGTAACATGTAGGGTGATTTAGCGCGAATAAGCAAATATCAAAAGTTTAAATTTTGCAAATTATTGGGTAAAAGTAGCATCACAATCATATAATATGATTATGAATAAATTTAGTTTAGAGAATTGTCGTCGTTTTTTTTTTTTTATAAAGAATTCTTGTTGGGGAGAATTGCTTGTAATGGGACATGAGGAAAGATATTTACATATAATGGAAGATTGTTTGAATATAAGAAAAAATTACATAGGAAAAATATATTGCACGCAGAAAAAGATTGTTTAAATATAAGAAAAGATTTTTTTATACACGGGAAGAATATTCGCAATTGAATGTCCCATTTAAAAAATAAGTTTCCAATAACACATTTTTGGACAATTTTCACTTCCCGTTGTCTTAACAGGCAGGAATTGTAGATATAATTTCTAATTTTTAAATTAAATAAAAACATATACTCTTTTTATTCTTTTTATAAGCAATTTTTATTCTTATGGAGCAAAATGAACTATCAATTAATATTAGTTAAAAACAATAAATATATCAAAAATATCAAGTTTCTTTTAAATATGTCTTTATTTATGAAAATAGTATAGGAGAGTGAATGAATAACAAATATACTAGAATATGAGTATAAACTACAAGAGAGAATATGTAATAAATAAGTGAATAAAAGAGAATTAATGATGAATGGGGAATAATTAATATAAAAATGTGTATTTAATAAAAAAAAATTTAAATTTTAAGAATAAAAAAATGAAAAAAGTAGCCTAGGAAAGAAGAGTTGGGCCGGAGGGAGTATAGGAGTTGGAACGATGGTGTGAAAGACACGGCGTTGAAAGAGCGTGAACAAAAGCAGAGAAGGAGGAGTGCGTGGAGAAGCCGCTAAAGCGGATTCCAATTCTTTGGCAAGAGATGGTCATGGCAGGACGCGCCGTACCAAACATTTTGAATTTTGATTATGAATTACTGGTATTAATAATGTCATGTGATCGTTAATTAAGTTAGAAAAATCAAGTGAAAATAGGGCAGAAAATAAGCAGCATGAAAGTGAAATCAACAGAACTAAATTGGTGAGAGAAAGGTAGGAAGATGTTAATACGTAGCAAGTTAGTAAATGGAAATCAGTAGGAAAAAAAAGTGACGAGCATGAGAAAGAAATAGTGAACAAAAAAGAGTGATATCTTTAATCTTTAACGTAAAGCATAAAAGAAGAGGGAAAGGTGAAGGAAGAAGGGAGGAAGTTTCATGAAAGTGGTAATTAAAAAATGAAATGATGTGGTGGATAGAGATATAATAGAATTGAAGTTAAAAACGAAGGCTGAGAGCACAAAGGCAGAAGAATGATATGTGTGTGTGGGAGGGAGAGAGAGAGGGAGAGAGAGAGTACCAAGTCGACGTTCTCATTTTTGATCTCGTCGAGAGTGATGGCCTTGTCGCCGGGCATGGTGAAGTGAGTCGGAAGAAAGAGGGATAGAGAAATGAAGGGTGTGAGAGAGTGTGTGGGTTTTATATATATAACATAAGAAGCGCTGCTCATATAGTTGAGCCTTCACTGCTTGCATTCTCCTCCCGACCCCCCTTCTTCTCCCTGGGTCCCATCTCCCTTCACTTTAATCAATAAACCAAAAACAAAAATAAACTACTACTTCAACCCCATTTATATTTATTAGGGAGAATTGTATAAAAATATCTTGGAGGTAAATTAATTGTTGATTGCTATCAAGTGTGTAAGTAATCTTCCGTGAGTGTAAGTGATCTTCCGTGTGTGCAAAAATCTTTTATATAAATGTGCAAACAATCTTCCGTTGTATGTAAAATATCTCCCGTTATGTGTAACAGATCTTCCATAATAGTAATCAGCAATTAATTTACCTCCAAGGTATTTTTGGGCAATTCTCCCTATTTATTATTCTTCACCCCCCACACGCTCCTCTCCTACTTTTTTTAGACTCCAAGGGCCTGTTTGGTGGGAGGGGAGGGAATAAGAGGGGGTGGGATGGGAGTCCTTGCCCTTGTTTTGTATGAAAAATTGGAGGGGAGAGCTCTCAAAAAAGGGACTCCAAATCCCTCTCATCTCCTCATTTTTATTCCCTCCAAATTGGAGGGTTTTGGAAGGAATGGAAAATAAGCCCCTCCCCTTCCATCCCCTCTTTTTAAACCAAACAAGCCCTGAGAGTGATGTGAGTCTGGGAAAGGGGTGTCTCCATTGATTTCCTTTTTCAATTATTTTTCATTGAGTGTATATATCATTAGATCAGCTTTTATTGATTAAGATTTACTGTGGTAAATTTTTATTATAATGATATTAATAGATCTCAATCATTGAAAGTTGCTCTAATGGTAGATACACCTAATAGAGAGTAAATGGATAGGAAAATCAATGAAGACACCCATATCTCATGAATGTATGAGTGTTTATTAGAATGTGTTGAGGATACCAAATTTATAATTTAGTTATTAATAAATTTATAATAATACTAATTATTATTATTATGGACATAATTTAATATTTATTGAGATTAGATATTTAATTTGATTAGAATATGATATATTATAGAGTTAGGATTAGTATATTAGTTTGTCTATATATATATAAAGGTTTCTTTGTACTTTATTTTATTCTAAGTATCAGTAATATTAGGATTTTTCTTGTGCTATGATGTGATCCTTTATTCTTAACACTTAGGGAGCATCATTAAAGATGTCAATCCCTCTCTATTGTTGTTTTGACGGGAAATGAGATTTATTTTTTGCCTGGGGGGGAATGAGATTAGGGTTTCTTAATGATAATAAATCGAATAAATTCTTGTATGAATATGATTTGCTATCTCATATGTGGTTTGATAAATCAAAATACAATAATTTATGAGTTGATTCAACACCTCTCAAATATCAGTTGGTGCATTAATAAAATTAAAAGATGTCACAATATTTATTTTTCATTTCCCACACCCTCCTAAGATTAATATTAGTTGTGAAATCTTTTAATTTTATTAATGCACTAGCTAATATTCAGGAGGTGCCAAATTAACTCACGAGATGTTGTATTTTGATCAATTAGACCATAAATGAGGTGGTAAATCAAATTCATACAATAATTTCTCAAATAAACTGACTAATAATTTGTTATATATATGTTTTAATGACAAATTAACAGCTTTTGATGATATAAGTTGGTGAAGGTTTGGTGCCACATTAAAGTGCATGTGGTCAAACAAATTCATTTAACAACATTTAATGATAGGAAAACATTATATTGTTAGGATTTGGAGATTTTCGAGGCAATATTGAAGTGCATGTGACGGGAGAAGTGGATATAATGAATATAAAGGATTTAACATAAGTGTATTTTCTTTTAAATTGATAACCTTTTTTTGGCCAAGTTTAAATTAATAGCCTAAATGTTAATAAGTCAGCGAAAAATAAAAAATAAATATATGATAGCACCAATTGTTATTCATTTAAATAGTTAGTTGATGCAAATTTAATACTCTCTCCTGTCCTAATTATAAGATAAAGTTGATTTTTTTGGAGAAATTAAGGAAGCCAATTAAATTATCTTAAAGTATTTATATTTATATTTTTTTTTCAAAACTAATTAATTTGAATAATAAACTAATATATAATCTAAAAATACTAAACATATAAACACTCTAAAGTAATTTAATTGCCTTCCTTAATTTATCCAAAAAAATTAATTTTATCTTATAATTAAGACCAGATGAAGTATATATCACATATGAGGGTGTCAGGTGAATCATATATTTGTGTCACTGTTTTTATTGATGATATCTTGTTATCTGCTCTTTTCATTATTCAAGAGTATATAGTCAAATAAAATTGCCTACCAAGAACAAATTAGCATAAACTTTGTCGTTATTCGTTGAAGAGAATGGTCAACTAATAAGAAAAGAAACTGCAAAAACACGATATCGTTACATAATAAAACTCTTTTACAATTATTGCAATAATGCAAATTGGAAACTTATCTACGCCGTGTTGGAATATGTACTTATTTGGGATAGCTTATTTTTTACTTACAAATACCTATAAATTATAATTTATGGCATATGAGGTAAGTATGTAAGAAGAATTTTATCTTGACTTACATAATAAACACTTATTTTCTGAAAAAAAAACTATTCCGAATATAGCTTATAAACTCCGCTAATATTCTTTTAACATCACATGCTTTGTAAGTATTAAAAAAACGCACGATTACTTCAGAACGCACAATAAACAAATTTTAATACGTTTTAATCAATGTATGTTTGTTTTATTCATTCCTTCGGCTAAAATCTCTGACCATTTACGAAACTTCTTTCTCATTATTCCTTTCTTCTATCACACAACTTCTCCCAAAAAAAAGATCACACATGTATAAAGGTTATACGTAATCATTTTATATTGCCTTCAGTTAGAAGAAAGGTGAACAGATAAACATAATTAAATTTAAAAAACTCGTACTACAAGTAAATAATACGAATAAACAATACTTATTTGCTTTTATGGATTTCAAATAAATTAAACGATTAAAAAGAAAAAAAAAGGTAGGGGATTGAAAGAGGAATCGAGAGACCTTTTGCATGTGAATATATACCTTCGTAGCCAAAATCAGCTACTATTGTCAATGCCCTTCACAATCATAGTGCACTTTGTACTTATATACGTTTCCCCCTTTCTTAATTTATTCATCACCCATATTGTACAATATGTTGGCAAGCAAGATGCTTGCTTATCCTTAGCCGTTATCGTTTTAAAATTATTAGTCTTAAATTACATATATTATATCCAAATAAACCTTCAACACGCCTTCTCTAAAACAAGGAATTAATAATATATACCCACACACATACTATATCATATATATCTTATATAAATTTTGTTAAAATCATACCCTTATCGGCACAAATACCATTCTCTTATTTATAAAGTATGGAGAGAAGTTTTTTTTTTTTTTAATTTATTAGTCATTTCATTCATTTTTTCATGTAAATATACAATTTTATCATTCATTTATTGTAATGCAAAATTCCTTATGATAGAATGATGTGTATCTTAAACGGGCTAAAATTAAAAATTATTTGATTTTAATATAGAATGAGTGAGGTTTATGATTTTTAAGAGAAGAGTGTTGGAAAGAAGAGGAGCGTGTGACAACGCGCCGCGCGCGTGAAATGGAAATAGAAATCAAAGTGCAATTCAATACATTTATTAGTGCTCGTTTGGAAGAGCTTATTTTTGTCCAAAACGTGCTTGTAATTCGTGATTCACGGTATACGAGGTAAGTATGTGAGATGAGTTTTTTTCCGGCTTGCGTAATAAGTGTGTTTTGACTATTCAAAACGCTATCACAAACACCCCCTTAATGTTCATCGTATCTCAACCTCCCTCTCTCAGTATTCGTCTGTTTCCTTCGTCAACTGTTTCTTTTCTACTATCAATAAGCAATTTTATTATTAATTACGAGAGACGAACAGATTGTTAAATAAATGTATTAAAAATGTTATATATTTTTTATATATATCCTTATTTATAAAAAGAGTATATAAAAAAAATAGATAAAAAGTATGAGAGATATTGAGTATAAGATATGAGAGAGAATAAAAATTTAATAAGGGTAGAACAGAAAGAAAAAAAAACTTATATTTTTAGACAAAAAGTGAAATTTGCTTATAAAATGGATCAGCCTCATGAGAGAAAGTTGTTTATAAATAAGAACGGAGGGAGTATTATTTAGGGAAAATTACTTCTAGGTCGCAAGGAAAGAAGATATTATCAGAAAGGTTCCTCAAAGTTGTAAAACACACTCGATATGTTGTGAATACACGCTTTGAAGTTGTAACCAGGGACCTTTCTGATAATATCTTCTTTCCTTGGGACCTAGGAGTGATTCTCCCTATTATTTAGTACTCCCCACGGTCCTATTTATAAGCAACTTTATCTCTCATAGGACTGATCCCTTTTATAAGCAACTTTCACTTTTTATCTGAAAATGTAAGCTTCTTTTTCCTATTTTACCCTTATTAAATACTCATTATCTCTCATATTTTTTACCTATTCTCTCTCCTATACTCTTTTCATAAATAGAGGTATATATGAAAACAATATGACATTTTTTACATACTTATTATTTTTAACTATCACTTCTTTCTATACAAGAAAATTGTATATAAATAGGATTAGAGGGAATATTTCCTTTATTTTGTAGTTTTCGCCTTCTGAAAATGGGGTTACGTGTCAATTTTTTGTTGATATAGGTAGGAAAGTTTCGTGCACCCACTTTGGTCCTATTAAAAATGTTCATCTCCACTTTAAAATGTTCCCATTCCCAAAGGCTCAAACCTCAAACTACAGATTCTGCCTTTTATTTTCTGAAAAAAAAAAAAACTGTATGTAAAGATATTCTTCTTCTCCATGTATACTTAACTTCTTTATATGAAAAAAAACTATATTGCTTATAAAATTAAAATGATTATTTTTTTGGGAGAATCCCTAAAAAAATTTGAAATTTGAGAAATGAAAAATGAGTTTTTTTTTATCAAAAATTGAATAAAAAATATCAGAATGTGATAAAGAATTTATATTTTTTTCTTAGGAAATTACTGACTTGTCATTTTTCAATTTTCAGGAATTCTCCTTATTTGTTTTATAGATTATTAAATAATTTTTAAGAAATTGAATGTTTCATGAAAAATTCTTTTTTTGATTTATTTTATTTCCAGTGCCCAACCTTTGTCGTCTCAGGAGCCAGACATGAACATGAACTGTCAATCAGTTTTTTTAGTATTTAGTCGGCTACTATTTATAAATATTCAATAGCCGAACCATGTAATGTAATGTAAGAAAGTAGTTAAAAATAATAAATATATCTAAAATAAATTTTATTTTTTAAATATCTCTTTATTTATAAGGGGGCATCACCCACCTTTTCATTAATTCAATATATATAATTAATAAGAGGTAAAAATAGAAAAAACTCATTAAATGTTCAGACAACTCTTATCGGACTTTTATAAGAAATGACTAAAGTAATTTAAATTTTAGGCTCTTATAAAAAGAAATTGAGGGAGTATAATATAGATAATAGTATTAGATTTTTACCTAAATACTACTATGTACCTTATTATAAGTTATTTGTACCCCATTCTTACAAATTAAGAAAAACATTACATGAATAAATTTTTTTATATTGGTTTTTATTTATGAAAGGTTGTACATTTTCTTAAATATCCTTTTCTCTATGGATATACACCTCTCTCCTTCCTTTTTCTCATGTGCCTAACCAATAGTAAATTATAGATAAAACTGACAAAATTTCATTTATTATCCTATATAACTTATATTTTGAGAACAATTTTTTTAATACAAATAATTTATAATAAGGTACAGAATGATAAGTATTTGGGCATGCTGACAGAAAAAAAAAAAGTATTTGGGCATAGAATGTAAGTACAGAACGTACCGTAGAGAACTATCATTCAATTGAGGGAGGTATTTACATTCCAAGTGGCTTTTACTCCCCCATCACTAATTTAAAGCATGTTTGATGTTTGGGATAATAATTAAGGGTCTAAAAAATATTTATATATATGAATCGAGATAACACTTCTCTCATATATTTATCTCGTATAGCATTAATCACGATTAAAAAATTACTTTTAAAAATTTTAATCGTTATTTCAAACAAACACTTAGTTTTATATTTATTACTTTGTTCCACTTACTTTAAACAGACAGGTGGAGAATACAGATTTATGACTTTCCTTTTCTCACTAATGCGAATGAGATTTCGAAGAGTTGAGCTTGAAGGATGAGCGAACAATTTGCATTGGAAGTGGCAATTCAAAAGTGGATTCCGACAATATAGTAGTAGTACATGTTTTTTTTATATATCTTTTAGAAAGGTTATAATTAATCAAGCCAGGCATGGTATGGTCATGGATAATAATATTATTGGAAATGCCGCCACCAAGAACCAAAAAGTTGAAAAACATTTAAATGAATCCCCTAATTTTAACAAGTGAGGCTGGAAATAGTTTTGTGCAAGTGTGACTGTACGCGCATAGGTACTTCTTCTTCTTTTGGCAGCTCTAAGATCTCTATTTGAATTGGCTTCAGAAAAGTGTATTCATATAAGTAGGAACAAAATTCTTCTAGCATATTTATATCACGCATTATAAATTATGATAAAAATATAACTTTTACTGTGACACAAAATCACATTTGCACTGCAATTGTATGAGCGTCAACTTGGCGACTTTAATGATAATTATTATAGTACAGATCAAGAACATAAGTACTAAGTATGTTGAATAATTTACGGGGGGACATAATAATCCGGAATAGTCAATAACTATTCCTGATTTGTGTTTGTTTGGTGTGTACGCTATAAAAATCAAGGACAGGCCGTAATAATCTCAACTAATAATAAAGCACCTCCAACAAAACAAACAGCCTTAAATATCTGCGTTAAAATTTGGGAATATGGGAATTGCATGGTTGGGTCTGTGTTGGAAGCATCAGCATCATCACCTTGACCCTTGAAAAGTTGTCCCTTGTAGTATAAATCTTTGTTACTCCTTTGTAACAAGATTCTTTGACCAAAATTAAACATTAATGGGAAAGTTATTGTGTTTTGTATTTTGAGTGGAGTGGAAAAAAAGGAAATAAAAATAAAGGGCAGTGGACTCTAGAAAGGGCAGATAAAAATAAAAAATGGTCACTCACGTCTTTCTAAGAGAGAAATATTATATTGTAAGGACTTTCAGTATGTAAGTTTCTCAAGTACATGATGCCTTTTAGAAGCAATCTTATTTTTTTTTATCCTTATTCATTGGTGATACTGATACATAAATGTTGAGAAAGAGGTGAAAGGTCTCACAAATTTAAATATGAGCAAAGTAATATTTTTAAATTTATGGCATATTTAATATTTTTTTTTTAAATTTAGGTAATTGAAAGTGATTTATATTTTAAATAGAGAATAAACAATGCGCCTGTGAAATTGATAATTGTACATCAATGTGTACGGAAAAAGGAGGAGTTGATTTGCTTGAGGTGGGCTCACATCACATGGTGACAGAACTTATTCCACTCCCAGACCCGTAAACATTGACTTGTAGTATAATTAAAAACAGAGTTAGTATTGGTTTGGAATAGCTTATTTTTGGGTAATAAGTGTTTAAAAATCGTGATTCACTTTATGCGAGAGAAGTATATGAGATGGGTTTTATCTCGGCTTGCATAATAAACACTTATATTCAAAAAATAAGTATTCCCAAACATACACGTAATCTCATCCACCCACGCAAATTATATTCATAAAACACAAATTATTATTAATGAAGCTTCATTTGAATATATAAGAATACTGTTAAGAGCTTGTGATTTGAATTATTATGTTCCCTTTCCTTTTGCCTTATCAAGACCGAACATTAATTAACATCTTTAACTGATCTGATCTGATCCCAGAAATTTGGTGTAAGCTTCAAAAGAGAAGACAGAGAAGCAAGATTATCATGATATTGGTAAGCTAATAATGATACTTGTCGACCATTATTATTTAGTTGATCAACAACTTGTATTGTACGATCCAGAATATGTATGGAAGCTTTTAGAACAAGGTTTTGAGTAGTGGAAGGAAGGCGTGCGAAGATAAGTACAGTGAGCCACCAAAAACAGAGAGACAGAGAATAAAAAGAGCAAGCAATGGTTGAGGATTGAGCTGGTCCTCAGTTTTGGGCTACCCTAATCCGCACAAAGTTGCATTGTGGGGTCCTCTCTTTTTTAGACCCACTTCATGGAATAAATACACCCCAAAGAAAGCCAAAGATATATATGCCATAAGAATAAATACGGCTCCTCTGCTGCTAAAGTCAGATCCTTTTTTCTTTGTTTTGGGTAGGTACGCAAGTATTGGTGTCAAATATGAATTGAATTGAGCATAGCTAATGCAATTTGAGAGGCACTAAAATCTCTTGGTTTAGTTAGTGAGCTTAATGATGATCACCAAGTTGTAGTAAATCAAAGATTCTGAATAAGACACAAAGGCTTGGATTACGAAAGGTGTTAGCAGAATGGGATGCAGTGGGTCAGAGAGAACATATATATCAGAATTCTGAATGAGATGGGTTTTGAAAATGATTTGAGACACATCTGTGTTTTTTAGGCACTTGAAAATTAATATACACAGTTGAAGGCACCTCCACACAACACTATCCAATTGTGGTCTCACTCATCACAATTTGTGATAACTTCGAATCACTTTTGATGCTGTTATATTCCACAGCCTTATCTCTCAACCTACCTTCTCCTCCCCTAATGTTCTCTTTCTTTTTCTCTCTCTCTCTCTTTTCTCTATTTTTTTGAATTTGGAAAATTGAATTATAAAAGCACATGTGACATGTAGTGTTGAAAAAGATTCATCACAGTTGTGGCATGAACACCTCTGTTTTTGGGTTGTGTTATGAGCAGAGCAACTTCGATATCACTGTGGAGGTGCAGGACAAAACAGAGGATGGAGACATAAAAATTCTGAAAAATTGAAATGATGAACGTGAGGAGTTCACATGAAAAGAGAAATAGGCAAGTCAGAGTAAAGTGAAGGAGAGAGAGTACAGGTGTATGGATTGTGAAAGTTACAAGCAAGAGAGGTTCTGGAAAATGAAATGAGAAGAGACTTGTGTCGTTGAGACAATTGAATTGAACCCAAAACATGTTTACAAGTGTCGGACAGAGACAGAGAGAGAGAGGGAAAAGAAGTCAAAGGAACAATTTGGGGGGGGGGGGGGGGGGGGGGGGGGGGTAGCAGAGCGTGTTTTGAGAAAACCGGCACATAGATTTTCGGTAGCTTAATGTTTAAAAAAATGAAAGTTTGTTTAAAATTGTTGGCGCATTTGAGAATTGAGCTTGGTTATGATTAATTGTAATTTTTGATTAATTGTTGTTCTTAATTCTAACATTAGAAATAACTGAGTGAGTAAATTTTTTGTGGTTAGTATGCAGTTGAGTATTTTGGTAAGCATTTGAGAAGAACTTTTGTTGGAAGGTTATTTGTGCCTAAATTTTTTTCATTTTTTGTGTGTATGCGTTCTTAGCTTTTCATCTTCTAAAACTTATATCAACTCTTTATCAAAGCTGTATTTACAACAATGTGATGGAAATGATAGAGACATTCGATTCTAAACCCTTTTTACCTAAACACAAACCTTTCAAGTCATCAATTGTTTACCCCTTTGAGCCATTCATTGAGTTATTATGCATGTGTATATCATTTATGTAGTCTTTACATCCTATCTTGTTGTAATTAAATTTTCATCACCCCTAATTTCTGTAAACATTAAATTGCCATGTATATACATATTGAAAAAAAAAGAGGCCAGAAAAATGGCAAAAAAAAAAAAAGATGAAAAAAAAACGAGAAAAAAAATTCATTCAAATAAGACAATCATAAAGAATCTCTATAAATGATAATATAATAATCATATGCACTTCAAGTGATAAATTTGATGCTGGGTGATGGGACATTAACTTATATACATGCATAACACTTGTTTCTTTCTCAATTATTTCATGTGGCCTTCTCCATCATTACAACCCATGAAGGTCTTCTTGATTCATTATATTATTGTTGTTAATGGTAGAGATGTTAGAGTTGTTACAAGCTTATAGTAAGGTGATATTTAAGTGAGCTAGAATGAGATAACCCTAACAAGGAGAGTTGAACGAAAACACTAATATCCTAAATAGCTCTTTTATGCTTATTTCAATTACATTTGATTGTGTAGTGGATTAATCCCTTTGCGTTAGTTGTAGAGTTTAATTAATTGATTTATTGTCTTTTATTATTATGGGATTGCTCGTCTTTAAAGTGTGTTGATGTTCATTTTAGATGGTTTTGAATTGATAATCTTTGTTCAGGAGTACAAAAGTCCAAGCGTGGCGGAATTTGATATATCTTGATTTTATCATAATATTTAATATCATATTTTCATTGATTTATAACCTTTAGTCCTCTCGGATTAAATCAAGTTAAACCAAATTATGCAGTGAATGACATAACTCGGATCGTGTTCTCTTAAAGAGCCTTTTATTTAATTTCATAAACAAAACTAAGTAAAAAAAACATTAAGATTAATTTGGAATTGATTTTTTTCTTCTTCTTTTAATAGTGGAAAATAACCTACACTATTGTTTTTTTTTGGGTTTTTGAGAATTTTTTGAGATAATTAATGAAATTTGATTTAAGCAAATTGATGATGAATGCTTCTTGAAAAAATGGAATATAGGTTATCCTTGCTTAAAATGATTTGGGAGTTAAACTACTCACTATGTCAAAAATTAAACCTTAACAACTCGTTAAGTCTAGTGATATTAATTAATGATTATCCCTAAAACTCTAGTTAGATAATTACTTCTTAATGCACCATTCAATACTACTTAATGTGCAATTTAGGATTGGATTTATGCAACTTGTTCCTCTATACAATAAACATTCAACTGAGATATTCAAATAAGATCAAAGCAATCATAGTACTCATTCAAACTATAAAAGATTAGCACAACCATATTAAACCAAAAAGGGAATATATAAATTTAAATCTCAAACCACATAATATAATTTAAATCACAATTGTTCAATCCAAACTAAGATAAATAACCCACAATCTTTGTAAATTAACCATATAACATAAAATCCTAACTCAGGAAATCCGTTACATAATTAAATCAAAAAATTAAAATAAATAACTTCCCTGAACGTATCTTTACATCTCAAACCAATCTTCTATCTCAAAAAATAAAAAAGAATTTAACAGATTATCACAGCTACAACTCCTTTAACACATTAAGAATCAATAGAATTAAGATGCAAGGAATAGATTAGAGAAGTAGGGAGGCCTTGTTGGTGAAGCTTTGCCTTTCTTCTCCCTCTGGTGTCCTTCTATTCGAAATCACTACTTTGAATTTTGTCCGTAGCTACGCGAAGGTGCTGATTATTCCCCTCTGACGCATGAAGACTCCGGGGGCCTTTTTATTTTTCGGTGATTTGAAATTTAGATCAAATCCTCTCATAATTGCGGCAAAAATCTTTCTAGATTATAATTAGATTGTCCCTCCTTTTGTATCAGTGATTCAGCGGCCAAAAAATAAGTTTCGGCAGACAGACACGGTGATTTTCGGAATTTTAGACCAAACTGACATTTTGGATATTACGGGTATTTTTATGTAATTTTTCTGAATTTTCTTCACTGAAAGATGGTGAAAGACGTTGTTTTTTTCCTTTTTGGACCAAATTGTCAGTTTTGAAATTTGGGGTGTTTTCTGTAATTTCAGCTGATATATTCTTCACTAAAAATAGTGGCTAATATTACAGAAAAGGACTTTTCTGTCAGAATTCCCTTTTAGCCACAGGCAGAATTTTATTGTCCGTTGCCGTCCTTATAAATCTTTACTTTTTGGTCCTTCATATCCAACTTTCTAAAATAACCTATAATTTAAATCAATATCTTACAATATTTTCATTCAAAATTCAAATTTTAAAGAGTAACAAGATTATAAAAAATATATCCTTTTAAGATTTATTTTCACACACTCACCTTTAATTCAATTTAATCATAATAAGTGTCATTTAGCTAAAAATTAATGATAAAATCCCTAAATATGATATTAAATATTATAATAAAATCAGGATATAACATAGTTTTATTTCATTTCTTGTTTGTTGTCATCTTTATCATTATAATGTGTATGTTACCTTCCCAAACCAATAAGCCCTGCAATCCTAAACATTTTTTTTTTTTTTGGAAAAAGGGTGCATAAACTGAACTCACTCCAGCTTAAAGGCTTGTTTGGTTTGAGTGGAGGGAAGGGAAAGTGGGCAGAAGCAAAAATTTTTTGAGTTGAATTTAAAAAAATTAGAGAAGTGGAGTTAAAAATTTTTAATTAATTTTTCTTACTCTTTTATCTTATATATTTTCTTTATTAAAATTTTATTACCCCACTTCTTCAATATTTTAAAATTCAACTGATAAAAAATTTCCCTCTTCCTTTCCCTTCAGATCCCTCACACCAAACAGACCCTAAAAGTCTCAAATAAGCAAAGAAAGAAGAAAGATCATATCATGAAAAGCATTTTTTTAATTCACTATATGGAGATTACATGCACTTAAAAAGAGACTTTATATGCATATCTGAGTCGCAGCATTTCAATGACTACCACTTTACAAAAATGGAAACAAAAGGTCATGCGGTTTTTACATTTTAATTTCCATATTCTTCAGCTCAGTTAAATTAATTGAATAATTGTTCCACCACCATGTGGGGGAAAGTATTTTTTTTTCCCTTTACATAGCGTTTAATATTATTGAAAATGCAACAAAAAAAGTATAAAAAATTGCCTCAACCCAAATCTTAAACCAAATACAGTGAAATCTGATTTTCTTTCGGTTGAAAAATAAGATGCTAGATATTTCTCTCTTGGTTATCGGTGTGTACCTTTATTCTTTCTTCTTATTATCCGATTCACATGACAGCTTTATGGACCATTAGATGAAAGATTCTTGCTTTCCGTCTATATTAGACCAAAGATTCTTGAAATGACTCATAAAGCGAAGATCAACAACTCACAGGCCCAGGCAGAGAATAATAAATAAAAACAGAGATCAAATCAAACAGGGAACCATTTGCGGACAAAACCCATTCATAAGATGCAAGCAATTTACACGTCTCTCAGCTTCATTTAAATAAATTATTCATAAATTAAGAATATTTTCAACATAAAACTAATCCATAGTGGCAGCGCCTTTTTAATCTTAGCCACTGCCAAATGAGCAAGTTTGCTTATGGTTACTCACTCTCAAAGGGCTTGCACATGAAACTTTCTTTATATTTATCTTGCTTTGCAAACCTAATGTCACAAGATCACAATTTTTTTTTAAATTCTCAATCATATTTTAGTTTAACCGCAAGGCCAGACAGAAAAATATTGTTGC
Source organism: Inga oerstediana (assembly GCA_963210345.1). Taxonomy (NCBI): domain Eukaryota; kingdom Viridiplantae; phylum Streptophyta; class Magnoliopsida; order Fabales; family Fabaceae; genus Inga; species Inga oerstediana. The sequence continues at coordinate 5,807,037 of OY723405.1, forward strand.
CAAACCACAATTAGAATTAGAATTAGTTCAAAATGATCAAGGAACGAAAGGATTTTTTTTCCTAACAGATGTCCTCACACACTTTGATTTAAATAAAAGGGTAATTATAGGATTCCAATGCAATAAAAAGTTGAGCTTGAGGTGACAATATGATGAGCTCGAGTGCTAAATGCAGCACCATTGTCAAAAGAACAGAGTCTCTGTTGTTGATTGCCTAGTTGATAGTAGTACCATATTCCAGATTATTCCCCTAAAAGAAGAAAAGCAATTAAATGGGTGGTCTTGAGAAAGCACACCAGATGATATGCTAGAATCAGCAGAGGATGTATAGAAATCACCAAAAATGGAATTAAAAAAAATGCAACTCTCTCCATGATGCCAGGATCAACTTTCAATCATTGGTTCAGGGTCAGATGCTTCAGCAACGGAATTGTTTGCTTGACGCACAGAGTTGAAGAGGGTGTCCTTGATGACCTATTTATACATCAGAAGTAATGTAAGAAGAACTAAAGATTGAACATAAAGTTTGAGGGATTAGCAGAAACTGTTTCAAATTTTCAATTCAATGCAACTCACCTGCGACATCAAACCATGTACTTGCTCCACAGTTATTTTTGCACTGTCACGAGTAATCTTAGCAAGGGGAGACTCTTCCTGCAATTCATAGAGATATCAGCATATGGTATGAAAATTGGGGGAAACAAGGAAGCACAAGGAAAGGGGAGGGGGAGGGTAGGAGGAAGTGGAGGATGTAGACATCGGCATTGGGATCGGGTATGCCGACCATCATCTTGAATGGACAAAATCAATTTTAAACTTCTATGGAACTCGGGGGAGGCCGTGACTCATCTTTGGGGGGAAAAAACTGTCCCAAACAAAATGGTGCACTTAAACTAATGGAGCCTACAATGTTTAAATTTGAGGTTATTTTGAGTGTACTTGTGAGAGCACAGAGAACCCCTTATTTCAATAAAACCTAGGAAAGATGCATAGTGCCTGATCTTTTTTTTTTTTTGGGGGGGGGGGGGGGGGGGGGGGGCCTTTTTCTCTCAAGTTTCAATTTTTAAGCCGCATGCCCCTGAATCATCAACTTTTATGATTTCCATCCTAGTGCCTTTTACACGTCCCATTCTCATGTCTTTGTTTGGATATTTTAATTTTTAGCAACAAACATTCAGTAGCACCATATGTTATGTGACAAATGAAAAAAATCTGGTGTGATATCTCAGCCCATGGCCTTCATACAGAACAGAACAGAACAGAAGGATCTAAATTTGGAAGGGTAAATTTCAAAGATTATTTTATGGTGTCAGAAGTTAAAATGGTTGGTGCATGTATAGGTTAGCCGAAAATACAGAACAGTTCGACAGTCAGCAAAACAAGGGGATCTTTAAAGCCAAGGTGATTTTAAAGTAATCTGTAGAAAGTCCACTGTCCAGAGAAAAATCAATCAGAAATAAGGCAAATCCAAAAATTTGATAGACGCATGATCCAGCCAAATGGAAATAAGCTCCAGGCAGATACAAACCTTGTTCATAAATTCATTTAAATAAAATATAAAACCTTCTAACAAGAGCATTAAGTATTAACGAACCAAGCATCTATAGGACCTAATGAGAACACTCAGACAGAAAAGAGAAGAAATTCACATTGAAAGTTGAAATAATCATATCACTTCCAAATCATAGGACTGCACAACTTCAAGGTGATAAAACAAATGACTTCCCCAGGGAAAAAAAACTCACAGAGGAACCAAGTTTAAGAGGGTATACAAAAACTATAATCAAACGCCTCAGTCTAGCTGTATCTTATTCTTTTCACATTCATAAAAATTCTTTCTGATTTATGAAGAACTGCAATATTGACTTAAAAGTGCATATGGGATAATGGTGTTTCAAAGAAGTCCTCTTGTGAACAAAAATCAATGTGCAAATAATAGGAGCATGCATGTATCTTAGAGAAAGTTGGATCATTTCCACTACTATCATTCTCCTAAAAAGAGGAAAGGCAAGACAAGTTCTGCTATTCGATTTACATAAAAAAAAGCTTGCATGGTCTTTTTTTGGGGGGAAAAGTGGAAATTCATTCCATGAAAAATTAATGTACAACGGCCATGTTAGCTTGCACGGTCTGTTGTTATAGGCCAAGAACAGGTTAGAAAGCATACAGAATGAAAACAGTCAAAAACATATGATGTAAGGCTAAAAACATTATGTGCAGGTATCCCTTTAGAAGATGCAGTACTTTGACAATTATAAAAGCTCCCGTCTCTTGAAAGTGGGGTATGATTGAGTTTACATCTACCAAATTGGTGTCTAGTTTCCATGACTCAAAAACCCTACATTCAATACGTTGAATGCACATTAAAAAAATAAAAATAAAAACATGGGAAATTCTGCAAGTAACATATATATCCAACTCCAACACAATCCTGTAGATCAATCTCTTCTCTATATGCTAAGATGTAATGCGGGATTCAAATTTCATTATGGAATATGATTTCTAATCCCAAATCCCATGGTGTGGTTTCAATGATGGAAAGATCATGAGAGGTGTTGCTTAAATCCAAAGTAAAAACAGCTATAATAATGATTATTATTCATCCTATCGCTAAGTTGATTTCGTAGACTTTCCAGAAAGACCAATAACCAAATGGTGAGGCTAGAAACAATATGTTGATCATGGGTTCTCATAGTTGACCTTAGAATAACATTTCAACCAGAAGACGTACATCAAAGTTTTCCCACAACATAAAGTAAAAGGTAAATAAACTGAGGACGAATTGAGTATCAACAAGTTATAGGGACGCTTTCTTCATATCAACTTGAAATAATCTGACTTCACAATAACAACTAACAAGAAGTGCTACCACGTACAACGGGCAGGAAATCACAATTACTTACTCCTTTCTTTTTTTGAGGAGGACCTATTATTGAACCAAAGCGTGGATGTGCCAACTGATTTTCTGCTTGTTCTAGCTTTTCAGCTGCAACAATGAAATTTAGCAACCAAGTTATTTATGCTTAAACGATCATAGCAATAATACATTTCTTAACAAACATACAGAAATATGATAATTCATCATTGGGACAGCTGAACAAGAACCAAAGAAATTTTAAGCAATAGCATGCAACATAACAATACCTAGATCCGATATTTGTCCAGCGACATAGTCTCCATTACCCAATAATGGAGAAGATGAAAGTGTATTCACCCAATATTTGTTCCAAAGAAGATCCAATAGATGTGAATCAAGAGAAGACTTAAAGTAAGTGATATCCAAGGCATAGTACTGCAAAAGCACACCAATGGAGTTCAGATATACAATAGAACGCCTGTTCTTAAAAGAGGTAGACATGACAGAAGAATAACCTGTTTACAGTGAACACCAAAGTCTTCAATCTTATTTAACGGGATCGTTTGATACTCAGAGACAGGCTCATCTGAAGGCTTATAACCTTCTGGATATGTCCTAAAAGCTCCAATATCAACTTTTCCAGCAGAAATCGTCCTAGTTGGATCAATGACTACAGCCAGAAAGGGCTCTTGGAATTGCTGATTTAGCATTTGCGTAGACACGTCAATGCCAGAAAGCCAACATCCATAACCAGGGTGGGAATGGTACCATCCAACAACATTTTCCAGACGCCCAGCCTACACGAGGATATACTCCGTAAGCTAAATATAAAAACGCTCAAGTATTGACATAGATCCCCCAAGTTACACAGTGGCAATGGAATTTTGCATTTATCATGACCTAGGGCTTTTGATCATTGAATTCAAATTATAAAAGTGAAAAACTTGGGAAAACAAATATATAACCAACAATTCTCAAATTTGCGACCTTTACCATGGACTAGGGTTTTCCATTTTTGCGAGGAATCCATAGAACTACAGTCTAAGTAAATCAGGAAGACAAACAAATTGAGAGAAAATAAAAATAAGGGAAAGAAACACGGGCACGCAAGCACAAACCTGCTTGTTAGTCTGAGAATAATCAACCATATACTCGTAGGCATCGGCCTGGGCATTGACACGAGTCTCGGTTCCTTCAACGGGCAAAGCGAAGGCGTCCATGACGATGATGGCATCGCCGTCGGTCTTGCCCTGCATGAGACCCATGACTTCGATAGTGCCACCAGAGCGAGCATGGACAACCATTTTGAGAAGGGCAAGGGCGGAGATCTTAACGCGCTTGAAATAGTGGGGGTCGTTAACCCAAGGCTTGCTTCTCTGGAATTCGGTCTGGGCGGCCTCGTCGTAGTAGAAGATGGCGTCGGAGCCTTGGTCGGCGCTGGTAGTCGGAGAGTCCATGGGGACGATGTTGTTCTCAAGCTCCCAGGTTTGCTGAGCGATCACAGCAGAAGAGGTGGGAAACTCCATGTTTCCTGTGAGTAGACTGACTATGCTGGGAGGATACAGACCCTTTTGATCGTCTCTATCTCGTTCCTGCGGCAAAATCAAAATGTTGCGCGTTACTTCTTTGATACTACTATATATAGGCTCTGTTTCGTGTTGCCAGTAGTTAGAAAAAAATTGATAGAAAAGAATCTTGATATTGTAAAATCAAAAATAATATTTGTTATTAAAAATTAATAAAGTAACGATGAAATTTGATAAATAATTTATAACTTATTTTTTAAAAAATAATTTATTTAAAATTTTATAATTAAAAAAAAATTCTATCATTTTCCCAAAAAAAAAACATTTAAACTCCATTAATCCTCCTAAAAATTAGATATTTTTTTAATCTTTTATCCTTATTTAATATATGTTATAATATTTTATGAAAATAAATTAATACAATAATCTTATAAAGATAATGAATAAAGTTCGATATGGTAGATTGCCCCCTTTCTTAAAAAAAAAGTCAATACAAATAAAATTGCCCTTAGAAATTTTTTATTTGTTTCATAAATATGACCAATTTTTTTTTTTTCTTTTGACCATAAATAAGATAAGAAAAGTAAGATTATTTCTTTCCCAAGTCGAAAAACTACAAGTTTAGCCACGGGCTGGCGGCAAAACTATAATAAATTTTTGCATCACCTTAGGGCTCGTTCAATATGCACATTTAATGGAAAGAGGATACTCTCATTATTCTATTTTTTATTATCTTCTCATCATCTTATCTCCATCATTAGATTATGAAATGAGTGGTTTAGATTTAATATTTTATAAAATTATTATTATGATATTTTATAAATTAAAATTTATTTATTTTTTATGGACTATAATTATGAATAGTATAGATCATATTTTAAGAGTTTAAATTTATTTGTTTATGTTTATAAAATAATTTTATAAAAGATTGCATCTGAATCATATATTATTTTAATCTAATACTGGATATAAGATTATGAGAAGAAGAAAATGAGAATGAGAGAAACCCAACCCTATGTAATATGCTTTTACCTTAATTAATTGATTCTCGTTTTAAGTAATGCATATTTCTTTGGAAAAAAAAAGATGTGCTTTGACCTTTTAATGCGTTTTTTGTTTATTGTAAGCTTACATTAAAAAAAAAAAAGTACCCTTAACAACTTTGAATATAATTTTTATAACCTAAATTATTCTCAAGTCACTTTGTATTTGAGTTTAATTTCTGTCGGGCCAGAAGAGTTAAGGTTAAAGACTCAAAGCCCTCCCAATAAGTATATCTCCCCAAATTCGAATGTGTATTCTCTTTTTTATGGGATAAGATTGTTTATCATCTCAATCAACAATTTTATGACTATCTGATTAAATTAAACTCAAACATTGTCGAGTCCAATAGGAGTAACTCTCTAAAAGGCACGCGCTACCCCTATTGGGGCCAACAATACTTGAATCCACTCAATCAAATAGTTATATAAACTTTTTTATACAAAAAAAAAAATAGTTATATAAAAAAAATTAAATTCAAAGTTTTTAGAATGCCTTTATTTTTATTTATCCATAAATAAACAAGTAAGATTTAGTATTTTATATTAAAATAAGGTTCATAGCTTAAATTAACGTAAAAAATACAAATTAAATAAGTATTGATTAGCTGGTTAAATAACAATGGTTTTCTTTTATCATAGACGTATAAGAAAATAATTTATATAACGACTTAAGCCAACTTTTTTAATATTTCCCGAGTCCTTTTGGGTAAAGTGTTCGTTTAGAATAGCTTATTTTTAAGTAATAAGTGCTTATAAATCGTGATTCACGGTATACGAGATAAATATGTGAGAAGAGTTTTATTTCGGCTTACGTAATAAGTACTTATATTCAAAAAATAGGTGTTCCCAAACATATATAAAGTGCGGTTTTATATGCAATTTTCAAAATAAACAATTCAAATATATTTTTGCTATTTTTTGGTTTTCCAAAATTGTTCTAAAGAGTAGTAGTTTCACTAGACTATTTTAAAAATCTTAAAAAAATTGTACCTTTAGCGAAAAAAAACACTCGGGCTGAAAGGTTAATTACATTATTAGAAGAAAGAAAGAAAGGGGGGAAAAAGAAACAGAAACAGAAACAGAAACAGAAAAGAAGAGATTGCAACTCATTCAAAGAGCCAAATGGGGCATAATTAGAACCAGGTATTCTCCTTAATTTCCGAAAACGAACAAAATTCGACTTTGATGCATGTAACTAATTTTCACAGCAAATGCATATACATACCCAATTTCCTGGAGCCTACTTGGCTGGACTCAATCACTGAGCAGAACAGAACAAGAGGGGCAAGAAAACGCAGCCCAAGAAAGATGTTGAATCCTACACATTGATTACACAATAAATTGATCTGCAGATACACAACACAATCCCTACATTCTAAGCTAACAGTAAGTTACAAATGATTTGGCACAGAGGATACGACCCCACATCACTTGGCAACCTTGCCTCTGCTTCTGCCTCTTCGGTTATATCCGCTAATTCTTTTACCCTTTTGCTTCTCAGCAGTACTCCTCGTGGTCATTGCCGTGTACGGTCCTCGAGCTACCTCCAAATGTTCCAGCTCAAACTCATTTTGTACACTTGAACTATTCTGCGAGCCAGTGGCAACACCGTCATCTTCATTGGTCGCAAGGTTGTTGTTTGCAGTCACATCAGGAACCTCCATACAAGTACCACTCAACGGTTCACAAGTCTCTTGTTCAGCTACCCCCTTAGATATCCTTTCATCACCAGAACCGACTGTATCGTGTTTGTTATCCAATGTTTTATCATCTTGTTCAGTAACCTGCCCTGCATTACTGGAAAAGCATGGAAATACAAAAAATTAGCTTGTTTTTTCATCGTAAGGACAAACTGGCCAACAAATGTTCTCAGACATGTGAAAAGGAAGTTCACTGATTCACCTGATATGATTTTTCAAGTTAGTCAATTATTTTTTCTAGTAATTAAGTGAGTGGGGTGCAAATGAGAAACGATGCTTGTTTGTGTTACCCACGTTTTGATTACAGTTAGTAACGTAACATAATTTATAATCAAAATTAAGGCATCATATATTTACCTGGGTCCTGAAGAAGGGAAGCCATTTGCTGACGCATCTGCTCCTACCTTTTCTTTGAGCACTGAACAGCTTCCGACGTGCAATACAGACTCTGAAGCTGCATTCAGAAGAAGGATGAGAATGTAATGTTGGGAAATGCAAAAGGGGTTGACTAAGTACTTTAAAATAGGGAAAATTTCAAGCATCCTCTAACCCTACATAAATCTGACAGATCAATGTGAAGTCATGTAGAAAACTAGCAATACATATGAAAATAGGTCGTCCAGAAAAAGTAAAACATGTTCATAGAAGAGACATGAATACCTTCTCTAGTTTCTTTTGCTGAATCTATCTCACAGTTCGCCCCATTCATATCACTGATGCCATTTACTTTAACCATGCCACCATCCCTATCACATTCATTCAATGAAATGTTAAAAACAAGACGAATAACTGCAAAAGATAATCCAGATAGGGAAAAAAGAATAGACATCACCCATATTCCCCAAATTAAACATATTTGGCAATCATAGATGCTTGAATGGGATTACAAACTTAAACATAAATTTTGATATTCATTGAAGCAATTTTGCAATTGTAATGCCTTGAAGTTGGAAAATTTTCCCATTGGCAACTCAAAGAAAGTGCCATCAACATAATCAAGTATGGGAATTCACTCAATTCAGGCTACTTCTAATAAGGAGAAGATCAATTTCGAGCACAGTAAGCACCATACTGAATTTTTAGCAATGTAGTAAGCACCATACTGAATTTTTAACAATATTAGAAACTACAAAGTTAAGACCCCTCAGAAAAGTAAAAAGAAATGAAATTGTAGTAGGTTAATTTATGCACTATTAAGAACTTTAAAAGCAATTCCCAATCACTCCATAGATCAAAAGAAAAATGAAACCCAGTTAAAGAAAAGTTAAACTGGGTCGAGGAAATAAAATAATATCAGAAAATAGAAAGTAAAATGTTAGCCTGATGAGAACCTAACATAAAACTATTGAAAAGAGAGGAATGTAAACAAGAAACATATATTCTGACCTGTTTGTTATCACATCATCTGACGACCTTAGGTTATGCCCTGAAATTGTTATCTCTCTGCAGTCATCTTGTGAACCTATGTGGCATGATTTTTCATAAGCAAATTAAAACTTGTAAGGGGGGAAATGAAAACTATGAGCATGTATCAGTGTTATATCAGTTCATATTACAAGCACAGCAACAAAGTTCCCGGTTACAAACTTCTTATTTCACAGTGCTAAGATGAAGATGAATAATTACTTGTTACGCCATAATTTAAGCCAAGGTATGACCCAAAAATGTTAATATCAAATGCTATAAAGGAATCAGTATAGTTGGAACAGATAAATAATTTAACCTGGTAAAATAGCAGTAGTATTTACCTTCAGTTTGCTGAAAGTTGGCTTGTGAGACCTTATAAAAATGCAAAAAAAAAAAAAAAAAAAATGTTGATATTAGTTATGATTATGAACATCATGAGGGGGGGGGGGGGGGAGCTTAAAAGCACCTGATTTTGTTCTGAATTAATTTTAGGTGAATCAGACTGCGCACTTTCAAGTTGAACACCATCCTGTTTCCTCTCCAAATCTGGAGGCAAGAAATGACGTCAAATGTTTTGGATGTCAGCAAAAAGTAATTCATGTTCCAGAAAAAAATAAATCCAAATACAGCTGTCTGTACCGCAACAGAAGAGTGAATACCACTGAACAGATCAATGGGTTCCCCACAGCAGAAGAATCATACCTGGAGCTGAATGAGTATTATATTCATCTACCACAGTAGCTTCAATATGTTCAGTAGCTGAAGGATTCACGTTATTTTTACATTCCACAGTAAATGCGGACCAATCAATTTTTGAGGAGGGAAGCGAACTAAGCATCTGCTCAGTTGCCCTGGAACGTACTCTTCGTATTTCATCCTGAATGCTCCATGACCCAGTAGCTGGAGAATCCCTTTTCAACTGCATCTCATAATCAGCACAGAAATCACACTATAATCTGTGAGCAGAATGTTTTGACATTTCACTCTAATGACAGTCATACATAAAAAGAAAAAGCCCAGCTATGATTGACATTTGATAGAAACAACACATAACTTCCTTGACAAAGTAAATTATTCATGTAGTGCTAAAACCAAAACCTACATGAATAAGTTTGCCTTGTCCTCAATCCAATGTCCATTTGGATAAAAATTGGCACATCATGAATTTCAGTACTAATGACTGTCCTGGTTTATCTATATCTCTTGTCATGGGAGAATCTGATTAAGAAATGGGGACTCATCGTCTAAAGTTGAGAATCAGCAGTAGTCAACAGCATCTAGCTAAAAACACAGGTCTAAATACAAAACAAGCCCTTCTAGTCATAATAAAAGCAATAAGAACATGATATACACATAATTTGAAAATAAAATAAAATCAACCAATTGCACCTTGGTGGATGATGTAGAATAGCCGCTGACTGGATATGGTGTTTCGTCTTTTAATAACTGAATTCCAATTGGTGTCAAAGGCTTCCTGTGGTCTATGGAAGGAGATGACCAAGGTGGGAGTGAGCGCATATATGACTTAGCCACATCAACAGGCGATCCTTCATCTTTGAGGGCCTGCAGACCAGCCAAGTACATTGGTAAAACCAAACAACCCAAAGGGGAGCAGGAAGCACATATAAGCATCACAATACGTTTTGCACCAAGAGAACAAGAAAAAGTTACTAACTTGTGGCAATTTAACCATATTTAGATTGTGACTTCCATAACCTAAATCTGGATTTGAATCTAATCTGGACTTCTGCTCCTCTAACCATTTCTTAGCCTCCATAACAGCAGCATTGCTGAGATCGGGTGAATCTGTGTTGGAAAACACAGGGTCAGGTAACCGCAACTATCTAAGATAAGAGTTGTGTGGTAGAATATACCTTTTGCAAGAGTCCTGTTGAGCATATCGCTTGGCCTCTGATTCCATTCATCTTCATTGGCAGAAGTATCTACTACTCTTGATCTAATTATTCTTATAAATCGATCACATTCTTCCCTGTTCAAATATCAAGCTCTTTTAAAACCTTATTCTGAGCAACTAAAGCAAACAGTATTAAAACCCATAAAAATTACAATTTTTCGGTACCTTGAGAATGTTTCGTGCATAATTAGCTGCTCAATGACCTGCTTGTTTTTGCTATTCTGAACAACTGGTTGGAGATCCTTCCCAGAGGCATTGATCAAATCCAGAGTCCCACTCTTTCAAAGCAAAAAAATTAAGAAAAAGATTTTATGCACAATGTTCTCACACAACACCAGGAGATCAAAGCAAATAAAAATCATTCATCAAAACCACCTCCAGCTAAACTGAAAAGGTTGTATGTAGTATGGGATGTCCATATATATAAGTAGAGCAAAATGCCTCGGACGAAAACATGAAGAACAATACCAGGCCTATGGTATGTACAAGTAATCGCAAGCAACTGCATGCATGTTTGTCCACTTTCAATTTCATGCATGTGCAGTAAACAAAAGCAGCTGGACTTTAAAAATAGAAAGGCATAAAAATATAGTAAAACAGGCTTGCTAAATAAGCAAACTAGCAGAACGCACAATAGAGAATAGTAGAGAATCAATTACCTTATTCAACATATCGTCGCCTTTAAGGGAGGCACCATTTTCATCGTTAGCAGTTCCAATTTCCTCCTCTGCACAAGTCACAGGGCAGACATATTATTCAGGACGGAATAGGAGGTTCGAAACAAAAGTCATGTTTTTGCTATTCGATAAAGCGGGGCAAACATGCATGAAAATACATAATTCGATATATTCTATTTTGTAAATCTAATTAAGCACATTCGGATAGATGTAATAGTGGGGTACCTACACTAATAAGTCTAGGGCTAAGCTAGGCACACAAAAGTTCTACATACTCCAGTTCAAGAAGGAAGGTAGAAAATTTTTCCGAATTGATAACTTCAAAAGAATAAACGAGGCTTAAAACCCTAGAACTGCAAGTCAACCATCCAACTCAAACTCGTAAAATTGTTACGTGGCATAGGCATTACCAGCAGTGGAATCGTTAGCAGAAGATGAGGAAGAAGAAGATGACGACGACGACGACGTTGGCGAAGATTCTAAATCGAAAACGGTGGATAAGAGTTTCCCAGCACCAGAAGCAATGGAACGAGTTGGGGAGAAAACGAAACGAGAGAGCCAACTAGGGCTCCACGAAGTGGAATTGGAGGGAGTAGTCCGGTCGTATGGAGTCTTGGCAGCAGCGAATCGGCGAGGTCTGACAATTTTGCCGCCGGATCGAGGCTCCGGAAGCCGTCGAGATCTGGAAATGGAAGCCATGGCAACGCTACGAAACCAGAGACGAAAGAATAGGCAGAAATAGATGGTAGGAAGCACAGAGTTCTGAGTTAAAGTTGTCTGCTTCTTGACCTTCAAAACTCAAAACCTCTGCTCAGAGAGAGAAGGAACAGAACGAAGAAATGCTGTTGACAGTCCTCCATTTGATCGTTGGAGCGGTTATCTTCGGTTTATTCCCCTCTTTTTTTTCTCTATCTTTCTTTTTTCCTCTATTGTCGACTTTTTTTTTTTAAAAAAAAAATTAATACAGTACTCATTTTCATTTTCTCCTGATTATTATTGATTTAAATCACGAGCTCCTTTATTGGTAAATTAAGCCCATGTATGCAGTTTTTCCCGCAAAAAACAAACAAAGTTATCCTTTTTTTCACTTAAAAAACTATACAGAAGGAATTTCAAACTTGGCTGCCGCTGGACGGGGAGGCCACTGCCCACTGATGTTGTTGTCATGGCCACGCGCTGGCTTTAGTTTTCTTCGGTGTTGCTGAACCCAGACCGCCGGTCTAGTCCGAAAACCGACGAACCTGTTCGGTCAGGATTCACATTTAAAAAAAAAAAAAATTTTTTACATTTTTTCTTTAGAATTTCATACTATAAATCTAAAATTTTCAATTTCTCATCAGGTTGATCCCGATTTGACTCCGGTTTGACCCACTGACCCTTAACTCAGTACCCCTACCGATTTAATGCCCAATCCGAGTTTTAATACCTTGGTTTTCTTTCACATTGTTTTATCAATCAAAATGTTTCTTGTTTGCTGGCCACCATTAAAAAATATATAATAATTTAAATTATATTTATACAATTGGCACTGGGCCAAGATTCTCTCCTATTTCCATCCCATCCTCTTATATTTAAATGGTTCATTTTTTCAAAAAAAAAGTTAATATTAAATTTAAAAACAAATAATTAAATTTAAACGGTTAATATCTGATCTAATTTACAATTATAAAAAATAAACTTAAATCTAAATTTTTTCAGATGTTGATGTAAAGATTAAAAAAAATAAGAGAATGGGACTCCTCCCTTGGCACCCTTGTACTTTCTAACTTTTTTCCCCTAGGCAGCTTATAGTGCACAGTTGTTACTCTCTCATATCAGATATTTGGTGGCCACACCAAATTGTATTTTATTACTGGCATTGTAGAATGTTAAATAAATCCAGGGGCTAAAGCTGGTGCTTGAGTGAGGTCTAGATATTCTCTCTTTTACGCCACTTGCCAGCTGTTTTTTTTTTTTTGGTAACTGAAGAAAGCTAAGAAAAAGTAGTGGGCCGAAACATAGAATGGGGCGGATCTGTGAGATATGGATCTGTAAGGAGCAGACCTGAGCCGACAATTAGATAAGCAATTGCGCAACCTCATAACGCATCTCCTTCGTTTCACTTTCACCGACTCGTCTCTCTCCGCTGTCGCCTGCCTTATATTTGATCACCGAACCGAAGCAATCTCAGGCTCTCGCCGAGCAAATTCTCGTGACCAAGAAAATTCAGGTGGATTCATAAGAGCTCTCTAATCATGCCAGGTTTGACGTGCAATGCTTGCAACAAAGAATTCAGCGACGATGCTGAGCAGAGCTTCATTACAAATCCGAGTGGCACCGATACAATCTCAAGCGCAAGGTTTCCCTTTTTAATCTGAACGCTTGCTCAGGATCCATTTTTAGCATCTTTGAATTTCATTCATCTATTGCATACTGCTCCAAGAAAACTGTGAATATATTTTTTTTTTTTACCAGCAAGAAAATAGTGAATATTAGCAATAATATCTGACGTGGTTATGCCCCTGAATGTTTTGCCTTTTCAGTTGTGAACGATTGAATTGAATTGAATGCCCGTTTACTCATTACTGATGTTACTGTTCAATGTCTCACATAAAATAGGATATTTATATTATCTTTTAAGATGTCAAATAAAAAAATTCATGCATTAGATTATGATTTATTATTAAACTAATTTATTAGATTTGTTATTTTAATATTCAAATAAAATAGGATTATAGATTATTTATTAAGATCTTAAATCAGCATATTTATTCATAAGATTATAATTTATTAGATTTATTATTTTGATTTATTAGATTAGATTTATTATTTTGATTTAATATGCAGTATCTCGAATTTTTTATATCCTACGTTATCTTAGATTTGATTTCGAGTTGGATTTAAATTTAGATTATCATTATTTTATTATTTCTTCATCCATAAACAGAGGTTAGGTTGTCAGAGCTCAGTTGTATTCAGTTTTGTAGATCCCTTTTCGCTTCTCCCTCGTCGGCTTTTGTCTTCTCTTTGTCCATTTCTCTTCTCTCTCTTCCCCTTTTCCCTTCTCCTTTTACATCACAAGGAGCAAACCTTACCTCTTAGATAGGTACGCATGTCAAATTCTCAAGCATGCATCTTTATTTTTTAGCTGCTCGTCTATATACCATCACTTTGGAAAAGCCCCTTTTTTTTTTTGGTTTTGAGAAAAGCTTGTTTAGAACTCAATTTTTATGTTATGTATTTTTCATGCATTAATATATATGTATACAACTTGTATTCGTATCTTAAAATAAAATTTTCAGTATCGTGTTATACCTGGTACGCTTATAATTGACCCCAATTTCCTGGGGCGACAGAAGCAGTGTTCATACTTCATGGCTAGACAACAATCTGCAGCTGCTCAAGAGAAAGATAAAAACGAAACTCTCATGCTCTATAGCTGTGGACAAAGTTATGAAAGTTGTAAGGCTCATGCTGAGCATCTCAAATCAACGTCCTCGATTGGTTTGAATGTGAATGAACACGACGAGAACGAAGAAGAAGAAGAAGATGATTATGGGGATTTGGATCCACCATGCTGTTTTATGTGTGATGAGAAGTGTAGTGATTCTAAAACCAAGTTCCTATTAATGTAATGGTACGGACAGATATATATACAAATAAATACATTTGAAATTGACTGTGAAACCACAATTCGTTTCCTAATTTCCTGACGGCGGGGGATATGATTATTGACTTCTAACACTCTCCCTCAAATTGGAGCATATATATTGATCATGCCCAACTTGTTACAAAGATATTGAACCCGTGTTCCATTTAAGGCTTTTGTCAGAAGATCTGCCAATTGGTCGTTAGATCGTATGTGCCCTGTAGATACAATATTTTCTTTGATCTTGTCACGAATAAAATGACAGTCAATCTCAATATGTTTTTTTGGTTCATGGAACACAGAGTTTGGTGCTATATGAAGTGCTGCTTTATTGTCGCACCATAGTTTTGTAGGTAATGTCGTAGTGATGCCAATTTCTTTCAAAAGTTGAAATACCCACACAATTTCTTGTACTGACTGTGACATGGCTCTGTATTCCGCTTCTGCACTTGATTTTGACACAACTCCTTGCTTCTTACTTCTCCAAGATATCAAATTTCCACCAACAAACACACAATAACCCGTAGTAGATCGTTTTGTGGCCTTAGATCCTGCATGATCCGCATCACAAAAACACTTAACTTTAGTGTGCCCATAATCTGTATAAAGAATACCAAGACCTGGAGAACCTTTCAAATAATACAATATATGTTCTAAAGCTTCCCATTGTGCCACTGTTGGTGATGCCATGAATTGGCTGAGCCTGCTGACTGAGAAGGTTATATCAGGACGAGTTACTGTTAAATAATTCATCTTCCCAATGAGTCTTCTATATCTCTCAGGAAATGGAAACGGCTTCAATTTCTCTGGATCAATCTTCTTCTTCTTCAAATCATCAGGAAGCTCATCAAACATACTAGCATCAAGATCTAAGAAGGGATTCGAAATCATGGGAATGTTGCTTGGTGTAGCTCCAAATTTTCCAGTCTCCTTTAATAGATCGAGAACATACTTCCTTTGACTCAAAAGAATACCTTTCTTGTTTCTCAAAACTTCAATATCAAGAAAGTACTTTAATGACCCCAAATTTTTTGTCTGGTAGTGGGAATTTAGGAAGGTTTTAAGTTCTGAGATTCCAGAAATGTTAATCCCTGTAATCACAATATCATCAACGTATACTACTAGAAGAATCATACCTGCATCAGATTGCTGGTAGAACACAGAGTGATCACACTTGCTTTGACTTAATCCAAACTTCTTGACTACATCATAGAATCTATCAAACCAGGCTCGAGGACTTTGCTTTAAACCATACAGTGACTTCCGGAGGTAACACACTTTCCGATTCTCCCCCTGAGCAATGAACCCAGGTGGTTGCTCCATGTAAACTTCTTCAAGAAGGTCGCCGTTGAGGAAAGCATTCTTAACATCTAATTGATGTAAATCCCAATGATATGTGACCGCCAAAGAAACAAGAAGACGAACTGAGGTGAGTTTGGCCACTGGAGAGAAAGTTTCAGAATAATCAATACCATAAGTTTGGTATACCTTTTAGCAACAAGCCGAGCTTTTAACCGTTCTAAAGAACCATCAACTTTGGTTTTAACAACAAACACCCATTTACATCCAATAGCTTTCTTCTCAGTAGGTAGATCAATAAGAGTCCAAGTACCAGCTTTTTCAAGGGCCATAAGTTCTTCTTCCATTGCTATGCGCCAACCAGGATGAGTCAAGGCTTGGTGAAGAGTAGTAGGGGTAGAAATGGAATCAAGGGTGACCACAAGTGAAGAAGTAGGAGACAAATTCTGGTAAGACACGAAGGAGGATATAGGATAGGTACAGTTAGCATATCTTTTGGGAGGACAACGAGGACGAGTACCTTTCCGGAAGACAATAGGTAGATCAACAGCAGAATCAGGAACAACTAGATCAGGAGGTAAATCAATGGGAGGAACTGGAGGATCAGGAACAGAAACCAAGGAGTCATGACCAGAATCCGTTGGCGAAGCAGTGACTGGTAACGGCAAAACATTGGTAACATCAGTATCATTGATGATATCAGGTTTTGGAGCAGTAACTTGTACTGGTGAGAGTGAGACACGATAAACTAGGACATCATCAGACTCAGCAATGACAGATGGAGACTCAGAGGAGGTCGAAGATGCGAAGAAAGGAGAAGACTCATGAAAGATTACATCAGTGGACACAAGGTAACGACAGAGATCAGAAGAGTAATATCGATAACCTTTCTGAATTCTAGAATAACCAAGGAAGACACATCGTAAGAACTTGGGATCGAGTTTACTTACACTTGGACGAACATCCCGAACAAAACAAACACAACCAAAGAGTTTTGGATCAATAGGAAACAACTTAGTGGTGGGAAACAAAAGGGAATACGGAATATCTCCACAAAGAACAGCCGAAGGCATGCGATTTATGAGAAAACAAGCAGTAGAAACGGCATCGGCTAAAAAATTTTTAGGGACAGAGGAATGAAACATGATAGCTCGAGCAGTTTCTAAGAGATGTTGGATCTTTCTTTCAGCAACACCGTTTTGAGCCGGGATATCAACACAAGAAGATTGGTGAAGAATACCATGATTTTGCATGTACTCGGTGAATGGGGCGGGAAAATATTCTTTTGCATTATCACTACGTAAGATTTTCACAGGAGTGTTAAACTGGGTTTGAATTTCAGCACAGAAATGACGAAAGTGAGTAAATAATTCAGAACGTTGTTTCATTAAGTAAAGCCAAGTGGTTCGGGAAAAATCATCAATAAAAGTGACAAAATAACGATAACCAGTTTGAGACAAGATTGAACAAGGACCCCAAACATCAGAATGTACTAACTCAAATGGAGACGCAGCTCGTTTATTGACACGGGGTGCCAAATGAACACGATGGTGTTTGGCAAACTGACAAGACTCACAATTTAAAGCAGACACAGAAGAGAAATAAGGATAAAATTTTCGAAGAGATGACAGAGACATATGACCTAGACGACAATGAATTTCAAATAGAGATGACTCACCAGAACAAGCAACAGAACGTGGTACCTGATCATCAAGGATATAGTGGCCACCGGATTCATAGCCCTTACCAATTACCTGCTTCGTCGTAAGATCCTGAATCAAACAGTGGTCAGGAAAGAGTGTGATAAAACAATTTAATTGTCAAGTAAGTTTGCTAGTGGACAAAAGATTAAAAGTAAGATCAGGAACATGAAGGACAGAGGATAAAGAAACAGACGGGGTAGGTCTGATAGTGCCAGATCCGACAACACAAGAATAAGAACTATTGGCAATGGTTATACTAGAGGAGTTGGCATAAGGTGTATACGAGGAGAATAAATTTTTATTACTTGTCATATGATCAGTTGCACCGGAATCGATAATCCACTTTGAGGAACAAGTGGCAAGGCTAGATTCAGCCATCATCAAATAAGGAGATATACTAAACAGCAAAGGTAAAATGTCAACAAACTCTCAGAGCAAGAACAAGAGAATCACACAATCATGAAATTACAGCAACAATCTGAAATATTCCGAACGAGGCTTCAAGGTCCTCCAACTACAACAACAAACGTCACACTAGTGACTACATTGAAATTTCTCACAACCAGAAATATCCCAAATGATGAACAGAAGCCGCCAGATGAACAGTAACCGTGAGTGAATAGTACCTCAGATGAACAGTAACTGTGAGTGAATAGTACCTTAGATGAACAGTACCGTAAGTGAATAGTACCTCATAATTTTTTTTAAAAAAAAGGACCCACAATTGGCAGCAACTCAAAACAAGTAATAGTACTGCCCAGAAAAGGAAAAGAAACAAGCGCAGAAAATTGAAAGAAACCACTGCTTTAACAAACAGACACGGGACCTACACCTAAAATACAAGAGACACCTCAATGGAGGAGGTTCTTTTTTTTTTTTAACACCTCTCAACAAATAATTAAAGGACAATTTTAGAAAGGGGACCCATACCAGAAATGACAAAACGAGAGTGCTAAAGCCCCTCAGAAAATCACGCAACCGTCAATGGGCTTTCTACTTGAACAAGAGAGGCAAGTATCCAATAATTTTAAAGTGAGAGTTGGACCAAACAGCCACCATGGATGGAACGGCTAGGAAGAGTCGATCAGAACGCCCTTGGAATTGCCTGAAAATGACACCAGAAAACGCCCCACGCGCCGGCAAGTGAACAGTGCAGTGGAGGATTGGGAGGCGCGTGAAGCTTCACGCAACGTCGGAACGGTGTGCCGTCAATTGGGTTTGGCCGATCGGAGGATGAAGGCTCTGGAAGTGAGGCGCGTGTGACCGGAAAAGACACCGGCGAAGGGAGATCTGAAGATGAACTTGGAAGCTTTTAGCCGGAAACAATGGAGGTTGGCTGGGAAAAAAAAAATTCTGAAACTCAACTTAATTCTGAAAAGGCTCTGATGCCATGTAATGATTCTAAAACCAAGTTCCTATTAATGTAATGGTACATACAGATATATATACAAATAAATACATTTGAAAATAAATATGAAACCACAATTCGTTTCCTAATTTCCTGACGGCGGGGATATGATTATTGACTTCTAACAAAAAGCATGATACTATAGAAAGTTGCATAGTTCACCTGCACAAGCAGCATAGATTCTTCATTCCAGATGTTGAGTATTTAAAGGATCCTAAAGGCCTCCTGACCTGTCTAGGCCTCAAGGTATATATTTAATTAATTCTATCGCAGACTGTTGCTGCACAAGCAGCATAGATTCTTCATTCCAGATGTTGAGTATTTAAAGGATCCTAAAGGCCTCCTGACCTGTCTAGGCCTCAAGGTATATATTTAATTAATTCTATCGCAGACTGTTGATGCTATTGTATTATGCTTAGTTAGGCTTGATTTCATTCATCAATAACCTTGTTTATCTTCTAGGTCACGAGGGAATATAGGTGCCTTTACTGCAATAATAGATGCCATCCCTTCAGCAGCCTAGAAGCTGTTAGGAAACACATGGCGGCTAAAAGTCACTGCAAAGTGCATTATGGTGATGATAATGAGGAGGAGGAAGTGGAATTGGAAGAATTCTATGATTATAGCAGCAGGTTAGCACAGTTTCTTTCTTTCTATTAACTTTTGTTCTTAGAGCCATTTCATCTCATCTAAACTGCTCTTAATTTTGCTGACAGCTATGTGGATGAGCAGGGGAAGCAACTAGTTGCATCAGGTGAGTCAGCCAACAATGTAGAACTTGGCACTGGTGGATCCGAGCTCATAATCATTAAGAAATCAAATGATGGACATGGAATGTCGACTAAAACACTTGGTTCCCGTGAATTTTTGCGTTATTACCGTCAAAAACCCTGCCCATCACCGGCAAATAACATGGCTGCTGCGGCTGCAAGGTTTTCTTCTTCTAATGATCTTGTAATTATGTAGGAGAACGTTGGTTGAATTAATCAACACTGTGGTGAAGATGGTTTCTTTATATTGCATTTGTCTTTTTGATTTGTAGGCACAGGAGCATGTGTTTGGCGAGTGTGCAATCAAAGGAACATAGGATGAGGCTGAAAGTGCTGAAGGAAATGAATAGGTCAGGTGTGGAAACCATGCGTTCTAAAATAGCCATGAAAACTAAAAGTAACATGATCCGCAACTTGCCAAAGAATCTCCCAAGACAGACAAGGAACAGAACCAGGAAATGCTCTTAGACAAAATCCTCCATCTTTATGATCTTTCGACTTTTTTTTATAATAAAAACCAAAATACTAAGCTGCTCATTTTCGTCTGTTGTTAAATAATGTTCTCGTTTTTTGGTAAATTAATCCGATGTGTACAGATTTTCTGCCAAAGACAAAAAAGGCTATTCCCTTTTTCGCTTAAAAAAACTATACAGAAAGAATTTCAAATTTGGCTGCTGCGGGGAGGGGCCGGCATTGATGTTGTCATGGACTCGTGGCCACGCGCTAGCTTTAGTTTTCTTTCATATTGTTCAATCAATCAAATTTTTTTTTTTTTGCTAACATACATCAAAATGCATATAATAATTCTTGTATTAACTTAAATTACTCATATTTATATAATCAACACTAATGTTATTAAATCTGAACCAACCACTAAACCAATCAGGGCATTGAATCAATGGTTAGTGGGTCAAACCGAAACTAATTCAAGACCAAACTGATAATAAAATAAAGATTTCATAGTTATTAATATAAAATTCTAAAAAAATAAAATAAAATATTGACTTTTTTAAAATGTGAATTGAATTGTTGCCCCAAACCGGTTTATCGGCCAATTTGTCGATTTTCGGGTCAAACCGGTAAGTCTGGTCTGTGTTTAATTACCTGGATCGGCATTGGCCACCACCTTCCTTCTCATCTACTTCTCTTTCTAACAATGAATGGTTTTTATCCAAAAAATTATTATTTAAACATTAAATTTAAATGGTTAGAATTTCATCTAAATAATTTAAAAGAAAATTAGAATATAAATTATAATTATTTAAAAGGACTAGATATTAAAATATAAATTTAAAATGTTAAATTGCCTAACTAAATTTCCAACTATTCCTCCTATTTTTATAAAAAAACTAAAACTTCTCGATCATCCCCCCCAGAATGAACAATAAATTTAGACTTATCAATTTCAATATTATTTGCATAAAAAATTTAGTTTTAACACTTATGTTATTGAAAATTTTTTATAAGTATTAAATTGATATCATGTTAATAATATTTTTTTTATCAAATGATATCATGCTGATAAACCATATAAAAAAAACTTGATTACATAAATGGATAAATATTGATTTTAATATAACTCATTGATATATTAATGGTGTGGATATGGATTTTGGTGGAAAAAAATTAAAAAAAGAAGTAAAAAATATTTTTACGTAGGAATTATGGGCAATTTAATTTTTTTTTGTTTTTAAATTTGTAGGGTAGGTTTGGTATGATAGAATTGAGGGGTGTGGAATTGGAATTGGGTTTCAATTTCATGCCTAAGTTTGTTTGGTATGATGGAATTGGAGACTTTTTCAATTCAATGTGAAAGTTAAATCTCCCCAATTTCATCAAATTAGCTTCTACTCAAAAACCAAAGATTTCCAATTCCATGTAGGCAAATTCTTTTTTTCCCTTTATTGAGCTTCGTGACACCTACAACCCACGATCGAGCTTTGTCACATTCTTCATCAAGCTTCCCGACACTAGTGACCCACGATTGAGCTTCGTCACCTTGATCGAGCTTCACCGACACATGTAAATCCCGTCGCTTTCTTTATGGACCCAAGCAACCCACAATCTCATTTTTGAAAATCATGTCTGGAAATATTTGTTTTTCCAAAGTTATTTATGAAAAAAAAAATTGTTTGAGAAGGGCATTTTGGTCTTTTCACCTAAAAATCATATTTCATTTCCTTAACATATCAAACATATTTTTAAACCTCATTTCCATATCCATATCTACTTCCATTTCCATCAAAATCAATTCCAGCATATCAAACGGGTCCATAGTGTAGGAGAAATCATGGAAGATTTTATTCGAAACAATTTAGTATTTTTAAATTTATATTTTAGCAATTGATCCTTCTAAATAACAGTATTTTTATCTTCCATTCCTCTCTAATAAATAATATATTTTTAGGTCCTTTATTCTATTTTCCTCATAATTTAAAATTATAAAAAAAAATTCTAAAAGAAAAATCTAAAATTTTGAGAAGATTAAGAAAAATAAGAGGATGAGACTCTCCTCTTGGCACCCTTATGTTTCTAATTTTTTTCCGAGGTAGCTTATCGCGCACAATTGTTTAATAAATATCTCACACCAAATTTACTTGGGGCCCACACCGAACTGTGTTTTATTAGGATCTGGCTCCCATCCGTTGCCTTCCCATCCGCTGCCCGTCCTTTTTTCAATCTGAGCCGTTGAAATAAGATCTCAATGGTTCAGATTTAATATATTATAAACATAATATTTTTATTTTTATTATAATAATATTATTTTTATAATAAAGGAAAAATATGGACCGTTGAGATCTTATTTCAACGGCCCAGATTGAGAAAAGGACGGAGAGCGGATGGGAGCCGGATCCGTTTTATTACTGGCATTATACTACATCCATCCATCTCATTCTTATTTTTAATATAAGATTTAGTTGATATTTTTATAAAGATTAAGAAAATTAAATATTATATTTTAAAATATTTATACTTATCATTTTTCTTTAAATTAGTTTGTTTGACTTATAAACTCACATATAATCTAATGATATACAATATATGCTATATTTAAATAATTTATTTAATTTTTTTAATATCTCAGAAAAAATTAAATAGGTCTTATATCAAGGATAAAAAAAATAAAATTTCTTTTACCAAATATAAATATTCTTTTATTAAAAACAATTATGTTTGAGGAATTATCGACCGCTAAACGTTAGCCCTCTCCTATGATATTCTCTCTTTTTGCAGGCTTTGTTTATTTTTTGTACCTAAACAGAGCTCAGAAAAAGTAGTGGGCTGACATATAGAATGATCTAAGATATGGGTCTATAAGTAACAGACCTAATGGGCCGACAATGAGGTAAGCGATTGCGCAACTGAAGAGCGCGTCTCCTTCGTTTCACCGATTCGTCTCTACCCGCCGTCGCCTGCCATATATTTGATCACCGAACCGAAGCAATCTCAGGCTCGCCGAGCGAATTCTCCTGACCAAGATAAGTAAGGTGGATTCATAAGATGTCTCTAATCATGCCAGTTTTGACATGTAATGCTTGCAACAAAGAATTCAGCGACGATGCTGAGCAAAAGCTTCATTACAAATCCGAGTGGCATCGATACAATCTCAAGCGCAAGGTTTCCATTTTTAATCCGAACTCTTGCTCGGGATCTTTCTTTTCTTTTCTTTTTTTTCTTTTTTCTTTTTTTGCATCTTTGAATTTCATTCATATATTGCATTCTTCTCCAAGAAAACTGTGAATGTAAGCAATATATTTCGTTCAATGTTACACCTATACTTAAAAAGAGCTGACCTTACCAAGATAGGTACGCGTGACATATTCTCAAGCATGTATCTTATTTTAAAAAAGAAATTAAATCCAAATGCTCCAAAACAGCTAATAGGCATCAAAGAAAGCTTAGTTTTTAGCTGCTTTTCTTTATGCTGCTTTAGAAGAGCTTGTTGAGAACTCAGTTTTTATGTTGTGTAATTTTCACGTGTTAATATATATGAATACATCTTGTATTTGTATCTGCAAATTTTCAGTATTTGACACGTACTATCGTGTTATTGCCTGGTACGCGTACTCGTAAACGAGCAACACAGCTTTCAGTTGATGCCAATTTCGTGTGCTGTTAGATAGTATGTACGCATATCCCGTTTTATTTTATCTTCTGATATGGCATTCTGTGCTGAATACGGGATTTTATTTTGCAAGAAGGATTGTTAATTTGTTTGTTGAATTTTTCTGGGGAGGTTTTTGTTACTTGTTTACATGTGCTGTGCCTGTGTCTAAGCTTATAAATGATTTCTGTTGATTTCATCATACGCTTGATTTATTTCCCATAATATGAGCTCATTTGCCTTTTGATATCTCCTCTTTAAAGGTGGCTGGTGTTCCTGGGGTGACAGAAGAACTGTTCATTGCTAGACAATCTGCAGCTGCTCAAGAGAAAGACAAAAATGAAACTCCCATGCTCTATAGTTGTGCCCTTTGTGGAAAAAGTTATAAAAGTTCTAAGGCTCATGCCGAGCATCTGAAATCCCGTGGTCATTTGATGCGGGCATCTCAAGGAAGTGGTCATTCAGATGACCAGGCAATAGTCAAGCCACTACCACAACGTGATGTGAATAGACCTCCTCCCAGAAGAGATGTGGACAATGATGAAAGTGAAGGAAGTGCAGATGAATGGGAGGAGGTCGATTCTGAGGATCCTTTGATTAACGAAGCTTCAACGTCCTTGACTGGTTTGAATGTGAATGAGCATGATGACAATGTTGATATGGACGAAGATGAGGATGATGATTATGGGGATTTCGATCCATCATGCTGTTTTATGTGTGATCAAAAGCATAATAATATGGAAAGTTGCATTGTTCACCTGCACAAGCAGCATGGATTCTTCATTCCAGATGTTGAGTATTTAAAGGATCCTAAAGGCCTGCTTACCTATCTAGGCCTTAAGGTATTTAATCACAGGCTATTGATCCACGCCTCTTTTATTTTATTATGCTTAGTAAAGCTTGATTTCATAAACCTTTCCCCCCTTGTTTATTTTCTAGGTCATGAGGGATTATATGTGCCTTTACTGCAATGATAGATGCCATCCTTTCGGCAGCCTGGAAGCTGTTAGGAAACACATGGAAGCCAAAAGTCACTGTAAAGTGCATTATGGTGATGGTGATGATGGTGAAGAAGTGGAGCTGGAAGATTTCTATGATTATAGCAGCAGGTTAGTACAATTTTTTCTTTTGAGTTGTTCCAGTTAATTCGGTGGTACCCTGTTCCCAACTTTTGTTCTTGATCCCATACAGTAATTATAACCTGCCATTCCATCTCATCTAAACTGCTTCTCATAATTTTGTTGACAGTTATGTGGATGAGCAAGGGAAGCAACTAGTTGCATCAGGTGAGTCAGCCAGCAATGTAGAACTTGGCAGTGGTGGATCGGAGCTTGTAATCACAAAGAAATCAAATGATGGAATATCAACTAAAACACTTGGTTCTCGTGAATTCTTGCGTTATTATCGACAAAAACCCCGCCCATCACCCACAAATAGCATGGCTGTTGCCGCCACATTGGCCTCAAGGTTTTTTTCTAAACGTTGAGCTCCATTTTTTTTTTCCAATTATCAAGGAGAACATTTTGTCAAATTTACAGTGTGTAAATGATGCAGTGAGGATGGGTTCATTATCTTGTATTTGTAATTTTTATTTGCAGGTACAGGAGCATGGGTTTGGCAACTGTGCAATCAAGGGAGCATATGGTGAGGCTGAAAGTGCTGAAGGAAATGAATAGGTCTGGTGTGGAAATCATGCGTTCTAAAATAGCCATGAAAAGTAACGTCATCAGGAACTTGCCAAAGAATGTGCCATATTAGTCCTCTGCTTCCTATGCTTTACGTGTTCTCCTTGTGTTATTTAATCCCAACCGTGTAACTATTGAGTTATGAGCTTGCTTTCTGAAGTAATTTGGCTCCACTTGAATGTCCGGGACTGGGATTACCCACTGGCATCAGCACTTGTGTGTGTATGCTTAATGAAATGACATAATGTTTTATCCATCGAGGTACCTACAAATCAGCGGGGGATTAGTCGGTTGCTCGGACGGCCCGGTTCCGGGGTCCAGATCTAGCGCCGGATACCTCTGATCAAAGATAAAAAAAAATGACATAATGTTTTTACTTATTGGTAGTTGTTACTTGACTTGACTATTGCTTTCTTTACTGCTACGTTTGTCAAGAACTGAGGGAGTGTACTATAAGTCTAGGGATGAATTTAGGCTAATTGCTATTGAATTTTTCAGGAACACGGGTTTGATTTTGGGTTCGTTATTTTGGCATGTATAGGAGTGTTGGGATATATATATTTTTTTTTTGGGACAACATGGATTAAATTGATTATGGGGTGGAAATTAATCGATTATGGATGGTATAGGGCTGGAAATGGGCCTGCAAAACATGGTGGAAGATGTTAAATTCAATCACAAAAAACACTAATTCAACTTATTAATACATCCCGAAAAAGATGCAAACTCTTCCCATATATATATATATATATATATATAAACCTTGAAAATTGAATTGAGAAGTGGGGTATGTCAAGATGACCTGGTCTTTAAAATTAATGGTTCCATTGGCAAATACCATCCTTCATGATGATGACGATGATGATATTTTGGGGTTTTGCTATTCCGAGACCTTACCCCAATTAGTGTGCTGTAGCCTTCTCGTTTTTGCCACGTAAGACGAAAAATTAAAGTTTAGAATTGTACTTGCATCTGGTACACAACAACATAAATCACTTGAATTAATTCATTAGATGCAAGAAATAATAATTAATTTATTAAATTTGTCTTAAATTAAAAAATTTTTCTAACTTTACCTATAATAAATGAGGCTTTTATAAATATACTTTTAACATTAATTACATAGGCTAAAGTGAAAGTAAGCATTAGCTACTCTCTGTCTCTGAATAACTTACATTGTAGATCAAAATACTCTTTTAAAAGTGAATTTATTTTTTTTGGACCGGAACATTATAATGTTCAAATGAATTGATTGAATTCTATAGGAAGGCTGCGAAGCTTGAGACTTTAATCCCCAACCATACTGAGTTCCTTCCGCAGCCAAAAAGTTTTCATTGTGGATCGTCGTTCCTCTTTCATTCATCTTACTTAATACAGCAAAGAAGGCTTTCTGTTCCCTCAAACCGGTAAGGATTGAAAAATATTGCAAACATGTTAATGAAGAGTCCGGTTTCTCTCATTGTCTATTTTCTCATTATCTCTCATAATCTCTAAATCATGTCCGTCTAATAAATCTGAAAGGTAAAAAATGAGCCACATCATCAAGTTATCACTTCTTCAACTTTTCTCTCCTCTTCCCAATCAATGGTCTAGATGGGCTACTCTTTCTAATCAACGGTTCAGATAGACTCATGAGGGATGATGAGAGGATTTGCTTCCGTTAATGAAGCTTTTCAACCTTTTCCTCGGTGACGAACTTGTTAGTTGTTACTACTCAGTAGAGAGAGAGAGAGAGAGAGAGAGAGAGAGAGAGAGAGAGAGAGAGAGAGAGAGCTTGAGCTTGTAGTAATAAGTTTTGGAAAACGATGAGAATTTTGAGGAACTCTCATGATCTCATCCTGACGGCATCTTCTTTGAATATTACGGTACTTTTATTTCTGATCCATTTATGGTTCTTTTTTTAATCTGGATCGTTGGATTAAGATTTCAACGGTTCAGATTTAATATATTATAAAATAATAATAATAATAATTTTATATTAAGAAATTTTTTTTTTGTTGAGGTCTTAATCCAACATTACAGATTAAAAAGAGGATCATAAGTGGATGAAAAGAAAAAAAACCGCTGGATCCGTAATTATAGCGGATTGAGAAGTCCCTCTCCAACATGTGAACATAAAATCAAGATATCTTATCGTGCAACCTTTAATCGACCGAGGCTTATACCAACTACACAATTTCCTTTGACTTAAATGGACACTTTTTTTTTCTTTTGGAAAAAAAAATGGACACTTTTCTGCCGATCAAAAAAAAAAAAAAAAAGGACACTTTTCTTTCGTTCACAGAGACAGATTTGTCCTCAGTTGGCAATAACCCCTTTACCTATTTACCTAGTCGCCAACACGACAAGCATCTCCATGGGATGATTCTCGATGAGATAGCGCGACCGTTATAATAAGGTAAGGGTCTTAATTATTTTGTTTATAAAAATTATATATTAAAGATAATAAATACGTAAAGTCTATTTGGTTTGATCCTATTACACCTTACAAGACAAATGCGATACAATGATAATGTAATACAATATTAATTACATAGTGTATTTTTGGTTTGATTTTAAAGAAAAATGCAATGAGTTATTTTTAATAATTATTTAGAATTAATATATCACACAAAGTCTATTTTACCCTTAGAGTTAATACAACTTTTGATCTTTAAAGTTTGACTCAATTTTAGTTTTGGTCCCTCAAGTTAAGTCCATTTATAACCGTTAGTCCCTCAAGTTTGAAAAGGATTTAGTCCTCCCTTTGACAGCCTTAATTTATCTGACGTGGTGCTAACACGTTAAAATAGCTTAGGATTAATACAACTTTTGGTCTCTGAAGTTTGACCCAATTTTGATTTTAGTCCCTCAAGTTTAGTCCGTTTGTAACTGTTGATTCCTCAAGTTTGAAAAGAAGTCGGTTCTACCTTTGACGGTATTAATTCATCCGATGTGACGCTAACACTGTTAAAAATACTTATGTGTTAGGCCTATTAGAACAGCTGATATGATAAATATACTATAATATAATATATTGTACTAAAAAAAAAAAAGGGCTTAAAATGAAATGTATTAGCCATAACTTCTCAAATACAAATTGTTATATTTAACATTTTCGACGCAAAATTGCCACTCTATGTCAACTTCCGAAACAAAATTGGCCTTTAACCCATTAATTAAAGTATTTAAGGGCAATTAGTGTGAAATGGTAAGGTAGTTTAGTTTGTTGAAGCAAAGGGCGTGTTCAAAAATTGAAGAAATTTGTGTTTCAGAAGTTATAGATTGTGCATTTCGTTTTAATGCCCTTTTTTCTTTTATTTTAGCACAAATAGAATATTTGTCATATCAACTGTTCTAATAGACATGACATATAGGTTATTTTAATAGTGTTAGCACCGTGTTAGATGAATTAATACCGTCAAAGGCAGGAACAAATCCTTTTCAAACTTGAGGGACTAACGATTATAAACGGACTAAACTTTAGGGATCAAAATCAAAATTGGGTCAAACTTCAGAGATTAAAAATTATATTAACTCTAAACTATTTTAACAGTGTTAGTGCCACATTGAACAAATTAATGCTGTCAAAGGTAGGACCAAGTCCTTTTCAAACTTGAGTGATTAACGGTTATAAACGGACTAAATTTTAGAGACTAAAACTATCGATTTTAAACTTGAGGGACCAAAATCAAAATTGGATAGAACCTTAGAGACCAAAAATTATATTAACCCATTTATTTACAAAAAGAAACAAAAATGTTTGTCGCATTTTTCACCCAACAAAAGCTGCTCATATTCAATACGTAAATACTTTCTTAAACACCTTTTTCACCTATGCGAAAAATTGATACTTCCCTCTGTCCTTAATATAATACATATTTGGAGAGTTAATCTTGATCTTAAATATAAGATATAGTTTTCATATTTATCAAATTTTTTTTTTCTGATTTACTCCTATTGATGCTCCCTCAACAATGATCAGTAAGAAGAGGGAAGGATATAATTAAAAAAGATTATTAGAATGTTTTAGAAAATACATGTCTATTAACTAATTTAACTAACTTTCTTAATTTAATTAAATTAAGTACATATGTCTTATACTAAAAACTACAAGAGTACCATTTTGGTTTAATAACCACACACACACACACACACACAGAGAGAGAGAGAGAGAGAGAGAGAGAGAGAGAGAGAGAGAGAGAGAGTAAAACTCGATGCATTTGCGCATAGTATGAACAATAAGCTGCATCACTCATAAATTATGATCAATAAATTCCATAAAGTAAAATCCGTGTTAATTTTCATTTTGTTTTTTTAATAGTAAGTAGATACAAAAGTCCAAATAACGTAAAATTGAAGAGGCATGAGGTAGAAATGTAGAATATAATCATGGCATCTTTTTTAGAAATGTAGAAATGTAGAAATGTACTAAAAAATTTTGACGAGTTTTTGGTAACCCATCATAGTTAAAACAACCTGATGACTCAGATGCGTAAATACTCATGCTGCTTGCTGATAGATTTTGCATATCAGTAGGGGAATTTAAACTACACCCATCCTTATCAAGTACACCAACAGTTAGAAATTTCCGATTTTTCATCATAGGAGGCTCAAAAGATTTTGCAGACTAAACGAAGCATCTCAAAGTGATAGATTCAATCAGAGAGTCAACAAATGAAAGTCCTTACGGAAGAGTTAGTAGTGATGGAAATTGGACAGGACGCATGCGTGTGCAGGGCGAGTTGGGGTTGAAGTGTACGTGTTACGCAAGTACTCATTTAATAATTTGTTGGATTATGACTCTAGGTTGCCAATTTGAAACAGAAATTTAACCAAGTTTAGGTATCTATTTCAATTATAGTGCCAATGCCGGCAAATGGACGTCTCAGACTACATGGAGAATCGTTTCGCACACAGGTGATAAATCTCAGAAGCCATAATAAAGGAGATCAGAATCGTAGTCCCCTAATTTTACAACTGTGGCGATTGCTGTCTAATTAATAGGACCACAGACTCAAACAAAGGCAAGCACTATGGTTATGTAAAATTATAAAGTAAATATTATACACATTCAAAAAAAGAAAGGGTTAACAGCTATTATAAAGTTATTATTCTAACATATCACGATCAATTAGCTATATGTACAGGGAAAAGATGTAAACTAGTTCTATCATAATCAAGCATCAGAATGCTTGCGGAAACACTAGAAGGTCGCAAATGAGTAAATTAACAGGCTTTCAATGCCAAGCATTCATTCAGATTGAGCAAGCAACCGGAGCGTTTAAAGCTAACCATAAAAAAAGCTTCGAGCATGTGACCCACAAGTATGCAACTGTTCAGTTTGTAAAGTTGCCCATCAGCACATCTCATTGAAAATGCAATAAATGTAACCTTGAAATGTATACGAGCTGCACGGAGATCACACTGCTTCCCATGACCTGTGGAACTCTGCCTTTCAGTTTGCTCCACTTCTGTTCAGGTACTGCTAGCAAACTCAAAAATAAGTATGTATATAAAGGGAATGAAATAAAAAGCCTACAGCACCACTGCTTCACAGGTCAGAAAGCAAACTATCATTATTAAAGGTACTTTAGGGGAATGAGAGGTCACATCGTGACTCTGACGCAGAAAGAAGTATTAACAGGCCAATTTAGGTCTGAAGTCTGGGACCTTAGTATAACAAAAGAGGAAAATGCAGATTGTTTACTGGCACCACATACCTAGTAGTTAGTTGTCATAGAAGCGGGATCGGCGTCTGTGATATCTGGAATGAGGAAATGAGAATACATGATATGACAGCAA
The DNA here is from genome assembly GCA_963210345.1 of Inga oerstediana. Lineage (NCBI taxonomy): Eukaryota > Viridiplantae > Streptophyta > Magnoliopsida > Fabales > Fabaceae > Inga > Inga oerstediana. The sequence goes on from OY723405.1 coordinate 5,838,544, forward strand.
TGGGAATATAGAAATTCTAGAAACTTCGGCATGCCAAATGTTATGGTTCAAACATAATATTCCCACATCTATAACCTTGACAACTGCTTCCAAATTGAAGATTACATTTATGGCGGATACGGGTTGCCAATCACATATATAGTCATGGGAAAATGGTAAAGGACAATCGCTTAAATTTAGATGAATCTCATCCTTAATGGAGGATTCAAGGTGACAGTATATCACCTGCTTAAACATGACAACTGCTTCAAAATTGAAGATTACATTTATAGCCAATACGGGTTGCCAATCACATATAGTCATGGGAAAATGGTAATGGACAATCGCTTAAATTTAGATGAACCTCATCCTTAATGGAGGATTCAAGGTGATATACATAGTGGTCATCACAAAAACAGAGAAAGGAAAAGGAAACTTTTAGATATAGTTTGTGTGAGGAAGCTTGGCACAAATTTCATTATAGTCCAAATCATAAAACATTAAACATTCTTTACAAATTCTGGTACTGAAATTGCTAGACATTCACAAATCGGAAAGTCAGTATTATTATTAGAATGTTGCAGCTGGCAAACGAGTAAAGATGAAGAGTGACTCACCTGCGATAACCACTGCTACCCCTTGAGGGGCCAACTGTACTAACAAACTCATCATCAATCTCATCTAGCCTATAATCAGTATACTCGACTGATGCTACAGAACCTTCATCAGAATTTGAAGTATCATAACTTAAACGGCGATTACCCCTTCTTGTATCACTAGCTCTTGACCGTCTTCTGTTCCTGGAACTCCTGAAGTTGTCAAAAACCTGATATAAGATACAGGATGTCCACCAGTTGCCTTCATCCCCAGGGAAGTCTTCAAACTCATCAGCAGTATCATCATCTCCATATTCAATCACATAATCTCCTAAAACCACCCCCCGAGGGATTTCTGAATGAATAGTGCTCAAAACATCTACGATCTCAGTGGACTGCTGAAAATTCTCCCAATCAAGCTGACGAGCAGGGTCGATTTTTGATGGACGAGCATGGGGGTGTTCCTGCTGGGCATGCTCTTGCAGCTCCAAGAAACTTCCCATGAACGAGCATTGCTCCTCATCACAACAACGCTTCTTCTTATCCAGAAATACACGAGCTCTGTCAACAACAATCCACCCAGACACTTCACCTCTGCACAAGGGACAACTAAGCTTGCATCGGTCATCTGATACCACTGGCTCTTTATTTTCTATGGAGGTTTCATCGGACACCAAAGTGGATGGCATGCCACATGAAATTTTAAAACGATCCAGACAATTTGAGTGTAATTGACTTGTGTCACATATGAAAGGACGGCATCCTTGATCATAAGATGAACATTGTAGCAGAACACTATTATGAGGAAAATCCAAGCATATGGGGCAGACTATGTCTTCCCAGTGGGTATCTGATATATCCTCCATGCCGTCGGACTGACTATTACAAGAGGTTTGAAAACCAAGAACAGGCCACTTATATGAAATTTGTGTTGGTGCTTGCATTTTCTCACATCAGATTATGTTGCTGAGTCGGTGGTAACATATTTAGAATGCTAAATGTAACCTAACAGAATAACATACAGCTAGTTTAAAATTCTATTCCAATAAAGTATCTAGGCATTGAAATGACTTGGTAAATTTTAAGAGCTAAGAAGATATAAACCCGTTCAGAATGTTACATAGACGAAGATCAAAGGTATTAAAAAAAATAATTATGTAAAGTGCAATATAATGCTTCAGCATACCAGATGTCCAGATCATCTATCTTGAAAGTGATACATCAGATTAGGCTATATGGTTTTCATTAACAAAATACTTGAATTCCATAATCAATATATCTCCCACATCCAAAAATTTAGCTAAACATAGCTGATACCTTTATATGCTTACAAAATTAGCATAAAAATCCAATACCAAAATGAAATAAAATATTCTGCATAACAACACAGATAGTTTAGTGAAGACAACAAACAGGTATACCAAATAAACAATCAATATTGGACACGGGAATCAATATACAATAATATACCCAACCTAAACAAGACAGGAAGAACTCGATAAAATGTTAAATAACATAAAATCATGTGATTCTGTAACCCATTTTCTCTGTTGAGTAACATAGACCAGGTTGACCGATTCTCAATAGTGAGTATAAAACTAGTAGATACGAAAGATAACGATAAAATTATAAATCGAGAAAAAAAGAAAACTGCGCTCGAACTCCAAGAGTAAAGCCAGGAGACGAAGTGTGAGGCACTCAAGCAATACATAGAGAATAGGCTCAAGCTTACCTTGTATATGAGAATTGATGAGTGAAGATGGAAGACTAATACGAAGAATAGTCGAGTGAGGGGGCGGAGAGAGAGAGAGAAAGGTTTGTGATCTTCACGAAAATGGAGATTCCGGTTTGAGGCGCGGTAGGTAGGGTCTCTGTCTATCTAGTTTCTTCCCGTCTTCCAAATGCTATTCTTTCGCCATAGGAAGATATAAAGGCAAGGGTCGTACATCGAACCGAATGACGTTAATGCCCTCCTAATTTTGAATAATTGCGTTGACGCAAATCCAGCCCAAACTGTGTCCTGTACCCCGGAGGTTATTAATTACTCGCCAAAAAAAGGATAAATATTAAAAGTAAACAAAATGAATATTTATTAAAAAACTGAAAAATCGATGTCCCTACCTGTCCCAGGAACATGTCTGTTTGTATTTGTGGGCAACAGCATGCCTATTAATTTTCTGTGTTTAGCCAATAACTGTTTTTTTGAAAAAAATATTGGTTTTATAGTATTTTACCGTATATAAAGTACAAGAACATGTGTTGATATTCTATAGGCCTTGCTTGAACTAGCTAGGTAACCTTTGGTCCAAAAATTTATAGAAATGAACTTTGAAAACAGTTAAGATGAGCAAGTTACAACAATTTACAAAAGTAGCTAGTTTTGCGAAGACGTGTAGCTAACTGCCAGTTTGAAATTCCGTGAAGCACTTTTGTCGGCGGGAAAAGGATCCTCTATCTCCTTAGTCAATGCATGAATGTAGAGCATAAAGTAGTATTAAGATTAACTTTATTTATATTATTAATTAAAAACTGATTTGTTTTAGTAAAGTTCAAACATTGTGATGGTAATTCCAAGAATAGTTAAGATTTGTGACCCGATGACTGGGTCATGTTGAGTGTATAAAATGAATATAGCAGTTATAGAGGAAGGCAACACATTGGACTGTTAATATTTTAATGGCGGTTATTAATGGAGTCAACGCCACGGCGCCCCCCACACGTTGGTGAGAGCACGCAGAACAAAGACAGATGGAGTACTTAGTACTTACTACTACTTATAATCTGACCTGCTTTGCTTGCCGCGTTTTAAAACCACATTCCTCATTCCTGCTGCCGTCTCTCCACTCTCTCTGGTCAAACTTCTCATCCAATGCACCATGAATACCCCTCTATTTGTATCATTATAACCCAACAAGTTCCATTTAATATTTACCCTTTAGCAAGTCAAACTTTCTTTATTCCCATCCAGCCTCTCCCCTGCGTCATGCACTGTAAATCACTAATTAACCATAACAAATCAATTTTCCCATGACAAGTAGTGCGTTTAGCAGGATCAAGTTTTAACATAGGCCCGTTATTATTTTTTAAACCTTTCCTAAGTAGGTTGTGAATTCAAGCTTTCTATGGCAGTTACACTGGTTGAGTAAGTGAGACAAAGAAATGAATCTTCACAAAGGCAATAGAATGGTAGTATTAAAAGTAGAGCCGATAATTCGGATCGGGCTGGCGGGTCCAAAATAAACGGGCTTGGGCCGCCTAAATGGCAGCCCGTTTAAAAACGCGGGTTAGCCCACGGGCTGGACTGCTAGCCCACATATTTTTTTTTTAAAGTTTTTCTCAAATGAACTTAGTCTCTCCCTTATCTTCTTTCATTTAATAATGTGTTTAATTAATTTTCCATATTTTTTATCTGACACTTATTTTCATATTATATTTATTTATTCTACTATTATTGAATTTAAGATGTGTTTATATAGTTTTGTGATGTGAATAGATTAAAAAAAATAAAATAAGAATAAAATTGACTTCATAGCATAAATATATAAAAAAAAAAAATGTGATATGAGAGGGTGAAAGAAAAAAAAATAAAGATTAAAAAAAAATTTGGTGGGCTTGCGGTCCGCCTAAACAGGCTCAACCAGCCTGCGAAGGAGCGGGCTGCCACAACCCGGGCCCGCGCAGGCTGGCCCTCAACCACATTACCACCTCTAATTAAAAGTGCCAAGTTGCCCCCTCAATTACCAAAAAAAAAAAAAAACTAACATAACCAACAGAGAATAGTAGAGTAGCATTAAAAGTGAGAGTTACTCGACTCGGATATTGAAAAATCATCGACAGTTATGAACAATAAAGATAGTCCGGTCAAATTTTCTGTGCGAAATGGAAGTAACTATGGCCCAATAGATCAACTCATGGATTACATCAACAATTTACAATCACAAAACGCATGTCTTATTCCCAACAACGCAGAAATTAATTTGTGGTCTTAAAAAACAATGAATTTGTGGATTATGCACAACTATACATTATTTTACTTAGCAAAATGTTATTCCTATACATAAGTGGTAACATGATATTGTGAACCCTTTTTGCTATAGAGGAAAAATGAAACACGACAGGCGCATGCCAACAAGTAAATGCCTGTACTCCTTATTCTGAAAGTCCGAGGACTTGGCTATCTATCGGATAAGACTGAATCACTCCAGGAAAGTAGGATATCTTTGACATACGTTGGGAAGTCTACAAACAGAATAGAAGCAGATTAATATTCAGTTTGCCATACGTAGCAAGCCATGCCAGAAAACAATCTAAACTAAGGAAATCCAAGCATTACCTCTTGCCACTTCTAAGGCCACTGAAGGTACGTCTATCTGGTCTTCCACTAGCCTATACACATCAACAAGCTGCACAGAACACAGATCAAAATCCACAAATCCAAGACTGTAGACCTCTAACAGAGAGGGTATATTAGGACCAAACCTCTTCTATATGAAGCTTTGAATCCTCAGTCAAAGCAAGAAGAAGCTGTCTACGTATTCCTCCGTCAACAAAGAAAAGACGAGCTCCATCTTTGATGGTGTCTGTGAGGTCCAGTTTTCTTTCAACTCGCAAGTTTCTTGTTCTTTGCCTGTATAGATCAGCCTTAGGTGAATATTACTTCTTGGATGACTCTAAAGTAAGAAACCAAACACACTATGGATTTGAAAGTACACAGACATGTCTTTCACTCGCAATGCCGGATTGCTACTCATCTTGGCCACATTTTCCTTCGCAAGAACAATGAGGTTTTCAAGCCGTTTCCATTGGAACAGACCATCTTTGAATAGAACCTAAAAAGTAACAAGTTATTTAAAGTGATGAATAAAACATGTTTATATAGCAATTATAACCGGTTGGGTTTGATGTCTTAAAGGGAAAACAAGAATCAACGAAGTTTTTGGGGAAAACCCATAAGTGCCAAGGTATCAATTATCTAATTGCACAGAAGAGGAATTCTCAAGCAGATAGAACAATTTGGGTTCAGTACTTTGACAAAAGTGAGAAGAGGAAGAGAAAACATGGTAACTTTAAACTAACCTGTATGAGACGTTCACGTAGAGCTGGATCTGGGTCTGTTAGGAGTCTCTTAGCCACATATGGATAAGCAACCTATTGGGCATACATAACTTGTTATTGCATTGAATTAAGGTATGATTAAAAAAATTGAAAGACATACTCAAACATATAGGATTACAATAATGAAGTGTCTGCTCAAATATACTAAACTTTCAACTTATTTTTGTCCCTGCTTCTTGCTCTGATGCAGATTGGGAAAATACATTTTCCCCCAGATATGATAACTTTTTATCCCCCAACTTTTAGCTTCCTTATCCAGAGTCATTCTGGATATATTTTCTTGTCTAAAATAAGTTATATGCAGTTTTTAAATCAACTGGTATCCTGAAGAACTCAGAAACGTTGGAGATTTTACCTCAAGAAATTTGAAGTCAGGCTTCAGAGTAAAACATATGCCTTCTTGAGTCAATAAAGAACGGATTACCAGGGAGAACCTTTCAGGAATACGAATGGGATAATTGTAAACCAATTGGTTAAACTTCCCTGCAGCATATTTTACCATGGCATCAGTTTACATGAAATCATGCATGATTAGAACCAACTGGGCTGGCATAAATGTTGCCTACCAGTGACACTCCGAAAATTAAAATCTGACAGTCCTTTCCCAGAAGAGTTCTGCCAAATCGCTTCTAAGGCTGGAATTATAGGAGTGACATCAGTCCCAGGTGATAGGAAGCCCAGTCTAGTGAAATCATTAGCCATCTCAGCATAGTCCTCATTTACAGCATGGACAACAGCATCGATTAAAATTTGCTTATTTTGCTGTAGAAATGGATGCGTATGAACATGTCAGCCAAAAGTAAATACATTGTTAAGGTTATTATACATCAGCTGATACTGATATTGCAATTTGTTCAAACACTGGAAAAATAATTAATTTGAAAGATATATTTGCTGGTCATTTTGGGAGAGGGGAACAATCAGGAAAAAAACGGATAAACATTATTAAAAAATGCACCAACATAACTAGCTATAAGATGTTTTTTTTTTTTTTGCTCACATCAAAGCTAGACATGGCTGGAATACAGTAAAACAATATGCACAGTGCAACACATGCTCTTCAAAGGTGTATCTGCACATATATAATGCAACGGCAGGCACCCACATATGGGAAAAGTGTTGAACCCTTAATTTCTAGTGCACTTTACAAAAGTTTAAAGGACATAATTGCAAAGAGGCACAAGGTGTTGACTCTAAATGTTCAGCATATGAATTACCTGACTAAGAACAGCAACATTGCCAAAGTCCACATATGCAATTCGCCCATCGCGCATGGCAAAAATATTTCCAGGATGTGGATCTCCATGAAATAATCCGAATTCCAGCAGTTGTCGCAGAGCAGCACTCACACCAACTGTTAGAAATCCATCAATATCAAGACCAGCTTCTTTAATGGCCTGATTCACAGGCAAGAAAATCACTGAGTTAGAACAAAAGGCCAAAAAATGTTGATTGTGGCAGACACAATTAGCAAAGGCATCACAACATCACCTATCCAATTAAACAAACCTGAGGGTTGGTGCACCTGACACCATCAATCCATTCCATTACTAAGACACGATTACCAGAAAGTTGTTTGTACACCCGAGGAATTTTGACAGTAGGATCATTTTTAAAATTCTCAATGAAGTCTTCAATGTTACGGGCTTCCTGAAACAAAGAATATGACATGAGTACATTTATTCAAAAGTAAAATATACAGAGAAACCATACTTAATATGGCGTTGGAATCAAATTTTTGTTCTTTGGTGCTTTCATACATTTAAAGCACACATCACATGTCTATTCTAAGGACAAAACGGCCAAGTACCAAGGTATAATCAAGCTCTTCCAAAAGTTTTTCGCCAAATTCGTCGACTATCAGCTCAGCATTACACCCCAACTTCTGCATACTAAGTTTATTTAAGAATGAAGCAAGGGTGCGGAATAGGAAAAGATCTCGGTATATGATGGGCTCTATCTCAGGTCTTTGAACCTGCAAGTATACCAAAGCTAATCATCAGAAGTAGAAATAACCTTGTTCTAAACATTTTGCCTTTTCCCCCGCCCTTTGTTTATCCTTTAAAAAGGAGAATATAAATATGCAGCACTTTACATGCAGGAAACCAAGCAAATAGCTTGATGAGTTAAACCTGTGGTGCCATAAAAAATGATTTGGATTATGAAAAACAGGAAACGGGTAAAAATGAGGGGAAAATTTAAAAGCTAGCAAATCGATGATTATAAACGAAGAATTAAAGTGACTTCTCTAAAGCAGAGAGAGCACGCAAATATCAATGAACTATCACACCCCCAGCAGGGTAATCAAATGCTACGGTTGGGAGCTCTACAGCACCTTGATGGCCACATCCTTGCCAGTGGCACGTAAAGTAGCTCTGTAAACTTGACCCAAACTTGCAGCAGCTATTGTTTCTGATGAGATTCTGCTGAAAACAGCTTCCATGGGCTGACCAAGTTCCTCTTCTATGATGTCAAATGCAGTCTAGGCAATTTTTAAGACACGTGTCAGAAATATAATAGCCTGGTAATCAACAAAATGAACCTGACTTGGTATAAATAAATTCAATTGACAAAACTATTGGGACTCAGTGACAAGTTTTACTTGATTGGGAAATGGAGGCACGTCATCCTGAAGAATGCATAGCTCATTCATATAATCTTCTCTAATGATGTCAGGCCTGTTTGCAAGGACCTGTCAGATCCCAAATAACTTATAAGAAACTGCTATATGCAAGCTAAGACCTGCTTGGTCTGATTATTTGACTGAACCGTAACATACCTGACCAGCTTTAATAAAAGAAGGCCCCAAAGCACACAAGAGGTTCCTAAGCTGCCGAGCACGATATGGAACAACCTCCTCATCCCTTCCAACTAAGAAATCATACATCAAAGTGGACCAGTACAAGCCCAGATTCCAAACTATCTCCACACCCCGCAGTATTAGTGACACAATTGCCCCTCTTGATTCAAGTACCTTGTTCCTGACCTAATTACCAGCAAGAAAAAATTAGGCACAGCAAGTTGCATCAAATTAGAATCAAACATGTTATATACTGGACCAAATTAAATACACACTTCACTTGAATTTGGTCATGACTTTAACCATATCTATCGTGCGCACTTGTTCATTGGTTGCTTGTTTATGCAGTCGCAACCGAAGCATTGATTGTAATGGTCACTGCTTGAAGACAAAAGTACTTCTAACTTCTCACGACTTGAGATTTCCAAAAAATCAAATGGCAAGTCTCTTGACGGAAGAGAAGATTTAATGCACAGCATTTGCACAGCTAAACGCATATAAATGAAAATGAAACATAAAGTAGAAATTCAAATTTAAATTGAAAGAACAGGTAAAGTCATACTATCTCGGGAGTGTACTTGCGATATGGAATGCAGACGCCGCGCTCGATGTCAAGCTGCTCCAGCGCACTGCTTGACTTGCTGGCCAACGAGGCCTTGCTACTGGTCTCAGCCGAAGTGCTTTTCGTGGCGGCAACGTTACCATTGGAACCAGCTGCCGCAGCGAAGCTCAAAATTCGCGTCCGCCATAACTTCTTGCTTCTTCTTCCCCTAAGCGATACGAATGAAGGAGGTGAAAGCAAAGTCCGCGATGATCGACTCTTAGAGTGGTGAAGGTCGTAAACTACGTTACAAGGTTGTGTGTGCAGGGAATTGGTACAGATAGAGTCCATGGCTGAATGAATTTGGACTAAGATTGAAAGCTGAAACCCTAAATTAAAGAAGGAAGGGTCATCTTCAATGCGTGAATTTGAAACGAATCTGCAACTTGCAAGCAGTGGTGTTGTCTGGAACAACGCTCCTTCAAGTAATGTTAGAAGTTTTTTATTATAATTTTTGTAATAAAATCTGGAACAAGAAAAGGGATAGCGCTTTGGGAGTTAGGAGAGGATAGCCACAAAACTTTGTTGGCAATTTGGCATGATGTTGCCCTCGCGAAAGCGTCAGCTTTCCCCTTCCATTTTATAGTTTTTATTTTTGTGAGATTAAAATTTACAAGAGATAGGCAGTTAGTCCACGGAGCTGTCGCTATGAATCTATCTTCTTCTGTTTTTGTTTTCGGCATTACAGATAGTTTCCAAGGACACGCATATACGATATGTGCGTGTGATAATTATAATTTTAATAAATTGAGGTGTGTGTTGAGTACAACAGTATGTATATTCTAATTTTGATTGCCCACGCCCTCTGACACTTGCTTCTATTCACATGTCTTTTGCACAAAAGATTGATTGATTAAGTGAGTGTTTGGGATCACTTATTTCTGAGAAATAAGTATTTATTACATAAGTTGAGATAAAATTCCTCTCACATACTTACCTCATATATCATGAATCATAAATTATAAGCACTTATTACTCAAAAACAAATTATCTCAAACGAGCAATAAGACTGCCTCCTACTTATTGTAATATCTGCTGTTTATTATGGACATGGCACCCTCTTAGAGACTTTGTGCGTGTGTGTGAGTCTATGTCATGTAAAACAAGTAAAGGAATATGATCTAAGATGTGTGTTGATTTTTTAAAATTTTTTTATTTAATTATGTGCATTTAAACTATCATCGACAGAAACACCCCAATATGTATGATTTATTGGAATACTTTGAAACAATAATTAAAAATTTTAAAAACAAAATAAATTCAATTGAGCTAGGTGTGGTATATTTACCATCGAAGTAAATTTTTAATCTAACTTTCATATGTAAAGGATGAACGCTTGATGTCAATCTTGATCACTTCCTGCAAATTCTTTGTTATTTTAAAAAGTTCGAATATTTTTTGTAATTTCTCCACAACTAACCATTGGGCCAGATCATGTACGAACTTAATGGGAAAAGGAATGCGGTTAAAAGTTAAAACGACGGAGCACAAGAGGGATGAAGTGGCAATTCCCTACGGAGACAGCGACACGTGTCAGAGTGGGCTTTCACGTGAAGACCCCGACCCATGCGAAAAGGACTTGGAAGCACGTTAGTAAAATATTGTTCAAAGGGGTTAGGAAAAAGGTGCGATGCTTTGTTCACAAATGATTGGTTACAAGATTCTCATACTCACTCACTCAACTTGTTGGTTTTGTTGGAAGAATCATGTCTTCCTCAACCTCAACTTCCAAAAATTTTCCTTTCTTTTTGGTGTACAGAAATTTCCCTTTTATCACTCTTTACCTACTGCTCTATTTTTCTGTCAGGAACTAATTTCATTCATAAAATTCAAGCCGGACACTGTTAACCTTTATCATTAAGGCTTCACGCACCAGTAAAAGCTGACATGATTGGTAGATGGCCATGATATTAAGATTGTAAGTTTAAAATATTATTGGTGTAAGGAACTTATTGATAGACGATATATAAGTATATTTATAAGAACTAATGAACTTTTAAACTCAACTCATATAAATTAAAAAGAAAAAAGAAAAATGCTCCACTCCATATAATTTAATGTTTAATTAGAAAGAAAAAAGTTTGCTGCATCAATCAATGAACAGGGGCATTATACATTTGCCTTCGTTGTTGGTTCACCACCTACTAAAATTTTATATCCTCAGCCTCCAATATCCTCATTAATTCGCGGCTTAGAGCTTTATATTAGCCAATGGATTAAAGAAACGCGTACGGCGGGATCTTTTTTTTTTTTTTTTTGCTGAGTTGGATTTTTTCCTCATTCATATATATATATATAGAATGCTGACATGGCAGATGACTCAATCTGCCAAGAGATCAGCCAATGATGAAAACTCTTTTCTCTCTCATCATTTCAAAATGCCCAAGGCCGTGGAGGCAGGCAACCATGTATAATAACAATAAAAATGCGAGGAAATCATTTATATGGGAAGAATATTGAAAAAAGGATATTTAAATACCACTTGAACTTCAAAAGCCTAAATTAGAGTTTTGTTGACAATAAGAATAAAGAAATTGATAAAAAGATTATAATAATTGACAATTCAGATTATTAAAAAATCACTTTTAAAGTTTAAATGATATTTATTTTTTTTTTCTCAATAATATTTCATCCATCCGTCATCCAAACCATTTTTCATGGGAAAAGAATCATCCCCTTGAACACGCACATACATGCACTCACTTGAGTTAGATCTCCGTTCCACTTTGTTGCCACTCACTTTCTCACTCAGTCATCAACCTCAATCAATCAAATTAAAGTGAGGAAATAATGCATAAAACTATATATCTGTGCACGAGGTTAATTAATAATTAAAACTAAAGGATATCGATTCATCCCATTAATACACACTGCTGAGTCAAAGACTTTACACAATCATCATCATCATCAGAAGCAAACCAAGCACACACGTACATATGCTGTGTCTACTCTTATTAAAACATGGCTAAATGTTTAATTTATTCCTCATATACATACATACACATATATCCAGAGAGGAAGCTAAGCCAAACAAACAAACCCTTGCTACTAAAGCTTCCATCATAATAATTTTAAAAAAAAAAAAACCTCAAGTAGAAGCGAGCAGACTCATCGCATGAGATTAAGAAAAACACACCAGAAGCTGATAGGAGAGTGATGAGTGTTCAGGTGTCGCGGACATGGAAGACATTGGGATTCTTCATGACGATATCGTACATATGGATGGAGTTGAACCTGGAGAAGTCTCTGGGGAGAGAAATGAGGTCAATAGAGGAATGCTTGTGAAACTGGTACAGACCAGGATCTCCACCATAATACCTCTCCCAACCCAAACCAGTGAGGATCTGCTCCAAGAAGCTGTAGGAAGACACAACCTGCCCTGTGGCCAAGTACACCAGAACCTTCTTCCGGCACCCACTTCCCTTCCCCTGCCTCCCCTCCGACGCCTCCGCCTGAGGATTCTCCACCAGACGGTACACTCCGTTCTTGAACACCCAAACCCCTGACATTATTATGATCGACCACTTTGTTAGTTGATAGCACTTTGGGTTGATGAGGAGGGGTATATATATGTGTGTGTGAGACAGAGAGGTCAGATAAAACAAGGGCGAAATACTAGAACAAGTGGCCATGAGAGTGAAAAGTTGGGAGATATTATAGTAATAGTAATAAAAATAAAAAGGTTGGGCATATGTATAGAATCTAGATATTGTGGGGTATGAGTGGTTTAAATATGAGACTACATGGATGCCTCCCCTAAAGGGGCTAATGAGTTGCAGGGCATACAAGAACCGGCAATGGGGTTTAATTTTGTTTGCCAGAATCTTCAATATATATATATATATATATATATGCTTCTTTTTAATTATATTTATTATTTAGAGAGATGAAAGAAGGAATCTGCAATATCTAGCTAATTTAGTGCGCACGCACACATATAAAAAGTCAATTGTGCGCGCGCCCACTCACATCACGAGAAGTCCACGTGAAGAGTGTGGCCTTTGATTCATATACTTTCTATTAGCTATACAGTTATACAGATATTTGATTCATCATTGGGACGCATAACATATTGAAGCCAATTTCTTAGTTAACTTTCTATTGTGCGTCGCACAAATTAAATGTGCTTATTATTATTACATCCACAAATCATTAAGCCTCCTCCCTTGTACGCCATATAGGAATTTGCATCACCCTCCAGACCTTTTAACTAATCACAGCATGCTCTTCAATATATATATATATATGTGTGTGTGTTGTCAGGTTAAAATTAGTTCAATGCTTGAAATTATTAGTTAATATTACTTCCACGTTTTAGTATAAGATTTAGTTTGTAGTATACTACAAACTAGTATATTTTGTATTAAGGATTAATGACAGAATAAGTTTAAAGCACATTCCTTAAGACGTACTTAAAATATTCAGTATATATATATATATATATATTTTGTATTAGCTTCCTTAATAAGCATGGCTTAATGCAAGAGTATGTATTAAGACGTACTTAAAATATTCAGTATATATATTGGAACAATTTAGTGCATAGGTTCGTTGTGTGCGGCCGACAAAGTCCAAATAATCGCTACTTAACTAACCCTGATAAAAAGAGCATAATCTTGTTAATTAATTAGTTCTGGAAGCTGAATCATTACTGTTCATATGCAATTTCGTTTTTTTTAATACGTGTTTAATTTCACTAAAGATGAGGTCACATGGATTTTTTATTAATTTCCTTTTCGTACGTGTATTGATAATTTGTTTTTTGACTCAGTTAAGAAAAGAATCTACGAATGACAGCTAGCTAGTACTTAACTTTATTTCAGCTCTTTATTCTCTCAGCATCTTTGGAAGAAGCTGATTTTTCAATGTAATTTACGGTATGGGAAGTAAGTATGTTAGAGGAGTTTTATCTCGACTTACATGAACTTATTTTTCAAACGCAAACTCAAACAGACCCTAAACAAAGCTCCAGTTTACTTCCCTGGCCGCTGCCACATTTTCTAGCTATTTCCAGATTCTTTATTCCAAACATTTTGAGCAAGGGCGCAACCTTTTTTTATTTTTTTTATATATATATATATATATAAAGAAATTTTCAATCACGCTGTTTAGTCAAGAAAAAGCATATAACTAAAAAAAAAAAAAAGATTCTAATGAGTTTAAATTTCATACACTACTGGCTCTTGATTATATTGAGTGGAGATATATATATATATACACATATATGTGGCTGCAGTAATTTTCTCTTTACCCACACTGTAGTTTTCTGTACATATGCTGTTTAATGAATTTGAGTTGGTGACTGGTCAAGCAATCATATGCCCATAATTAGAAGATGATTGAGATATGAACAAATTTTTCTAGGACGTCATGATGAACAGTGGCCTCGGATAGTTTCATACATGCATCATCAACAAGGTCAAGAAAGCAGAAATAATTGAGGCCTTCAAAAATATGTTCAAACAAGGACAGTTAATTCCAATGTTGTGGATATATCATTATCGTTGTCGGATAAATTTAGGCCAGCAGGTATCACAGAATTTTTTGTTGCTTCAAATTGCTGGGTTCCCCACAAGGCATCACATGGGCATGGTCCTCCACAAATACCACACAAATTTGAACAAAAACGATATAACTGACAGAAACTTGTATGCACATGCAGGAGTAAAGTTGAACAATTTTATTAATTTAATACATATCTAATGAGTTAACTGTCATTCGTTAACATATATGGATTAGTTGACAGTGTCCTATAATAGGGATAGAATTGAAAAAAATTCTTATTTAAACCTCGTTTGCCATACCATTTGTGATCTGACTAGTTAAAATACAATAATGGATCAGCTAACATTAATCCTAGTTGGCTGGTCATGTATTTCATATTTTTATTTTTCTTAAAAAAATGAATCTCTTAATTAAAATTTCACAATAAATCTCGTAAAATATTTTAATTTTATTAATATACCAGTTAATATTTAGGAGGTGTCAAATCAACTTATGAGTTGTTATATTTTAATTGGTTAAACCATAAATGAAGTGTGACAAATCAGGTTCATACAATGATTTCTCCAGAATTGAATATGTAATATCCTCATTTAGCCCTTAATATAAAACTCAATTGAGGAATTGATTTTAGTACTAAATGTAAAACCCATTTCTCAATATTTTCCTGATTGACTGCTATTGATGTTCCCTCAAGAATCAATTAAGAGAGGGGTAAGAAAGATTATTAGAGTATTTTTTCTAAAACACTCTAATAATATAATCAAATTAGGTAAATAAGTCTTATATTAAGAAAAAAAAATATCATATAAAATGTATAGGAATCTACATTCAAGACCAATACATAGTGTAGTTAGCCTCAAACTTGTTGCAATTAAAGGTAGTGGTATAAATTACCAAGATCATGGCTAGAATATAATTGACGACAGGCATGAACAAAAAGTTTCATTCAAATGGTGCTCCAAAACTAATCAGTTTGCAAAGGTTACTTCATGTTGGCATGTTTCTGAGTGTTTCACTTTAGGATTGCCACAAAAATCGTTTGGACACAGACCTTGCAGACAACACCCTATGATCTTCCCACAATTCCTACGTGACACTGTCCCTTAACTTTTTTTTCCATTTTCCAGCTCATTTGATTTCATTCTCTTCCCCTGTTTTAGATAAAAAGGAAAAAAAAAAAAGTGACTTTACATATTTCCCAATTCCGAGACTCTCATATATGCTTTCAATTTTTGTTTGAATTTTGGACGACACAACCCCCAACTCCATCTCCCATAAAAAAGATTCTAATCCCTTCCCATCTGTCGAAGCCAAATGAAGAACAGAAACGTAACGAGCAAATCAAAAAATAAAAAAAGGAACTTTTCGTGGGGACTATATCACTAAATTCCGCGAGGCACCCACAAAACTTTATGCCAAAATATATGCCTTCATCAATATGCACTTGAAAATGACTTTCTTGAGATAGTTAGGTCTTTTTTTATTAGTATGTTTGGATTAGCTTATTTTTCAAGGATGAATATTTATTACGTAAGTTGAGATAAAACTTCTCTCACATACTTATCTCATATATCATAAATCATGATTTATAAACACTTATTGCCTAAAAATAAATTATCCCAAACGAACACTATAGAATCTTCTAACCCACGTTCTGCATTTATATAAAAGTTTGAAAATCATATATATAAGTGTGTGTGTGTGTGTTTTTGTGTGCATTCGCAGGATCAAACTGCAAGGAGAGTCAATCAAACAATACGAAGTCATTTACAAAGAGGATGAGGAAAACCGCATTGAATACCCAATATCAAAAGATTTAATTTTTGATAGAGCATAATAATATTATGTAATTTAGGTAGTCGACTCCACTTAATGGAATAAAACTTTCTTATTGCATATCATAAAAAAAGGAGGGAAATTACATTTAAGTTTTAGATAAGAGAAAAAATGAAAAATTGACCCCTTCAAATTTCAAAATTATCAATAAGTTCTATTGATAACTCTAGAAAAGCATCATTGATAAGTTTGGAGAGTCATTAACAATTTCATGGGATTTATTAATAATTTTGAAATATGAAGAGATCATTTTTTTTTTAATTTTTTTTCTCGTTTCATACCTAAATGTAATTGTTCTTAAAAAAAAAAAAAACCTATACCTAGCTGCGAGCTGCCTAAGTCCCTCAAAATTTTAGTACTCCCTACTTTACGATATTTCGCATCGCTTCTGGAAATATCTATGCGACACATATCACATACATCAATATCAGTTCCAGTTGTAAAACGTTAACGTACCCATTGCTGAAGTTGACATTAAATATTCTCATCTAGCTAAGGTTTTCTTCTTCTTCTTTTTTCTATATTAGCGTACTTCCTTTCCTATATTAACGATTTGAGTAACCAACAAGTTTGGGAATTGTAGAAATCATGGCTTTGATTTATTATTTGAAGCCCAATCACTGGAAGACAGTACATACAGTAACCAGCTATTATTATATTTGTTGAGCTATGTATCACGCATGAAGAGTTCTACTTCTAATTGAAGTGGGTTATATAGCTAGCAGAGATTCTGATTCTAACACATTTTAAGTCATACTCCCTTCAGTTCTAAATATAAGACTTAGTTGATTTTGATTCTAAATATAAGACTCAATTGATTTTTTTTAGATAGATTAATAAAGTTAAATAAGTTACTTAATTATATTATATATTATGTATCATTAAATTATACATTAATTTATAAGTCAAGTAAGTTAGTTTGGATAAAAAAATAACAATACTTAAGGTAATTAAATTTGCTTTCTTGATTTGTTCAAAAAAAGTCAACTGAATCTTATATTTAGGATCGAGGGTAGTATATATTATTATAATATACTATATGTGGATTCAATGAAGAGAAAGCCTTTTTCCTCCATTAACTTAGGGTTTAATAGCGATTCGGCCGTTCTTCAAGGGATAGGTACCCCATAAGCAAGCCACGATTTAATTAAATATTAATGCGCATCGACCGAATTGTATGTGATTCTAGGGATCGCTCTCTCTCTCTCTCTCTCTCTCTCTCTCTCTCACACACACACACACATACAGAGGTATACATAAAGCAAAAGAGATAAGAAAGTTAAACATATAAGATTAATTAGATTAGCATATTATAGTTAGGTGAATAATTAGGTTTCTTTACGGTAATCAGGAATACTGGAATTGGAATCCTTTTTTTTTTTTGTTGCTAGAGATCTCATACCATGCATTTATATATATATTCCTTTGAGAAAGATTAAAGTATATAATGAGGCTTAAAGGCGATCGACAAGAGCAGCATCTAATGCCTTATAATAATATATATAATAACAAATAAAAAAAAGAAAATGGGAGAGAGGTCAGAGAATGCCCGCAAAGGTAAGCCAGTAATAGTGGTGAAGAAGTGTGAAGGAGTATATATTCCACCATTTACTTAATTAATAATTAATTATATATATAATCATCTTTATTATTTGATTATGATGGGACATTAATTGCGACTGCGCAAGTTATCTCATTCGCATGTTTAATCGATTACGTTAGTTAATTAATAAAGAGAATTCTGTGATGTGAAATTTATTACTATATGCAAGCTAAGCTAGCAGAGCTGGATGCATTATTATTTATGAGTATAAGTGAAAGGTTACCAAAACAAGACCCTACAGGTAGCTATACATAACATCACACATGTAGTCTTTAGAATCAATTTATGGATTAATTTATAGTTTTTTAATTAATTATAGGGATTAATTAGCTAGGGGAGCACACAAGAGTTGACATACATGTATAAATTTGGCGGGGGGATGAATGTTGATTAATTGTACTATTTCCGGTCTTAAATATAAGGTAAAGTTGACTTTTTTTGAAAAGATTAAGGAAACTAAATAAGTTACGTAATCATATCATATATTGTGTATCCTTAGATTATATATTAATTTATTAGTTAAACAAATTAGTTTGAAGAAAAAAATGAAAATATAAATACTCTAAAGTGATTTAATTAGTTTTCTTAATTTCTCTAAAAAAATCAACTTTATCTTATAATTAGGACCGGAGGGAGTATTATATACAGGAGAAGGATTTAAGCCATTTTTAAATGAGAATGTAGACACAACCTTTTACTTAAGAATTTATACAAAATTTGCTAATAAACAACATTTGTAGAATGAAGAATAAGCTGTTCATTACTCTTCCCTTTTTTTTTTCTGATTCCCATCTTCTCAGGGAAGAACATTTCCCTCAACCACACCCATTTGTACGTAGTGTAACATCAATTGCCAATAAATTACACTATTCATAGATAATGACAAGTTTAATTTATTTAAAACATCGTATGACGAGCACAAGACTTAGAGTCTGGTCATTCATACATATTGAAATTCATCAATTATTGTTGTTTTGAGATATTTATAACGTCAACAATCAAAGTTGTGGGTTGAATTTATGAATTTCCAATTTTTAAAAGACATTATATAGTTTCAACCAGAAAAAAAAGGAGAAAAAAGATACTTCATCCAATCCAACGAGCATATATTGTATATCATTAGATTATATATATATAAGTTTAAGTAATGTAAATTAATTTACAGAAAAGACGTAGATATAAATACTTTAAAGTAATTTATTTAGTTTCCTCAATTTTTAAAAATAATAAGACAGTTGAAATTTAGCTGGTTTTTCTAAATTGCTGTTTATACACAGGGAGGAATTGTACACTTGTCACTAATTATTAGCTGAGAAGGTATACCTAAATATGCAGAGCCTCGTATCATTCATTTTATTGGCAACATAGTCGTGAAAATGGCCAATTTGGTATTTTTAGCATTGTTGCTATATAGAAAAACACCAGAAAGAAAAATTCATGATAATTATCTGATTGAATGCTTAACAGCGATGCTTCCGAACCAGTTCACGAAGTATTCTTAGTTGTTAGTCTGGATTTCAATCAGATTATTTTCAAGAATTTTATCAAGACACAAGAAAGATAAAGATGAAGGATATAGCATGGAGCGGTCAAAAATTAATATACTGAAAACCACAGGAACTTACGAATTTGCACAAGAGTTACTGTAGTAATAGCCAAGTTAAACCACTCCTCATTTAGAGCTACAGCCTCGAGCCTCGACTACAACTCTTTTTTCTCTCCCCCTCCTCTCTACTTTTTGGGGGTGGAAGCTCTTCTCTTATTATTGTGGGACGTATATTTTGTGTTCATCTTTGTTTATTTTTATTTTTTTTAGGCTTTTTATGACAGTGCTGATTTTCTTTATAATAAAAATTGAGTTATGAATTTCAATAGCAGCAAATCTTATTTAGTGGCTACGTTTCACATTTTTGGGGGTTGGGATTTTGTATCTATAATCTTATATATTGTTGACTTCATCTTGTAAAAGATTATTATAGGTTGTTAGCAACGGCGAATCCGGAACACATGTCATGATCAAAACTGTGCGGTTTTAACGGCTTTTCTATCTTCATCTTTTTTGCTTGTGTCTGTGAGTGCTTTTCCTTCTATAAGATATTCTCATAAAGTTTTTTCAACAACCAATCTAGTTGTTTTATTATAGATAAAAGTGGTGGATCCTTTAGGATAGTTCTTTGAACAACTACATTTTATAATGATTTTGTTGTTGGCGATGACATTTTTCTACTGATAAATTCCAATAAAAGGATTATGAGGGCGGAAAGGTTTTTGGTTGTGGCGGCGGCTCCCCTAATCTATTTTAGGATTAAGTTATTTTTAGGGTTTTTTAATATTATTATGTATTTGAGTTTTTTTTGGCAAACAATTGTTTTTGGGCTTGTATACTTTGTTGGTTAGTTTTAATGAAATACTATTTTCTTAAAAATAAAAAGAATTAAACCACTCCTTGCGCGTATAAAATGGATGAGAAACCCAGGAAAACCCCCCAAAAAATAAATATTTTGTGGTAGACTTCTAAAACTTTTTTAATTTATTTTGATGAATTTTTATTAATCACCCACACTTGTTTTTCTCGCGTTATTCCAACGACGATAACAATGTCTTCCTCTTCTTCCCTTCCTCATTCATTTTTTTCCTTCATTCGAATCACAAGGCGACCACAAGTGAAGCCAAGGCCATGCCCGTCCCCACCAATCCCATCTTGACGCGTGTCAAGCTGCTAGAAGAAGACGAGTCTTTACCACTGTCCTCATCGGCGGCGGCCGGATTATCGGCCGGTCCCGGAGCATCTGCCGGAGCAGTTGCTGGTGCACTACTCGGTGAAGGGGATGAAGCAACGTCATCACTTGGAGCATCGGCCGCCGTGCTATCGTCATCATTGGACGGAGACTCCGCCGCCGGTGTTTCGGAAGAACCGTCGTCCTGCTTCGGTGGAAAGGCAGTATGGGCTCCCGGCGCCGGCCATGGACTCTGAGCATCAATGCCAGGGGGAATGATAGGCTGAGAAACCTGGAGAACAGAGATGTTATAAGGCTGAGTGACGATGGTCTTCACGAACTGAGCGTTAAGAGAAGCGCCTTTGACAGCGGAGCCAAAGTAGAAATGGCCGCCGCCGGCGTTGTAGGCGAGGATGAAACCCTGGTTGTCATTGGCGATGCCACTGGACTGGAACAGAGTGGTCAATGTGGTGCTGTCGTTCTTGATGTTCATGAGCTTCTTCTCGTCGTAATAGTCGAGGATGACGTGAGTGCTGACGATGGCCTTGATGGAGTCCTTTGATCGGCCGGAGATGGAAGAGAGTGTTGAGTTGTCTACGGCCAAAATGGTGATGGTGCCGCGTCTGTTGATGTCGCCGGCGAGGCCGTTATCGATGATATATTGATTCAATAACCCAAACTCTGGGTATTGTCCCAACAATCTGGTGACATTGTAAGCCCGAGTGGCCGAAGAGAAAGCCAACAAAACTGAAATGTAGAGGAAGAGACCTGTGGGGCCCATGTTTGTAGGGATTTTAGGACTTTGTGTCCTTTTTAATGATGTTCAAACAAAGGCTCGAGGATGTTGGGGAGGTGAAAGGGGGCATTATATACAAGTCATGTTGGTGGAAGCAGAGAAACGAGATCAAATCTGAATAATCTCAGCCTTTACTATTTTAGAGCATGCTTTGGATGGTTAAGCTTGTCTTTACTTAAAAAGGAATTAGGAGATGGCAAATGCTGGCAAGTCGTTGCTCCAAAATTAGGACTTTTGCTAATTTTCTTTTTAGGCATTCGCACCATGCGGCTCTTTAAAAGTTTACATGAAATCTAAGCGCCTTTTTGACTTAACGATAGAAACTATTTTTTTAAAGATGAATATGAGAAAAGTTTTGTCTCAATTCAAGCCGACCCTAAAGGTGTAGAAAGAGCGTTGGGGTGGCAGGCAAAATAAGCACATGGGATTAGATGTGGATGTACATCAACAAAACCTGAATCAGGCTGGCCGAGAGTTGTTGGCGACAACCCAAATCATGCGTCATCCTTAACAAAGTTATCATCCCAAAAAAAACACCATAATACCCAATTTCATGATGCTAGGTGGATCTAAAAAATGAGAATACAAAGTATGAAGGTGGTGGGCACTGAGTGATGATGCATGCCCCCAAAAACCAGTTGGATCACAAATTCCTTCCCTGCATTGTCAATTGTTAATCTTGTCAACGACGTCTGCGATCACCTTGTCCATGTCTAGTTCCTTCATTGGTTTAAACGGACGCTTCATGTCCTACAACAAGCAGCGGCATCGCAAAACACAAGATTATAATACCACTTGTTAGGATCTCAACAACAGAAACAAGCACAAAGAGAAACACACACACACAGACGCCAAAATCTTGGGTGATTTTAGCATCTAAAATGAACCTACATCCAAGATCACAAACAATAACAGCAATATGACTTATCCCACTAAAAGAATTGACTACATGTATCATATGACACTATTATTCTTTGTCAACAAAACCTTTAGATAAATTGCTAGCCAAAAAAAGTTTCATTCAATAACTTTAAAGTACGGTAATTAAACCCAAACCGGTCACTAAACCGGCTGGAATACTGAGTCAAGGGTCAATGGGTAAGACCGAAGTCAAATCGGAACTAATCTGGGACCAAACCGGTGAGAAATTGAAGATTTTAGGCTTAATAATATGAAATTCTAAAGAAAAAATAAAAAAAATCGACTTAAAAATAACTAAAAAATTCCGGATCGGACCAGACTGGTTGGCCGGTTTCCGGTCCAGTTCAGGTTCTATTACATTGCTTCAAAGAGTGTACTTTTTAGTTTTCATATACACCTTTTGAAAGGAGTTTACACTATACGATCTACCTCCTCGCAACGGCCTTCTTCACACATATTCAAATAATTTCAAACAATTTTCTAGCATTTTCTCTTCAATACATGTCATGCCAACTCTTTATCATATATGTTCATTACGAATCTAGTCTTTTTTCTGATTACACATCTAACTCAACATCCTTTGCTTTCCCAACTTTATACTCTTGCTTTTCTTTAAAACTCAACATTCACTACCATACACCATTACTGGTCTTATAGCAACTTGATAAAAACCAGTTTCTAAAATATAAGGGGCTGTTTGATTTTATTTTTAAAAACAATAAAACCTGTTTAGTAATCTGTTTTTAAAAACAAAAAAATAAAAAGTTGTTTTTAAAAACTAAAAAACAAAAATAATTTTTAGTTGTTTTCTTGTTTTTGTTTTCCTTTTTTTTATTTTTTGAGGACACCACTTATCCACTATTGACACTACACTACCAGTGGTTGACAACCACCGCTGCGTTACTTCGAAAACAAATATTTCAAAACAACTATATCCAAACAGATTTTTTTTTTTTTTTTAAAACTTGTTTCCAAAAACTGTTTTATAAAACCGTTTACGAAAACAAAAAACAGAGAATAGAATCAAACAAGCCTTAAATATCCACAAATCTAACTTTATAACCAAGCTTTTAAATTTGTCTCTTAATGTGGGACTTGAAAACATGTTCTTAACCAAATGTTTAAGCCTTGATAATCAATGGCAAGGAGCTACTCTATAAATCCCTTCCAATATACTTCTTTCATCAGAAACAAATCTAGCCTCAATCTACACTATGAGAAAACCAAAGGGAATTTCACCTGAGCATTGATTGGGAAAGAAACATGTATATGCTTATTATTGATAATATGCTACTACTACTACAAAGCAGATTTCTAATATAGCAGCTCCGTTCAATCAGATACAAAAGGTAGCAACAATTATTCAAGTTATTTGGGTCTGATAACACCATAGAAGGACTTACCAAGAGGCTAATGAACGTCTCGCCACCTTCTTGCCGTATTTCGAAGCAACCTCTTCTTGGCTGTTCGATGCAAGACATCAAAGGAATAATCAATAATAGATTAACTAGGCAAATAAAGACTATTCAGATAATAAATCATATTATACTTAATAATCATTCCTATAGTATGACATAAACATTATATATGCCACAGAGACAACAGAGTTACACAACCTAAAAGTAAGAATAAAAAATTGCAACCACCTTCCTTCCCCAACATGCAAATTGCTTACCATCCATATGTAACTAGTGTCCCACATTTTGATTTCCCATCCCATTTGAATAAAGATGTGATCAAGCATTCAGCTTCATGAAATGAAGTAACAAACCACTGGCAAAATCAACAGTTCTCACAGCGTACCTTTTCAGGATTCAATATCACCACGATCCCATCAACACTTTTCTCAAGACCTTGTTTCACCAGATTAGCTCTCGTTTTGAATGAATTGCACTGTTTACTTGAGAAAGGAAAATTCTTAATCGTCAGCATTTTTCAAGAATCAGGGATATTACTTAACTGCAAATAAAACAGGAAAAACTCAAAGTTCACTGAAACCCGAAAGCTAGTAGCTTCTTTGTAAACTCATCTTATAGAAAAGAAAATATTTCTTGAACAGGTTAACTAAAAAAATCCAGCGCATAATGGGGTTTCAAATATCGACTTATTTTGGACCATCGAAAAAAAAAATTCATCTTTATGAGTACCAACTGGGGAACAGTAAAAAAGGTATAAAAGTTTACAACAATGCGACCAAAAAATGATATTTGAGTCAAATCTTAACCCCTCTCCTCATCTTCCTAACAAGTTTAGGCATTGCAACACCAGCAGAAACGCCAAGAATCAAAATCTTCACATTTCATAAACAATAAACCCTCCTCGTTCTCCTCTTTATAAAAGAACACTTTGGAAGCCATTCACCAGAACCCAAAGAGTAAATAAAAAAAAAAAATGAGGTACCAAAGAAAGAACAACAAAATAATAACCCAAAACAGGGCAAACGGCCAAAAATGAAACTTCTTGCATACCAGTGCTCAATCACAATGGTACACTTGGAACCATCGCCGGCACTCCCAGAGTCAGCTTTGGGTTCCTCTTCTTCCGGCTCCTCCTTCGACTTTCCCTTGCCGGCTCGTTTCGGCTTCTTGGTCTTCTTCTCCAGCAGCTCAGGGACAGAAACAGAGTCTTGGGCGGCTCGCTTAGCGGAGGCACGAGTGACCCTAACGGACGACGTCGCATCAGGTACAACAGTAGGCTGTTCTTGCTTACCCTTGGTTTTTCTGGGAGCCATAGTAAAGAACCCTAGAGAGAAAAATGAAAAATCTCAAGAGCTCAATCCCTGAAAGTTGGGGGTTTGATTGACTGATATTAAGTGATATTATAGTGAGATGCTCTCTCGCTGGAGCAGACTACAGGTACTCAGAAATGAGATGTTAAAAATAAAAAAAGCGCCTTTTACCGCGACGCTGAATTTGAACGGAGGGTTGAGATTTGATGTGACATTTCATGAAGGATCTTGACCCTTGATGATGGGTGGCTTTTCTTGTTGCCAGAAACGGAAATCGAACGGACAAAACGAG
Source organism: Inga oerstediana (assembly GCA_963210345.1). Taxonomy (NCBI): domain Eukaryota; kingdom Viridiplantae; phylum Streptophyta; class Magnoliopsida; order Fabales; family Fabaceae; genus Inga; species Inga oerstediana. The sequence continues at coordinate 5,864,033 of OY723405.1, forward strand.
CTCTTATCGCTATTAATACATGAATGGGACCCTTCCTATTCGGTTCAGTCTTCAGACCGATATGTCACATCTATTTTGTTTTTTAGTTTTTATTTGGTTAATGTATTTAGGGTTAATATAATTTTTGGTCCCGAAGTTTGATCTAATTTTGATTTTGGTCCCTCAAGTTTAAAATCGGTGGTTTAAGTTCTTGAAGTTTCACCCAATTTTGGTTTTGGTCCCTCAAGTTTAAAATCGGTGGTTTTGATTCCTGAAGTTTCACCCAATTTTGGTTTTGGTCCCTCAAGTTTGAAAAGGACTTGGCGACCCGTTTTTGAAACCTGACCCGACCCAGGAAAAAAACCAAGTCCTTTTCAAACTTGGGGGACCAAAATCAAAATTGGGTAAAACTTCAGGACCAAAACCACCAATTTCAAACTTGAAGGACCAAAACAAAAACCGGGTGAAACTTTAGAGACCAAAATCACCGATTTCAAACTTAAAGGACCAAAACCAAAATTGGATTAAACTTCAGGGACCCAAAATTATATTATCCCATATATTTATTAAGTCTTTGCCACATAATTAATACACAATGCCCTCATCCCAAGGTTCATCTCCTTACACTTTCCGTCATCTCTTTTGCCCGTGAGAGGTGTAAAAACGGGCATCATTTTTTTTTTAATATTATCATTTAATAATGAAAAATCTTCAGAAAAATATAATTAAAAAATAAATAAATTGATACTGCGAATTTATTAAATTTAAAGTCAGAACTGAAATAAGAATCTAAAATTTCTAATTGGGAAAATCCAATATAAAGTTAGTTGAAATATTAAAGTCCTAAAAAAGGACTTCAAACTTGATAAATCTTTGATAAGGATATTGACCCAAAATAGGATTTCAAAATGTAGGTAAAATGACTCTAATACCCTCCCTCATCAATCTCTTGCTAGCTCCCGCCGTCCACCTCCTCCTCCTCTATTTTTTCTTGTTCGATTGAAGAAGCATCATTTTCTTGTTCGAAATTTGATCTTTACCAATTGCCTGTTTCAGAGCGTGTGTTCCCCCAATGGCAAGTTTTGTATGTGGAGAGCATTAAATGAAATGTAGATGGTTCCTGTGTTGATGGCGGAGATATATCAGAGTATGACAGTATTCAGCTTGGGACCTTCTTATGACGGGTTGGGCAAGGAGCACCCCTAAGGCGTGCTTCTTCCCATTTTCGAACTTGGTTGGACAAACACTGTGAGGCGTAGAAAGGATGCCAACTGTGCTGCAGATTTTCTAGCTAAGACATTGCATAAAGCACTGTGTTCTTTAGTACTCCTCCAGATTTTATTGAGCCGTATATCGATTTGATCTGGCTATTTTGACGGTGTTGTTTTCTGTTTCTTATTTCCATTGAAAAAAATGACGATAAAAAACAACATTAGCCAAAGTTCAAAGCAAAAACAAAAACAAATGCAAAGTTACAACAAACCGGAAAATGAAAAAGGAAAAGAAATTCATAAAGTTAAGGCCGTCTGGAATATTAACCCATCTTCTCATGAGCGAAATCTGCAAGTAATTGTTTGTGCCTTGTTTATAATCGGAATTTTTTATTTGTGTTCGTTTGAAGAATAAAATAATTCATTTTATATCCAGGAGGATGTTTAAATTCTTCTAAAACTTTCATCAAAACTTTCGTCTTCCTTTCCCAAATCAATCTTATTGCTACAAGTACCCAGAATAAACAAAGAAGGATGATATCAGATATTGAAGTTAAACTTGGGTTTGGTTAGATAGAAGTATATGATTATTAGAGGTTTATTGGGTAGCCATTTTAGCCACTAATAAATCAGGGGTATGGAGGTAATCTAATCCAATTTCTAAATCCAAGTTTAGGTCATATAACCTTATTAATGATTTATTAAGTTTAGTGACCCAAATTATAATTTAGATTTTAAATGACTTTTAAAGGGATTCTTCCTTTCTAATTCTGACCAAATGACCAAATTGCTTTCAATAAGTTTTAGGGATCAATAACAACATTTGTATCTATATTAACAATATTATATTTTACATTAACGACTTTACTTTTATGTTTGACAACTTTATATCCTAAAAACTAAGGATAATTTTGAAAGTACCAGTTTTAGGGGGTCAATAACAACATCTATATCTATATTAACAACATTAGATATTACATTAACAACTTCACACTTTCATGTTTCACATCTTCATTTCCTAAAAATCAGGGATAATTTTGAAGACGCAAATTTCAAGAGTTAATAACAACATATGTATCTATATTAACAACATCAGTTGTTACATTAACGACTTCATTTTCATGTTTCATAACTTAACTCGGGGCAATTTGGTCATTTGATCAGAATTAGAAATCTCATATTCCTTCTTCAATACTGACCTAAGATTTGATAAATTCACAGCACCAATTCGTCTTTTCCCATTTTTAATTATATTTTTCTGAAATTTTTCCTTTTATAATTATTATGCAAATTCCAATTCCAATACATATAAAAACACTCGCTGTCAAAAAACATACAAAAAGATAATTATACCAATATTTTATCAATATAAAATATTTTTATTTAAAAAATTGTAGTCTTTAATACAGGTTTTAAAGTCTTTAATACACTTGATACAGATGGATCAGTTGATATTCACTGCAATGCAGCATGTGGAGGTCTTGTTCGGGATCATAAAAACAGATGGGTTCTCGGTTTCCAGGGTAGGCTTGGATTCGCTCCGCCGACTACTGCTGAGCTTCTGGCTTTATCCCAAGGCCTACAACTATGCAAACAGTATGGATTCTAGAGGGTTGTTGCTTACACAGATTCTCTCGAGACATACCATTTGGTTATGCAGGATACTGGTCTAAATCATCCTCTCCGATTTGAGATCAATACAATCCGGGATTTGCTGTACTCGGAATGGGACGTTGAACTTCGCTATGCACTAAGGGATTCAATCAGGTGTGCAGATTACTTGGCAAGGGACGCTCAGAACTTAGTTCAGCGATTGGTCATTTTACCGGTTCCCCATTCTGGTTGTATTCCTATTATGCGGAATGACTATACTCAATCTTTTGATGTGTAATGGTTTTTTGATTGTATGAACTCTCCAAGGTAACTTGGCCATCTATGTATCAAAAAAAAAAGTCTTTTTTTTTTTGGGAGAATTACTGATAAATACCTTTTTGGCAAATTAATTGCTGAATGCTACCATTGCACATAACGGAAGATGTTTTGCACGTAACGGAAGATTGCTTGCACATTTATACGGAAGACTTTTGCACACACGGAAGATGATTTGCACAAAACAGAAGATCGCTTGCACACACGGAAGATCCCTTGCACGCTTGGTAGCAATCAGCAATTAATTTACTTCCAAAGTATTTTTCAGCAATTCTCCCTTTTTTTTTTTTAGGAATTTTTGAAGTGTAAATGTATTAATTTATTTTAAACCGGTTCAACACAATCTTTAACCATTGTTCTCTCTTATTCGGTGACCATCCGAATCCTTTACATTGCTCGAGTAAGGTGCATTACATTACTTGCATTTCATCATAACCAAGTCGTGTTTTGTAAGAATCAGAGCTAGGCTTAGTGGAAGTTTAGAACTACTATATAATGACATAATGTAATACATCTACTCCACTTGAAATGCCGAGATAATTTAAACAACGGACATGCACACAATTAACGTGCCAAAAGTTTGTTGGCAAAAAAACGTGCCAAAAGTTTAATATTAAAACTTCTTTAAAACACCTAAAGATTTTGTTTTGACAGGACAAAAATTTTGCCTAATAAAAACGAATTTCATGGCTTGAGTATCAAATAAATAAAAATATAAAAATAAATTAAAATCCCAAGACATCAATTCAAGCTGCTTCGCTAGGAACGTTGTTGCAAATATCAACCTCTATATACGCATAAAATTCAGTGTATAACTGCTTTTATCTCATGAGCCCACAAGCTTAATTAAACAATCCTTAAACTCTAAGCCGCACAAGCATATTGAACAACAACGTACTGAGCCATTCAGAAAGTAGTATTTGATGCATGGTTGCTGTTAAGAACTTGTCCAGGTTAAAATCCAGCAAGATCAAAACTTCTCCTCCTCCTCTGTCAATACACACAATTTTCATCTCTGTTTTATAGTTTTCCAAATGTGAATGATCGCCAGAAAGTGAAAAATGGTCAGATCAAATCATCTGCTATATCTTCCTTAGGCAGCTGCTTCTGGAATGTGAGACTTTTTGCATAGCAAATCTTATCAATTCAGAGTGTTACGTTGTAAAATTGGAGAAAAGATGCATCAATCTATCCAGAGTTCGAGGGTAAAAAATTCTGGCAAACAGAAAACAAGGTCGTTTCGACCCATTCCAGATGCATGGTGTGACCAGCACCGATCTCTGCAAGACATGTAACAAGATAAAAAAAACTCACCCAGTAGCATCATTATATTGCTTGTTTCCACAAAAACCAAAACACCATCACAGTATCAAGGATTGAGACTTGCACCTACCTTTGAATCACTTGTATAATGTACACTTTCATCAATTGACTGCGGTAAATAAGATGATGTCTTTAAGCAAGATAGTAAATAGATGAAGAGAGGGAAGGAAGTGACATTTTAAACCCATGAATCTAAACTATCAAGTAAACTTTCTGAACCTCTAAAGATATATATATTTATATATATATAATGGTCAAGTCACATACCGATATGGTGTTCAGAAGTTTAGAAGTAACATCGTGAACCTTGAATAATCTGGGATGCCATTTTCCCTCAGACCAATCTACGAATGTTACTGACCATTTTGCGATTCCACTTGGATCAAACATCTGAGCACAAACCAAATAAGTTGGAAAGGAGACTTTTTTATAGTCGCAAAATAATGAGAGAAGAGATTGGTGTGCACTGACATCAAAAAATGTTGGCAAGTAATGCTCACTAGCGAAGCAGTTTCGTCCTTTCTTTTTTGGCTGCAAAAGTTTTTGAAGAATGGGAACAGTAGGATGTTTCATGTTTGTCTAATAATAAGCTACCAATTTCCATTCTTCCTAAAAAAACTTCATCAAACTAGTTATTTGTTAGTAAAATGTATAGTACCCTGCAATGAAGCTTGAACTTTGTGAAGTAAAGACTGTCAGCCATAACCATTATAGCGTGCCGCCGTTTCATTGAAAACCACTGCAAGACAGAAGTGATCACAGAAACAACCTTATATCAGGGAAAAAAAGGTTTCTTTAATTTTGATATCCTACATATCTACATTTCTAATTGAGTGCCCTTTTCTCTGTCCAAATATGAACTTTGGATCTTTGATCAAAAGTTCTGAATTTTAAAGGAAACCAATCAGGAAACATACCTGTGATCCTTTTCGAAAATCTTTCTGCTCTACTTCAGGCAACATATGCTCTATATACCTGCCATTTCCATGAATACCCGGGTCCACATAACTGTTTTGGAGTAGGGAAGTGGGGAAGAAAAATAGAGAAAAGATTAGGTCAAATTTTCGCCAAAACAGCTCTGCAGCAACAAATGTTTAACTAAGAGGAGTTGCTTTTACTTTGTCTTACCATTCAATAAAGCTGACATTTGCCAACAAGAGGTAATTGTACACAAAGTCAAAGTTACGCACTGGTATGCAACTGAAACAAAATTTCAAAATATAGCTAACCAGATTGAGTTAAAAGTTAAAACAAGCATGAGTTAATGAAAAACAACCAGATAACTAAAAACCTGTCAGACAGCAAAACAAAATGTTGGTTATCAGGATCTAAGAGTGCATTAGCCAAAAGTCTCCTTTCTGCCTCAACCGTGGAAATTGATCCCCAGCCTACCTGTTAGGATTTTGAAGTAGGTCTTTAAGACTTGGATTCTTGCCTTCTTTGTTATAAACCATTCACATCTAAGTATCATGAAATTAAATATTAAAGAAATATATCACTAGATTAAAGGACAATCTGCAATTTGTTTTCCAAATAATGCCCAAAATTATAAAAAAAGGTGAGGGTATCCAGTGTTAACATTTGAAACCCCAACAAAGAATATCACATAAATCTCACTAACACTATATTTTAAAAAAATCACAACATTTATAGGATAATGTCCACAAATTCAACCAATTGTCATGTTATACATGAAGTCAGATCCATAACAGCCAGAGTTTTCATATCCGATCCCATGAATGCTGAGATTAATTTCTGATGAAAGCAGCCTTAACTAACACTTCAAACTGTCACATAAAGAACAAGTAACTTGTATAGTCAAAGCATGTGCTATGCCCCATACCGGTTTGCTGCGAATTTCCGTACTGACAAAATAGCGGCTCTTATGTACCGGCTTTTCATTTGGCATGTGCACATATACAGAGAATTTGCCTTCATGACCCTGCATTTTGTTGTCACTAGAATTCACATAAGTAGGATATAAACATAACTAGATAGCATTCAAATGAAAGAAGCTGCAAAATGAAGTAAAAAACATCAATGTTTCACCCAAAAAAAAGGTCTTTCAGATAAGCGCAGCATCTTTTTAGAATAAACCATCTTAACCAACAGTAGTTGCATACACTTAGTCCTAACTTGATTTATCATGTTATCATATTTAAATAAAATGATGGCAGACATAACGCAACAGAAAAAAGGGAAGACACAATGAAAATGGAGGCACCTCCTCTTAATAGGTGAAGATATTTCAATGCTTCATAGCTAGGTACTTATCTTTAATAATTAACTGATAATTAACTTATTGTGGCTTATTACTTGATCAAATAAGTAAATCATTCAATGTGAAATAAAAGCCACGGAGGAATTGATATAATTACTTTTCAGGATAAGTTGACTACTTTTCAGGATAAGATGACTTAAATTCAACCCTCACAAAAAATCTGCTGTAGCGTTATAAGCATAAGCATAAGACTACTCTGAAAAACCCCAAGATATAGCTAATACCATAAACAAAAAGGTAAAAATAAAATGAGGTCAAGTGAGAAAATGAGAGACAGAATCGATACTCATGAAAGTAAACCAGAAATAAAAGTTCATGGAATAAGAATGGCATACTTCAAAGAATGTGTCCCAGAGCTTCTCAAAAGGCAATGGACCTGGAGTCAGAAACAAAAAGGCAACCTTGGGGTTCTTGGTTTCAAGAGGCGTAATCCTCAGAATTTCCTCATTAACAACCCGAGATTCAATCTCATAATCAGTTATTTGCGGAAAGGCAGTATTCGGAGACAGATCATTGGAAAAATAAATGTAGGCAACAACAAGGAAAATGATCACTATACAAGTTGTTACAATATTCCTAGAATGCCTCCATAAAAGTAACCGATTTCTCGCCCCCACCATGATCAGAGCTCAGAAGCTTTCTTACACCTTACAGCCATGCATTTACTTTCTACTTGCAAGTTGAAGACACCTCAGCGATCATACTCAATACCGACCTACTCTCTTTGTTCCTACGAGAAGAAAGAAAAAGGCAATTAATAATTTTTCTAACAATTCCCAAAAGGATGGAATAAATTCACACGTTAAGTTTCAGGAACTTGTTTTGAAGTCGCTGAACAAATGTATCAGGACTATTGCCATTGCGATGAGGCACGTTAAGCATAAAGCATGTTTTAGACAAAGATACGACGTCTCAATGAACAGAGTGATGAAGATCCATGCATTAACAACAACAAAATGACGCTGAAGACCATAACTCATCTTCGTTATTGATTGTACACGTACAAGGGTGGCATTCGGCTAACGCAATTGATTCAGAAATATCAATACCTGTGACACAGTGCAGGGATCCAGAAATTTGCGAAATGAAGGAGATCACAATGGATGAAAATCCAGGAAGTATGCTTGATAATGGTTTTGGAAAAGAAGTGTAGTTGTGTACCTGGTCGCTCATACGCTGCTGAATCAAGTTTGCCAAAAAGAAACGAAGATGGGGGAGCAGAATTTGGTGCTTTTACCACGTCACAAGCCAATATTGTCTCAGTATACTTACGTATCCATCTCAGAGGAAAGAGGGGGGGTATGATCCAGTGATTTTTTTTTTTAATCTTACAGTGAGTCACTGACTACAGAATAATAGTAAGTTAAAAAAATAGAAAAAATAAAAGGAAGAAAAAGACTTGTTAATTAAATATCACCGGGAGGATAACATACTTTACTACAGAAAAAATGGGATGAAGTAAGGAAAATGATATTCAAATTTTTACCCAAAAAATAAGAAAAATTATTAAATAATCATAACAATATCTTGATAAATGGAAGCAGATCTCCTGATAAATATCATATGATTTTAAAATAATCTCAGTTTTCTTTGACGTGCTTTCCATTTCAGTTGACAATTATGCAAAACAGGGGCCTCACAATGAAGTCTAATCCACAGATCAATTAAGGCATCTTGCTGAGTGTTTCCAGCTATTAGTTGGTTGAAATGCAAAAAAGTTTTGTTCTGGTAGTCAAGTCTTTCTCGTTGGTCTTCAAGGGGAAAAAAGACTTTTTCCACTTTTGTCACAAGTAATCGCATAACTTCTCAGCTTCTAGCATTCCTACAAATCCAACCCCCTTAAATAACAGCAAGTGAAAATTAAGAGTAAAATATATTGACTATTATCTCTCTATTTTACCTAAATTACACAAACCTTCCCTTTATTTTGAAAACATACATAAACCTCCTTTAAAATTAAAATACAAGTTATAGAAATCTCCCTTACATATTTGATATTTCATTTCTATCCACTCAACTGTTAAGTTTGACTATTAAATACTTATTTTGACCAAAATACCCCCTTTTCAACAAATAAATAAACATATATATATATATATATATATATATATTTGCCTAAAAATAAATTTTTATATAAAAATAATATTTCTAATACATGTATATTCAAAATTTCCAATATATTATAAATTTTTATTATATTATAGAATTTTTAAATTTTATCATATTTATTGAAACTTCTTTATTTATTATTCTTTTAAAAGACTAAAAAATATGCCTTTCAAATGAAAGGCAAATAGATAAAAAAAAAAAAGAAATATGCTTTATTCACAATATGTTATTAATAATGTAAATTTGATACAATATATGATTTATGTTAATCTTAAATTTTAATTTTTTAAATATATTTTTTGCACAAACATTTATAAACATGTTTATTTTAGTATGCATCTATTAATAGGATTAATCATATTTTTAATTAAGTTCTCTATGTCTATATTAATTAAATTAATTATTTATTTATCTTAATATGAAAAAATCTAACACATAACTATTTACAAAAGTAAAAAATAAGTTAAGAAAAATAAAAAAAAACACTCTTAAATTATTTAAACAATTTTAGTCAAAATTAGAAAATTAGTAACGATGAAGGATAAATTAGTAAATAAAATTTATTTTAATATAAATTTTAATTAAAAAATAAAAACTTTTAACAGAGTTAATGGTTTGGATTTAAATATATGTTTTTAAAATAGAGGGGAGTTCCATGTAATTAAAACAAAATGTAAGGAATGTTAGAATATTTTATTCTAAAATTAAACATTGGCTTACTGGATGCATGCCATCGATAAATCAACAAAATAAAAGAAACGTCATTAAAAGGTTGCTCATGTTAATGCACCACGTCTTACTCCATTTCAGCACAGAGCAACATCTCCAACACATCGGTTGAGTTCAATCAAATTTTAAATCAAGGTTGTATCAGTTTAACTGAGTAATACAGATAGAGTTTGAATGAGATGGCAGGTTATGAGCGGGGCTTAGCCAGGCCCAACTTTGGGAATATAGTAGTGCTCACTGAGATTGGCCAGGTACTGATTAAATTCCCAGAATGCGATCATGATGTGACTTGCTTGCCATTTTTGCCAGCCTTTGCAGCTCCAGTTTTTAAGTTTGCTGGAGAAATCGCCTCTCAGCTGGCGTTAGAATATCATCATATGAAGCACCTTGATCATTGCTTCCAACTTCATTTAAACTCGTTGATAACGTATTGCCACCTAACAGTCTCCAAAGTGAAGAAAGATAACACTAGCAATAGATATTGTTAACCAGGACAATCACAGACTCGTGTAGAAGGTGACTGACTTAGAACATGATGAGCTGAGGTCAAATATTCTTTATAACAATCCATCATTGTCAGATTTCGATTTCGTCCCATCATAACTGTTCGGATCATGGATTCAGTAATTGAAGCCGCAGTACAAGGTTCACAGAGAGTTACGGCTCTAAATTTCACACATAAAGTTCATTTGATATACTTAAAAATAATCTAAAACAAGAGTGGTCAAAATAGCATTTTAATCAACAAAAACCCTGTTACCGCGATATTGAAATGTGATAGTGGAGGAGTAAGCTTATATCTGTGGCTAGGTGAAGAAAAGAACGAGTCTTTCTTGACTTGTTTTTCCTCATAGGCCCGAGAATAGTAACCCACAATATAATGTTATAAAAGTGACTAATGCAATATTGAATTATTTGCTTAGGAAAATTCAAAAAATTGTGTCTGGAAATGACAGCAGCTTCAACAATAGAAGAAGATAGCATCATACACCAGAAGAAATTATATCAAATTAGCCAAACAGTACTATTTGCAATAAACCTAAACTCGTTGTCCCAGTTTTAGAATATTAAATCAACAGATATCCCCAGATATGATGACTCAACTCCAAAGGACACTCGTAAAACTAAATTGGAAAGGGTAGCTACAAAAGCCAAGTAAAGCTAATAAAAGAACAACCCATACAAGTTCATAAGCTATTGGGGAATGTAGAATGATCTTACATTCCCTACTTCATAGGATTAAATAACATCGCACACATTATCCAATATCTCTCACATACTAAGTGAGTGTTTGGTGAGGCGATTCAGGAGTCAAATCATACGATTAAAGGCAAATTCGTACGATTGAGGGAGGATGGGTTTTTTTTTAGTGTTTGGTTGGAGCTAATTGGAATTCAGGCTTTTGATTCATTCGTGCGATTTTGTATAAGCTGGCCGAGGGAGCTTTTTCCTATTGACAAGAAGCCCATTTTTTACCATTAAAGTGCATTAAATGCAATTTAGAAATGATCACCAGACCCTCAGCTAATCTCTGTTTCTCTTCTTCGTCCAAAGAAAAAGAAAAATCCGTCTCTCTTTGGCATCTATTTAGTATTTATCACAACAGTTTGGAAAAAGCGTGATTTTAATATATATATTAGGTAAATATTATTTGGTAGACGCTGAGTATCCGACACAATTTGGTTATATTGGTTCTTATAGATGCGAGCATTATCATATGCTAAAATTTAGCCGTCACCCCAGATTTAGAAATGCTAATAAGACATTTAATTTTTTATCATTTTAGTTTGAGGTCTACTATAAAAAGGATTTTTTGAGTGTGGAAGAATCGATTTAAATTGTTATAAAAAATGTGCAAGTACAGCTAGAAGACATAAGTCCGTGTTGTTTGTGCAATAATGACCCTACATAATTTTATTAGGAGAAATGATGCCATTGACGTAGTGTTTCGGCAAGCTAAAGCTGGGAATATAGTTGATGTAGATAATAATAGTGTAGATGAACAGCCTTCTGCAACAAATTATAGTAGGTGATCTTCCTCCCAGATGAATCATATACGTGATTCAATTAGAGACCAAATTGTATGGGATATGTAATTCAATTAGTTATATAATATTATTTCATCAAATTGTGTATTTTTAAATTCCCAAATTTCCCAACTTTAACTTTTATAAATTTTTTATAATTTCAAATTTAATTTATCTCTTACCATTATCACAAAAGTCACTTATGCGTAAGCCAATCCAAATAAATTTTACTTTTGTAAAAATCATTTATATAACCATCAATCCAAATACAAATCACATTACACAATCTAACTTTAACCCAAACTAAAATTACAAAAAATCAAATTAAAAAAAAAACCAATTTTATAATCGTTATTCCAAACACACACTAAAAATAAAGAGAATAAGATTTGTATATTAGAGTCATAGTGCGATGAATAAAAAATTTGACATTATCTCAACGTTGCATTGCCATTGAGATAAAAATGTCCTTCATTTTTCATGCTTTAGTTTACTGGTAAAACTTTCTCCCCTCACCAAATGTCTGTTGATTTAGAAGGCAAAAGAAAGCAAACTCGTTCGACCTAAAAGTTAAAAGAATTCCAGCCTTGTACGGTCACGTAACAGATCAATGGGCAAATGCCCCGCAACTCATAGTTCAGTTGCCTTAAGATATCTGGCACTATCGGTTTGCTAATAAACCCAGCACTCTTCTAAAGGGTAATGGAGGGGTTATCTTATAACTTATTGCTTCCCCACAAAAGCAAAAAATGTTGCCTTATTGAACATAGCAACAGGACAGAATCCATGTCAAAAAACAGAGGCCTCAAGAAAACATCAAAATACATTCATTTATCCATGAATTGCAACATCAATCAATAGTGTTGCTCAGCTACGAACATTCCTAGACTCACAATTTCCCGCGAAATAGTATGCATGAACAGACCTCAACCAACCAAACAAAACTCTAAGATAGCAAACAATAATCCACTCGCGAAACAGAATATGTTAACGCCCTCGACCAACCACAAATTTTTGAAAGCAGGTATTAGAAAACACGGAAGCAATTCTTCCGCCATTTTCAATAATATACGATGATAAAAAAAAATAAAAAAGGGACCCAGACCAGGCTTTTTTGAGCCTTTTCAAGCTTCGTATTCAATTCCAATGGCATCCGAGTTAAGAAATCCTGGAAGACAGAAAAGGAGTATTATGCTCACCTTGATTGATCAGAGTCAACTGACCGTAACTCTTATTGTGCTTCTTCTTCATCGTGCCCATTTGGATTAGCGGTGGAGAAGTGGTTTTTTTTGTAATATGACTTTTATAAAAATCAACTTATAAATGTGATTTGTGTTTAGATTAATGTTTAAAAAGTTCGTTTAGATGAAAAATGACTGAAAATAGTATGAATCTTATTGAATACTATATATATATATTATTTATATATATTGTGATAATTAAAGTGAAAAATTAAAATTAAAATTTGATAAAATAAAAAGAATTCAATTATTATTAAACAATCCCCAGAAATTGCAAAAAAAAAAAAAAAAAAAAAATCTCTCATTACCCACAGACCACAGTGAACATATCAATGTGTTTTGTATGGCGAGAAAACAAAGTATAAGCTGGTTTTGGGCACTGTTTTGTATAGCGAGAAAACAAAGTATAGTCAAATCCTCCGCCTCTCACAGTTGCCTCCTTTCTTTAAAGAGACGATCAACAGTGCCAAAAAGTGGCTTATACTTTATTTTCTTGTCATACAAAACCATATAAAACACACATTGAGATGCTCACTGTGGCCTCTGAGGAATAAGATACTTTTTTTTTTTTTGGAATTTTCTGGGGATTGTTTAATAATAATTGAAATTTTTTTATTTTATCAAATTTTAATTCTTCACTTTATTTATCATTATATATATAAATAATATGTGTATATATATATAGTATTCAATAATATTCATGTCATTTTCAGTCATTTTTCACCTAAACGAACTTTTTAAACATTAATCCAAATATGTTTAAGGTTAGAAAAAAAGTCACTTATGCTACCACCAATTCAAACACAAATCACATTTATAATCTAATTTTTATTCTATCTGACTTTTATAAAATTTAGATTATAAAAAAAGTCACTTCTTCATCACTAATCCGAACGAACGTTTCCAGAGCAAGGTCCGAACGTTCGTCAGTTATCTAAGGGCCCGTTTGGATTTGCGGTAGAAAAGTGGCTTTTTTTACTATCTGACTTTTGAAAAAGTAAGGTAGGAAAAAAAGTGAAAATATAAATGTGATTTGTGTTTAGATTAGCGGTGGCAGAAGTGACTTTTTTTTCTAACCTTGAACCTGTTTGGATTAGAGTTTGAAAAGCTCGTTTAGATGCAAAATGACTGAAAAGGGTATGGATCATATATATATATTATTTGTATATATTGTGATAACTGAAGTGAAAAATTAAATTAAAATTAAAATTTGATAAAATACAATAAGTCATATTAATGTATTTTTTGGGAAATTATTATATGATTAAGCACTAATTTGAAGACTAGAGAAAATTATAGAAAAGTACCCCAGAATTTATAAAAATTATAAGTGGATGAAGAAAAGGATCGGGGAAATCACAGAAAACGACCCAAATTTTTCATAAATTACATTTTAACCCTAAAAATATTTCAACAATATTCACTTTAATCCCTTCTTAAAAACTTTTAAAGTTTGCACAGAAGTCCCTAGTCAAATCTAATTTAACCGAAACATCATCTTCCTTCGAACGTGAACCAACGAACGGAACAGTGAAACAAAGCAGATGGAAGAGAGAGACTGGGAAGTGTATTGGAAAAGCTCCTTTGATTAACTTCAAAAAAAAGCTAAGGCGTAGCCAAAAGTGTAGGGAAGGTCAACGCTTTGCTAAACAAGATAAAAACTGCCACTGTGATTTTTTTTCTCTTACCGTGCGGTGGCCCACCGCTGCGCCAAACAGACCCTAAGTTGGCGAACGTTCTGAAAACAAGTCGAATCCTCTTTTCTAAATCCCTCCTTTCCCTTCGACCCCCCCCCCAAAAAAAAAAAAAACCCTCCTTCCCCCGCCAATACAAGCAGTTCCGTAGTTGTTGGGCCAACCCAGGCCCACCAATTTCCATGAAAGATTTTTGTGGGCCTAGTGATTCATAAATAATTGTGTAATAATCATCTATAAGTGGATAACTATGTACATGAATATACATCTCATCATTAATATCAAATCAAGTCAAAATAATATCAAAATTAGGAAGAATGATAAACATGAACCACTCAAATATGCTAATAATTTTATTTTATTTCTTTTTCCTAATACAATTTTATTTCCTATTCAAAGAACCAATAATTCATGCCTCCCTAATTCTTTTTATAAGTCAAAAATTAAAAAAAAACCTAGAAACAATTTTAGACATTATTATAAGTTCACTTAGAGAATAATTAATAAAAGTATTACAATTTTATCTCAACTAAATGTAAAAAAAAAAAAATTTAATTCATGTTAGAAAAAGAGAAAGAAGATGAATGATAATGAGGGTAAAATTGAAAAAATATACTCCCTCACGCCCTAATTATAAAACAGAATTGATTTTTTTGAAAAGATTGAGGAAATTAAATAAATTACTTAATTATATCATATGTTGTGTATCTTTAGATTATATATCAGTTTATAAATTAGGCAAAATAAATTTTAAGAAAAAAAGATAAATTTAAATATTTTAAAATAATTTAATTAATTTTCTTAATATATTAAAAAAACTTTATTTTATATTTAGAATAGAGGACTATTAATTTAGTACATATTTAATAAATTAACTAATTTTTTTCCACATCTTAATTTCCTTTTATTTTCCCTCCTTTTTGGTAAAAAATGGAGCCAAGGAGGGGGACATTGACCGTGAATGCGGCGTGGGGGGAGGTTTTGGTAGACTGACCTGCCACATTGTTCTCTATCTGACTAATAACGCGCACTAATGGCAGGAGGACGATGAAGAGGTGTTGAGCTGCGTGATGAGTTGGGTCACCGGCTGCCTACATTTCAAATTTGGAATTGCGTGTTTTCGGGTCTGCTTTGCGGAAATCCCGAATAGCAACAGGGGACTCATTTCTTAATTTCGAAGCTTCTTTCCTTTCTTTCTCTGCTTTCCACTCACCCTCGCGCGCACACACATTTCGCTCCATCATCAACTTCTTTCCTTTCTTAATTCACAACAGAAGTAGTGAAATCGAAGCATTTCGCATCCACCTTCGCCTTTTTTTTTATCAGGTTTGTATGCTCGATCTGATACTTTCTTCTTATTTGGCACCATCTGCCTTCTCATTCTATTCTTTTTCTTCTCGAATGTTCTTCCCTCTAGAGTCTAGATTTTGCGCTTCATTCCTTGATGAATTGAAGAAAAATTTTCATAAATACTGCATTAATTTATTGTGCGTTTTTTGTTGTTCATAGTTGCGATGGTGAACCCAAAATGCTTGTAATCTTGAACTTTTACTATCGTCTTTTATCGGCAGCCTTCGTCTCAGGTAGTGGTCTTTGTAGACAATCGTTTTAATTTCTCTGAGCTGTTGACTAACAGAGGAGGGGAATTGAACTTGTAGATATACTTTTTCTTTGACAAAAGAAATTGTAGATATACAACTTAAGTAGATTGTATAACTGGATATGGTGGTATGGATTATTGTTGCTACTACATTTCACCCCATTTAATGGATATTTACGTGCTGATTTGACCTATGCCTTGATTAAGTAGATCAGAGTAGGGGCTTTTCGCTTTTGTTTTCATGCTATAGTAATGACTACTGATCTAGTGATCTGAACTGTGATGATTTACTCGTGTTCTAGGAAGTCAAAAAGATGGCTGATGACAAAGGAGTTGTAAAAGATGAAAAGAAAGAGAATGTTCCTACGGCCGCTGAGAATAGAAAGAAGCGCAAGGGACTTTTTTCCAGAATTTGGAATGCAATATTTAGATTACGTGAGGATGATTTTGAAAAGAGACTAGAATACATTTCTAAAGGAGAAGCTGTTGTTCTGGCTAGGATGAGTAGGAGATCTCGATGTTGGAGGCAAACAACCCGGCATCTTATTTTATTTTCTGTTATACTTGAGGTGTGTTTTATTTATTTGTTTTTAATGCGCTATAGATGATTAGTGCGAATCAATAGAGCTTGCCTTTCTATGTCTTAACTTTCGTCGTAAGATGGACATATAATTCAGATTTTTTGTACTTTATGCACCTTTTGTGGAATTTTATTGCGTTCTGGAGAGAAGCTCTCGCTGTTCCTAAAGCGACTAGTCTTGGAACTTAATATTATCCTACTGTGAGTTTTATTTATCCCCCAGCCATTTTGGGTCATGTTCAAAAAAGAAATTTCTGAATTATGCTTGATCTGAATTTTCAGGTCATTGCCGTAAGCTATGCTATGCCTATAATGACAACGAGATCAAAAGATATCAATTGGAAGATGAGAGCAATTCAGATTCTGCCGATTTTTCTTTTGCCTGCTCTATCAACTGCTGCCTATTCAACATTTATCAGCCTTACAAGGATGTGTGAGTGTCAAAAAAATTTACAATTAAATTAGAATATGTGTCAGAGCTAGTGTATTTTCTTAGAAAACACAAGTTCCAGATGTATGTTACTTCATTTTATAGTATGATTGAAATTATTTGTGTTTCTAAATCTGAAGTGAACAAACAAGCTAACAGAACAACTTTGAATTGCTGAAATAATTCTCAAACAAACTGATTGTAATGAGAACAATATCTGAATTCATCACTTTCATTAAAATCACTGCCATATATTCTGCTTTCTATTCAACATTATGCTGGAAAAGCTTCAAAAGCTGGCAAAAGCCTATAATTGAAGATTGACATCTCAAGTTGAGGGAATGTCTTCTAAAGCCCAATCTTATCTTCTTAGTGCTTGTGAAAAATGTATTTAGTTTTGTATTCTGTGCGAGGATTGCATTGAGTAACTTCTTCATGCCAAGGAATTGGAATCTCTTATGTAGTCTTCCAAATATTAATATTTCAACCATGCATAAATGATTGATATGATTGATTTTTGTATACTATTATATTCATTTAAAGTTTCATATAAGTTTCCAACAAAAATTCAGAGAGGAGAAAAATGCTTGAAGAGAATTTGATATTAACAGCTTGGTTAAAGAAATTCGATACACTCATTCATGAGTTTAGCAAAAGCTATGTTTTACAACTCTGATTATTATCACTTGATTCCAACACAATGATGCAGATTCTAGACATGTTACTTGTGTTAATATACGATATTCAGACAAGATTTCTTTAGTCGTTCATATGCTTTGTGTTTAATAGGTGATCGAAGGGACCAGAAAATTCTCAAAAGACTTCAAGCTGAAAGGCAAGCAAAAATTGATGAGCTCAAAGAGAAGACAAATTATTACATTACTCAACAGCTCATTCAGGTGACTGTCTGTTGCAAGTCTTGTTATGTATCTGTTATCTTTAAATCCTTTTGTGCTTTATTATTATCATCTTTGGTGCAGAAAACCATCTTTTTAAGATGTATTTTTTGAATTCTCTCTCTTTTCTCTCAAGTCTCTTCTGTTTCCCTATCTTCTCTCTCTCTCTCTTCTTCCAATACCTTATCGCTGAGATCTGTTCGCGCATGATCTTCTTGGTCCATTGTTTTCTTGTTTCCTTGTTGGAAGAATCAATCCTTGGGAGAGGATTTTATGTCTTATTAGCATGAAAATGAGAGAAACTATATGTTGCCAATTTTCTGATTGAAGTAATGGTTTTTTTTTTTTTGGTCATTGTGAGCTGGGCCAAGGGCTAAACTTGACTGCCTGTTGGAAAGGAAGTTGGTAACTTTTGAGAATATCTTAGCAGCTGCTTTACTATTGTGTTTACCTTGCTTGTGGTCTACACAGAAATATGACCCAGACCCAGCAGCAAAGGCAGCGGCTGCAACTGTTTTGGCATCTAAGTTGGGTGCTGATTCAGGATTGAAAGTGCATGTTGGAGACGAATCTAAGCATAGTGGTTCAACAGGGAAGAGCAAGGATCATGAACTTGTGGGATCCAGTATACTTCGAAGTCGCAAACAAGTGATTTCTAAATCCACTAGTCCTGGGACAACTACACCTACAAATTCTAATCAACAATCTGTTGGTTCTGGAAATATTGATCAGTCTCAAATTTCTATGCATAACCAGCTTGGAACAGTGGTTGGACGTCACCAACCTCAAAGTTCAGCCACACAGGATGGGGGGTGGATTGCTCGAATTGTGGCATTGCTTGTGGGTGAGGATCCAAGGCAGTCTTATGCTCTCATATGTGTTAACTGTCATATGCATAATGGTGAGTGGACTGGATCGGATATTTTTTGTTTCTCTAGCATCAATATTATGTTGGAGGGTATGCCTGTTATTTGATATAGATAAATTTGTATTAATGAATGCCGTGGCAGGAAAAGTGTGAATAAACTCCTTATTTCTCTACAGGTCTTGCTCAGAAGGCGGATTTACCATATATTACTTACTATTGCCGGTACTGTCAGGCCCTGAACAAACCTAAGCAATTGGATGAGCGCATCTCTGGTTTCAGTTCCCAAAATATGGGGCATCCAAAGGCGGACGAGATAGCTCAAAATGCTAGTGCTTCTACAGGTGACAGCATAATTACGAACAACAGTCCGGTAAAAGCTAGCCCTGAGATGGAGGAAGTATCCAAAAAAGCAAGTTTGGAAGAGAAAGTTGGTTGAAAGGTACATCTTTCTTTGGGAATTGGACAGTTGGTTTTTGATGCCTAACGTCTTACATCTTATTTGTAGGCACAAGGAGAGAAGCTTCGTGGTTTCTTTCCTTGGATTGGTTTTATAACCTCAACAGAACTGATATATGTAGCTTTGAAACTCTCTTCTGAGCTATGATGCACATATTGCGTTACGCCCATAGCTTGTAAGTTGAGGCAGTCTTGGGCTTTTGGCATTCTCATGATTTACTTTAGGCGTGTTCTGAATTTCTGACTGCATACTTTTAAACTGGGATTGCACATGAAATATAATACTCCCTCCTTGCACTACAAACTATGTCCTATATTTAGGACCGGAGGTAGTATAAAATCAAAAATTTTCTTCTTCTATAGTTGAGTCCTCGAGCTAAAATTTAATTAAAAAAAAAAAAAAGAGCTGCTGCTGACGGTTCTGAATGTTGCTGCCCACCCATGGCCCCAACTTTACCCAACCCTGATTTTGTGATCTAAATTCAAGCTTTCCCATGCAGTATTAATTACATAATTATTACCAGAAATTCAAAATCCTCATATCAATTTTCATAAATGTTACTAGAATAACTTTCTGTTAGAATTACTGGGGTAATTAAGGGCTCTTAAAAATAAAGTCATCATTGGGATGATAAGTTACACCCTCTGTTGATATTTTACCGCAAAAACATTCCAACAGCATAAATAAGCCAACAATTGACGCTGACAGGAACGAGGTGGCAGAATTGAATTATATAACTACGTGTACGTGGTAGCATGATGACAAAATTGGGTCAAACTTAATATTTGCATCGATTTGACTCTGTCTTATATGACTAAGTATTAAGGCAAGGTGCAGCTTTTAACTTTGTCTTATAAAAGACTCCCTTGTTGACGTATATACCCTTGATTCGAGAAAAACTTGCCTCTTTCTCCAACATCGTCTTCGTCTTCATCATCCCTCCTGTGCCTCCTTTCCCTAACTAACATTATCCTCATCCCTTTTGCGCCTCCGTTCTCCACTATCATCCCTTCTGTATTTCAATTCATTTATCCACCACCACCACCACCACCACCATCTTAATAATAAGATCAATTCAATCATAATAAATACAGGCCGATCAATTTTAAATGCAATGTATGAAAATTCAACCTGGTTCAGCCTGATCAATTAATTAGTGAGTTAGTGGTTAGCTTAGGTGCCATGTCTTTTAAATGAGGGGTGGTATGGTAAAAACACTATTTTCAAATTCTATTTTGATACATATAGATTGATATGATATTATGCAAATTGGAGTTACTAATTTGGGTTTTTATATTTAAAAATTAATTATTTAAAATTTTCCCAAATTTAAGTGAAAGGGGGAAAAAATCAAACTCTAGAAACTCAAAATTAATCTGAGATGATTACAGCTTGAATTAAACAATTTATGACTGCAAGTTTTGTAATCATCGATAAATCAGGTTGGTTGTGTTTCCTTTGGTAAAGTAGTACATATTGAACAAAAGAGAGAGTGGGAAAGGAGCAGATCTTTTAAAAGTAGTAAACCAGCATCCTCCTCCTTCTGCCATTTAACTCTCACCCTTACTCGAAAGGAGATCCAAGGAGCATTTTAAGGAGAAGGTAAGAGGATGAAAAATATAATTGTTATTTAATTCGTAAAAGTGTTTACAAAACCATGTATTGAGACTTAAAAGTCATAATAATAATGAAAGAGAAATTACTTTCAGAAGGATCATAACAGAAGTTACTTCTGATCGCTCTCCTGACTAGCTGCCTCAGCTTCCAATTTCTCAGCAATGTCGGCATCAGTGTAACGATGATCAGTGAGTTTATCTTCGAGGATCGCCAGCTTGAGCTCAATCTGACGTTTCTGGTCATGCTCAAGGATATCTTCATTAGGCTTCCTACTAAGCCCAGCCTCAAATCCACTGGTATTAGCAGCAACTTTGCTACTCTTGGGCTTACCAACGAACTTGTTGCTCTGGACGTATCCGTTCGTACCAGATCCCCTGGGCGTCGGCAACACAGCTCCGTTGTACATATTGATGGCTCAAGCAAAAACCCCTGCAAGACTCCGCTGAAAGAGCGAAAAAACAGGGGAGGGGTAGGCCGGTCCTTCTCTATTTCTCGCTAGCGGCTTATATAATAATGCATGGAAAATGAATGATATTTTGTGGGGTAAATGATGCAATATTAGGAAATTACTATTAAAAATCGCATTTGTACCATTTTATGCTAAGATAATGAACTGTTTATAAGAAAAACAAGGGAAATATTTGGGCTGCCGAGGGCATTACAAGTGACATTAATAGAGACCCAAACTAAAAATAATAATAATAAATATCCCGGATAAATGATAATCATAGGATGATAAGCTGTGATTTTTTTTTTTTTTTTGCTGGAGGATGAGCGGTGATCTGAGCTCTTTCAGTATTATTATTCTGGTAGACATTCATATAATTATATTTAACATATTGTTGGCAAAAAAAAAAAAAAAATTCTGGTACTACTTTTTTTTTTGCCAATATTCTGGTACTACTTATTATTTGAATTTTGAAAGACCATTTTGAAATTAATAACATCAATTTGATCCAATATTCGAATATTAGTCACTTTTCAATCAATAATTTGATAGTTCCTTTTATGGACAGTATAATTTGATAATTCTACATTTTGATTTTTTGACAGTGAAAGGGAAGGGTGGGATTCTTTTTTTTTTTTTTTTGTTACTGCACGGTATCCCCCAACCTGGTGGGTCAAGGACTAATCCGTCGGGTATTGTCGAGCCCAATGATGGGGGCGACCCTCCCAGACACACCTGCTCCATTCCCACCCCCAGGGATCGAACCCCAGAGATGATGGTTAAGGGGCACAACGCCCTTACCAGTTGTACCAGTGTGCGTTGGTAAGGGTGGGATTCTTTTATCAATGTAAATACTCTCTTGGGTCCACAGTATCAGAATGGTTTGGTTCATAAAATAAATCACTTGCAGAGTTATTAATGTTTATTTATCAAGTTTGCCCTTATAATAAATGTTTAAATAGAGCTGGTTTTATTTCTCTCTCTCTTTCAATACCTTGTTTAATATGGGTGAACTTAAAAATTTCTTTCAATCTAAAAGAGATTTGATAAGTTAACTATCATTTCTTAGTTTAAATGAATTAATTAAAGTGACTTTTATTTTGGACCTGGGAGTAATAACTAATTATATTCTGAATATAATAAAACAAACTAATTGGCAATAATTAGCAAATAAAAATAAATATATTAACAGTTAATAATTGATCCTTAGAAGTGAGTATCTGAATAGGAATTGAAGTTAAAATGAAATAAAATATAATTAAATAAACAATTTAGCGGTAATAATTACATAGTAAAAATTAATTTTACTATGCATTATTTAGCTGCATATCTGGCCCAAAAAATGCTGCATATGATGCAACAATTTGTTAAAGTGACCTTGTTCTCCCTGAAAAAGCCAGGGTGATCTCCCTAAGCTACTAATGACAACTTAGTACCCATTTGGATTAGCGATGGAGAAGTGGTTTTTTTTTTTCCATTTGAATTTTGAAAAAGTAAGGTAGGATTAAAAGTGAAAATGTAAATGTGATTTGTGTCTGGATTAGCGGTGGCAAAAGTGACTTTGTTTTCTAACCTTGAACCTGTTTGGATTAGAGTTTGAAAAGCCCGTTTAGATGTAAAATGACTAAAAAGGGCATGAATCTTATGTAATACTACATATATATATTTGTATACATTGTGATAATTGAAATAAAAAAATATAAATAAAATTTGATAATAAGCTATTTAATTATATCATATATTATGTATTTTCAGATTATATGTTAGTTTATTAGTCAAACTAATTAGTTTGGAGAAAAAATAAAAATAAAAATAATCTATAGTAATTTAATTAGCTTCCTTAATTTTTTCAAAAAAAATCAACTTTATGCTATAATTAAGACAGAAGGGAGTAATATATTGTGTTAGTAAGATCTAAAAGTAACATCACATATCTCTTTCATGTATTTCCAGCCTTTCTCTCTCTTCGGCACAGCCTTGAGGGCTAGAGAAAATTACAGAAAAGTGCCCCAAAATTTATGAAAATTACAAGTGAATGAAGAAAATGGATCAAGGAAATCACAAAAGATGACCCAAATTTATGCAAATTTTTCTTAAATTACAGTGTACCGTAAAAATATTTCAACAATTTTCAATTTAATCCCTCTTTAAAAACTTCTTAAGTTTGCAAGAAGTCCCTGGTCAAATCTAATTTGACCAAAGCATCTTCTTCTTCCTTTGAACACGCGAACCAGCGAAACACCCTTGCCGGAGTCCTGGACAAAGTAGTCAGAAATGCATCACCGGAAGCTGTGATTCGAACGAAAGAGATCGCCTCTACGCATGCGCGAACAAAGAAGCTTGGTCAGACAAAATAATAAGGGTGGTGAGACAAAATATAAATGCTTTCAACGGTTTGCAACAGAGGAATGATGGAAGAGAGAGAGCAGAAGCGCGGGGAGGGAATGGAAAAAAGCTATGTGCATCAACTTTTGAAAAAAGTCACGGTAATATTAAAAGCCCAGGCAAAAGGACCGTTTTACCAAACACTTAAAAAATGACCATCGTGCTTTTTGTACTCCAAAAGCGTGGTCATCTGTGCTTCCCGCTTTGCCAAATAGACCCTTAGTCGTCGAGGACAGCTAAACATTAACGAGACAAAATGAAACTGAAAAAACAAAAGCTAAAGAGACAGAGACATTCAATTAACGGAAATTGTGAAGCTATATTACAATTCGGGAAAGCATTGATTAGCCGACAGAGTTTATCACAAACATCTTGTACAATAAGGTTTCCAAGAAGGAATAGAAAAAGCGATCTCAAAAAAATCAGTATTCAAGTATGGGGAGGCCAGGACTTAGTGGTTGAAATGTCAAAAGCCCCACGATCAGATGTCTGAAACTGAATTGCTATTCTAAAGGCCAACCCAGTAGGAGCGTCCATTGCTATTGTGAATTGGAGACTGGGAGGGAGATGTAACGCACCACTCATACCAAACCTGATTAACATTATCATCAAGTGCCAAATCAATGCTATGAAGTGCAAATAGTTTCAAGGATCAAGGCTAAAACGGTAGTACACACCAACCTTTGTTGAACCACAACAGCGCCAGAAATGTGCTTCTAAAGTAGCTCCCCGATCCACACAAACGGGTTCCCTTAATGGGAAATATATTGCAAACCTGCAAATAATTTGAAACCCGAAAAAAGTTTAGCGTCCGGGGAGAAAACATTTATCAGTTACACCACTTATATTTAACCTTTCAAGATGCCTCTTAAAGAGAGATACCATAAATAAATAAACCCTTGCATTCATCATCCCACGATGAACTTGTTAAACACACGAGTAGGCTTCTTGTTTTTCACTTCTGGAAAGAATTCTCTCACAAGTTAAGAATTAAGAAAGCACCAAACATAGGCTTAGACATCTGAAAGTACATAATATGTTTTAAAAAAAAAGATATTTCTACAAAATCTAAATCAGCCAGTAATTAATAGATTTAGCTATACTATCCTCTTTTCATTATAAAGATAACAATAACAATTCCAAAAAGTATTCGTAAATGAGGAATGCAATTACATATACTATGAGTCAAACAGCTATTATAACACACAGGACACATATCAGGAATAAAATTCGAATAGGAAGGCTCTACTTCATAATGAATAATAGTTTTTTTTTAAAAAAAAATAGGGTCTAATTTGTCTGAAATCAACTTTATTTTAATTGTTCATTTCATTTCCGACAGCTAGGCTTGCCTTGCATGTTGCATGTAATAAACCGTGTCATAGGATTTTAAGTTTAATAGAGACGAAAAACAGGGGAAACTAGGGCTCCTCCTCCCTTAACCATCGATCGAGGGTTCGATCCTTGCCATGGGTATGAAAAAATGTTAAATCTCCTGGCCAGCCATTCCATCCATCGAGGTGCCCACAATTGGCGGTTCGGATTAGTCTGGGGCTGTCGGCCCTGGGATACCGAATGATGAAAATAAAAATAAAAAAAAAACAGGGGAAACTAAGTTCAATACCAGCTGAACATATTTGGGGTTGCCGTTGAGGGTTCAATTCCAAGGTGCACATCTTTGTAAAGTGTAGCATCAAAGTAGCCAGCAAACCCTATGGTCAAGGTGTAAAAATGTCAACTTGAAAGAAGCCCATATCACATACTGTAACTAGATAGAAATTCAAAAAGACACTAGACATATGGAAAGTGTTAACAATAAGTCAACCATGGGCAACAGCAAACTGATGTTCAACGAAAATTTGTCTTTCACTAGAAGTTATCGTGACACCCACAGAATCTCAACACAGCCAATCAAGAAGCTCACTAGGAGGTTCAACAAGAATTCGTTACTATTTATCACTTTGTAATCTCGACACTAAAATGACTTATTCTTTACTTTGGAAGGTAAAGGGATAATAGGACAAGAATCCAGAATTATGCTTTTGTGCATCAGCGATCAGAGTTTAGAAAAACTACCATACATGTATAACTCTTGTTCCCTGCCAGCAGCTACAAGCCTTCTTTATTTTGTCTATGACAAAACATACGGGCACAGGCGCACACAAAGTATGAATGAAATCCAAAAACATTTAGAATGTGATTGGATATATGCACGGAAGGGTTTGTATCCACAAACATTAAATGTATATTGTATCATATATATCCAATACAGGGACATTTTCTTTTTTTTTTTTAAGTATCAATGCTTCATAACATTCAATAAGAGCAAAAATGCACCACTTACCATGAACTATAGCTGATCCAGTGTCATCAGGTATCACAAATTGCAACTTCTTATATCGATGGTTGCTTTCCGTATCCGAGGGTTTTGGATGAGTAAAAGTAAAAACCTGCCCAAGTAAAATAAGCATTCACAAAAATAAGGACAAACCACTAACCGTAAAATTTTTTAGCCAAAAAGAGAACTCTAATTAAATGTTTGCTAAAGAATATTTAGCAAAAGCATACATGGACCTCAAACAGTGTAAAGATCATATTTGTGAATAAATTGAATAAAAGAAATAGACAGCATGAAGAGCCACTCACAGGCTGAGTTGGTGCCAGCCTGGCTACATTGTGTAATTTCACAACATAAGCAGTTTCAAAGTGTGCTATATCTTTATGCGCCTTAACCTGAAAAGTAACCATAACCTTGTTAAATAAAAATTTAATTTAATGCAAGTAAATTAGACAGTGAAAATACAAACGACATACATCATTATATAACTTTGAAGCTGTCACTGGTTGGATGAAACTTGTGTACCTGAAACGAGTGGTCAACAACGATTAACAAGATAACGAAACAAAAACAGAAAATATCAATGAAAAAGCCCTCAACATTTAGCTGGTTGGCCAATAACATCCATATGAAATTAAAGTTGCTTTTCTGACACTGATCTAAAATCACAGGCAAGCAAAATCAATAAAAAACTGCTTAAAAGCAATAAGATAACAAATGGCTTCCCAAATATTCAGGTAATGCCAATATAATAGGACTAAAGATTATTTGGCTATTATCAGCTTCACGGGTTCTTTGATTCTGACATTATCCAGCGGGAGTTTACAATATAATTTAACTAGACAATATATATATATATATATATCATATGCAGAAGGATGTACTCACGAAGATGGTATTGAAATTCCATCTTGCTTCAAGAAACTCTGGGCACCATCAAGGCACTCAGGAGACAGCTCATTGTCACCAAAAGAACCTAGCAATTCACTTACCTAGATCCAGACAAGGAACATTAATGCTTTAAGTATAAATAACGTAATTTAAACAAATGACAAAAAAGGAAATGCTAAGATACCAATATGTCAGCCTTTTCAGGGGCATTCCAGTGGCGCATGTCGCTTGAGACTATAGTAACTGTATCTTCCCAGCCCTCTAACCTAATCAAACTCTGTTGTAACAAAGACACAATGCCATCTTTAAGATAAAAATGTTTATAACATTTAGAAGCTTGAAAACATTTTTTACAAGCTACAGATAATTAATTCCATCAGTGATTAGTTAAATAATAAAGGGGAGAGAAGAAAACCAATTTATAGAAACACTCTAAGCAACAAGATGCAAAGGGTTCACCAATGTCCTTCATAAGAAACTTAAATACACAAAATAAGATGGCATGATCCACAATAAAGAAAAACAGCAACATTCTTTTAGCTAACAGTGCTAGAATAGCAAATTAATAATGCATTTAACTGTCCATAATGCCAAGCTTTATAAACTTTTCATCCATGAATTAAAAAAGGAAAAAAATGATCATCTTCTTTTATACACACATCAAACACTTACATGTTGAAAAATACGTGATGACTTAAACTAAATTTAAACTAAGCTTTTAAAGTTGACAGTCGCAACTCACTGCTATTATCAGGAAAAAAAAAAAGGATTAACAAATGCGTTTGAATTTAGCTAATATAATATGCAGGCATATTAGTATATGGGAAAATAAATGTTTGAAATCACCATAAAAGAAAGGGGAAAAAACCCTACATTAAGTGTGACAACTGCATTTGGATTCTTTTCCACTGCATAAACTTTTAGCTTCCTCCCAGTCTCTTCAGCTGCCTACATATGAAAATAAAAATCACCGTGATATAAATTCAACAGAAAGTCTAAAATATACAACATATCCAAAATCTCATAACATAAAGTACAAATACACACCTCTAGTGATGCCCGAACAAGAGGCCCACGCCCAGCACCAACAACCATCAATACCTAACCATAGGAATTCCAAAAACCATTATATCTGCCCAAAAAATGATTGAACAAAATCCAGAGTAATGCTTGTTTAACTTGGTGCTAAAAAATAACAAACAACAAATCAATATGCACAAAGGATCACAAGAAATCTTACAGTGGTAATTTCAGAAGACTTTTCATCAGGAACCCTATCCAGCAATGCTTTACATACTGCTCTTTGATACTACACAAAAAAAATTGATGGTTGGACTAAGACATAGACTCCATCATATAATACGAAATCAGAGCCACCAGTTGCCAAACCCTCTAGCGCCAGGGTACAAACAAGACAGAGGCCCTTTCTTTACTATAAGATAGACAATTGCAGGCCAAGATACAAAATTTGAACCGAAAAAATATGCAAATATTAACAACGAAAGTGTGTGTATTAAAAAATTAATATTGAATAGTCGAGAGTCAAATGAGTTGCCTGGAAGGAAAGTGCCAGCATAAAATCATGGAAAAATAAGGACGCATGAAAAAAGACAGGAAAAATAAAGAGGAATTAGGTAAGATCAAAACGCCTTAAGGAATAAAATTTTAATTAGGTACACGCGGCAAAATGTGGCATGAAGGTGCACACCATATTGCACCATCTGAATCTTGCAATACCACAAATTGCATGCTGCATGATGGATTAGCAAGATTTCATTACTTCCAATGATAATCAATTAATTCTCCAAGACGACTTAAAAAAATAGATCCCTGATTTACATAGAGAAAAATAATTAGGAATATATTGATTCAATTTTAGGGCAGTAAAAATCATAAAAATCTATATCAGCGGATGTGCATTTGGATACTAGTTTGCAAAATGCGGGTTTGGCTTAAACGCAAAACAAAAAAGTGTGTTCATGGTTGTTTTGCTCAAAAACATCGGTTTAGAGGTAGGTTTTCTTTGCCTCAAATGAAGGTTTAGGTAAACCAGACAAGAAAAGTGATGGTAGCTCTGGCTCTAATATGAGTTTAGTCTCACAATATGGGAAACCAAACATAGCCTATGAGTGCAACAGTTACTGCAGGCTGGACAATGCTGTTTAAAATGGAGTCCAAGAAACTCGTTGCTCTAGAGTCATCCAATGAACTTGAGGATCCACATTAATTAATTACTATAGCTTACTGAATCAGATTTATGGCATCGCAAGATGCAAAAAACAAAGAAAGAGGCTGACAAGTATACACAAACAGATACACAAAATTGAGAATAGATTGAATGCATTACCGTACCTGACTGTATTTCACTATGTCTTTCTCAAATGTTTCATAGGTTTGAGCCTCTAGATTATCCATGAGAGGCTGTAAAATTATTTTAAAAAGCACCTCGTCATTCATCAGAGAATGGTGAAAAATCAAGCAGAAACAAAGGCCAAAAACAATTGAAGAGCCAGATCAGGAAATACTTACTTGCAAGGGTGCCTGTAAAAAGTCCCTATAACCAAGCTGGCATAAGAGACAGAAGGTCAAGAGAAAGATAATAGCGGATCATACTATGCCTTCATACAACACAAGGAAAAATAGATACCTCAAAGCGTTCTTGCTCAGGAATAGGATCCATTCTTTGGTATAGATAGGCAACATAGTCCAGATAAGGCCTCAAAGGATGTCTTTCTGTGAAACAAACATTCGAAGCTGAATACTCTTGGCCAAAGGATTAATGGTCAAACGTAGATAAATACAACACAAACTTGCAAATATAAAACGTGCAAGTGCCATAGAATAACAACAGTGCTCATAACCAAATTCAGAATAAAAGTAGCACAGCACAAAACAAACAATTTAGACTAATTTATTACTGCTCAAAGTATGATCTATGGCATTAAGATGTCATGTGTGTCTAGAAATAGAAAAATATCAGCAACGTACCCTCAACAGCATGAGAAGCATCTGGATCCACACTAGCTCTCGGATGAACTGATTTTCCGGATATAATTATCTGGACCAACATTTCAAGAAATTTCAGTAATTTTTGAAGGGAGAACATAAGGCTTGAATTTGATTTCATCAGTAAGTATCTGATAGTTAGGGCTATAGCCTATAGTATTCTAAAAAAGATGAACAAGATCCCAGGATTGTAAGAATAAGCTCAGACTACAAGGCTATCCACAAAGCAAGTAAATGCTCAACTTGTTACATGCCATCTAACAGCCATTGCTAACTTAGTTATTGGCTAACACAAGATTCAGAGAATTTAGATGGATTGCCTGTATAGAATGGTTAAGAAAACGAGTAATTAGCATCTGGTGGCGCTTTGAGAGGCATGGATAACCGCGAGCATTAGTCAAAAAGCACTGCCAAAAATCCAGCATAAATAATTACAATTTAAAATCAGAAACAGCAGCACCATAATATGCACAAGCTGTATTAAATATCACAAAGTGTCCTTACATCAGTACTTATTATAGCTGATCTAACAGGCTCCCCAAACCAGCGTCCAAGTGAGTTTGCTGATGGTAAGGTACTCCTGAAAAACAAGAACATTGAGCATATCATGGCTAAAATAAATTATGACATTGGTCCAACGGTACAACAAGCTTGACAAAATTTAACTACGATACATGATACTTGACCAAAGTATAAACAACTATGAAGAAAGGGACTGATTCTGAACCACTCACACAATATCAAGTGCGATGGACAATTGACTATGATGCTCACAGAGAAGACGAAATGAATTCCAAGTTTCCCAAGAATCAACCTATAAACCAGGGAAATAAAAAGCTTGAGTGAAAATAAGGCCGGCATTATAATTTTCTCAGCTAAAAAAAACTAAAACATTCAAAGATAAGATAATGTACCGCCCCAATAGTCTGATCCTAAATAAAATCATTTTTACGACTTTTCAACAAATACATATCACAAGGAATATTTCATCCCAATATAAGGCTAAAAAATATGGTTGTCATATATGTCTAATACGCTTCTTGATAGATAAAACACAGGCCTACAATATCCTGTGTTTAAATTTATTTTAATTAGAAGCTTAGGAATGGCTATAATGTTATGTTGTATATCTAACAATATAAGAACACCACATGATTAGCAAACAAAATGTACTACATCAAGGAAATTCATTCAAAAGGCTAAGAAGTCTCATGAAAAACCAAGAACAAAGAAAGCCCGCAAGTAAAAAATAAGTTCAAAATTGATTTTTAAAATTAGAAGAGGAAGGAAGAAGTTGCATACAATGTGGCTGGAATAAATAAAACTAGGCAATCTTGCAAACAGGATTTTAGAATATACTCACCGAAGTTTCAGAATCGGCACCCATGGAATCATCGTCAGACATGACCAATGAAATCCTAAGAAACAGCTTTATAACAAAGTTACAGAAAATGAGAATGTTAGTGGAGGGGCAATGACATTTAAGTAGGAAACACAAAGAAATCAGCAACAAAGTTGAAGGACGACTAGCACCTGCATATGATTTAGATTCTGCAAGATTTGATTCACACATCTAGCATAATTAGCACAAGATGCTCTCTTGGGAGCTGGAAGAAGGCAAGCCTGCAGAACATCAAAACAAATTAGGAAAAGCCACATGCAACTCAGGCTATAAAATAACAAAAGGCAAAGATAAAGGTAGCGACAACATCAAAATACTAAACAATACTTAACCAAAAAAATACTAAACAATATGTCACAGAGTGACGGGCATACTGGTCATATGCACATTAATGTCCTGGTAAGATTTCATATAAAAAAAATGGCATTTGAATCACATCCTAATTTCCTAGGAAGAAGCTAATATTCTCATGCTTTATATGTCACACACACACATTCATAGATTCCAGTACTTTAGAAATTAAAATGCCCATTTGCCAAAATCCAATCACAGTGACTCTCAAGTGAAACAATATAATTCACGTATCTTCTCATAGGTCAAAAATTTTTCACTCCATACTTTGATAGATTATACAAGAAAGGGTTTACTTGCTTCAAATTTTAAACAAACAATTCCCTGTGCCATCATTTCCCTTCAGTTCTTCAGTTTATAATTTTAATCAGAATTATACAGTATTTTATTATTGGAAGGAGCTATAGTAGGTAAAAAAAGGAATAAAACAAGGAAAAGATAATCAAGTCATTTCTGCCAAGAAAATGGTGGCTAATTAAGCATAGCAGAAGTTTCAAGTGGCAAGAGTAAGCATGAGTAAATCCACAGGGTATATTAAGAAATCAAAACCAAAGGGGCAAGCATCAAGTTAAAACTTGCCTCAAATTGGTCGTGCCAAAGCTTACCTGTAAAGAGAGATGAGATGCCCAAGCTATTTCTTGTCTGAGAGTGGTTTCGGAGTCCATCCTGAGGGTTTCATCCTCTGAATCCAAATCTATCCATGAGCTAATTTTTCCTGAAGAAATGCAACAAACCATCTAATAAATACAAAAGCTACACGGTTTAAAATTTGATGTAACAGCCCCCATAATATGAATGCCATTATTTTTTTAATTATGTGACAAATTTCAGTGTTAGAAACTAGACAAGCCTCAAAAGAAACAACTCCAAAGAACCATTAATCAAAATAGAATACATCATGATACTTAGTACAGGAAAAAAATATGTTAATAGGTAACTCAAATTCGTACCCACTACATGAGTACTCCACTGTGAAGGGCTCAAAACTAAGTCTGACCCAGCAAACGGAAGAACAGCAGAACCAAAACTATCCTTCTGCACTAAGCTTGGCCGATATGCAGGATCCATCTGAATCGGACCATTAAAATATACAAGTCAAAACAGACGTGAGAAACCAGATATCCTTCTGCACTAAGCCAGTTGCGGTTAATTCACAACAACCGTGATTTGTTAGAATTATGATAACCAAGACTGTTATCCTTCACCAGCTGAGAAGTTAGAATTAGCGGCGTGAGCCACTAATTGGCCACGGCACAAATTCCACTTTTCTTTTCTTTTTTTTTCACTTCCGAATAAACTTCTCATAAAATATGTACATGTTCGATAAGGCGCACACATGAGGAAACATAGATACAGCAAAATGCCAGTATGTTTCTTCTCAATTCAATGCCAAAATAGTTAGAAAAGCACAATCTACAAAACTTTCCTCCAAAGAAAAATATCGATTTCCACCTATTCACGTCGATAATGTTGAAATTTAAAAGTAAAAATTAAAGAAGACCAAGAGAGGACGCATTCGACACAAACCAGAGGAGCAACAACGAAATCGAATTTCCCAGACACAAGATGTAGATTCAGCACGTTTGGCATGTCATCATTGAACTCCGTCTCAACACCGCAAAATCGTGATTCAGTGTTATCCCCAGCTCTTTCTCCAAGCGGCATTTTCACCAACTTTCAAGAAGGAAGTATGCGAGCAACAGAGAGAAAAGTAGAGAGACCAGAGAAAGAAGGAGGAGAGCGAAGGATTCTTGAAGAAATGGGCAAGAAAGAATGTAATCAAATCTCCATATACAACCCTCTAGCTGCCCGAATCAGTGATGCCAGCCTCACTAACTAGTTGGCAAGCTCGGATACTAACTAACTGACAGGAATGCGATGAAAACAGAAAGAGAGCTAACAGTCACAGAGGATGGAACGTGACTGAGAAGCTAGCATGCTGAGCTCAAGGCGGGAGTCAGAGGGTTTAGGTAGGGCTTTCCAGTGGAAAAGAATGTTGTAAGAATTTTATTTGGGTTAACGGATCGGGTTATGCCCGGCCCATCAATTTTCACTTGTTAAACTTTGGGGTTCTATTTGAGCAGCCCAAACTGTCCAATAATCAGGTATTAAGTTTTGTTTGGTAAATCCGTCTCCTAAGTCTGGATATCAAGTGGAATATTAATAAATTTGTATCTATCGCCAGTATTCCAATATTAATATATCGGATAATAAAAACTTAACACCTTAGAAATAATCACTATTTTGTCCAAAAAAAAAAGAAATAATCACTATAACTTATCTCGAATTCCACCCCATGGAATCCGCATATAATATAAATTTACAACAAACCAAACTCTTGCAAAAACATGTTTGATTTGTTGATTAAATATATATAGACATTTTTTTTTTTTGGTTATTGATGGGAAGAGGTTAAAATTGTAAAGAAAACAATGGACTCATCAATGAAGAGGGGAATAATTTGAGGCCACCAAATATATTCGAGAATCCGATGGCTCATTGCTTGTGGGCATAATACGTAAATAAGAACTTAGAGCCCGTTTGGTTCAACCCCATTGCATGCCTGCAATGGTAATCATGATTGCATTACCAAGAGAAGAGTGTTTAGTAGCTCTTTAGCATGGTAATAGGGTTTACCATAGTAATGAAGATTACCAAAAAATTGGTAATCCTCATTCATACCTCCCCCCCTATGAATCCTCATTACCATCCCATTACATGGTCTAAAAAGTCCAATTTACCCTTTAGTTTCCTTTGTCTTTGTTTCACTTATTTCATTTCACTTGTCGCATCACGTCACAACTGCCACTGCCACTGCCACAACCTCCTCCTCTTCCACCGCCGTTACCTCCACTCTCTGCCACCACCACTATCTCCTCCACCGCCGTCACCTCCACCCGCCACCAGCCCACCACCAACCACCACCTCTTCCACCCCCCGCCGCTGCCACCACCTCCTTCTTCATCGCCGTCGCCACTACCACCTCCTCTTCCACCGCCACCCTCACCCCCGACGCCCCCACCATCACTGCCTACCGCCTACCACCACCTCTTCCACCCCCACCGCCCATTGCCGCCGCCGCCACCACCACCTCCACTCTCACCCCCGCCACCCCCACCGACCCACCACCTATCGCCTACCACCACCTCCTCCACCCCCACCGCCCACCGCCACTACCACCACCTCCTTCTCCGCCGCCACCCACGCCTACCGCCACCACCTCCTCCTCCACCCCCCCCCCACCGCCGCACCACCTCCTCCTGCACCCCCCACCTCCCATTGCCGCCACCACCACCACCACCTCCTCCTCCGCCGCCACCCTAGCCCCCACCGACCCACCGCCCACCACCACCTCCTCCACCCCCACCGCCCACCGCCGCCGCCACCACCTCCTCCTCCACTGCCGCCTCCACCCCCGCTGCCCACTGCCACCCCTATCATTGCCACCGCCGCTACCTCCTCCTCCTCCATCCCCGCCGTCACCATCTTGTAACTATTTTTTCTACAAAGATTATATTAAGGGGTAAAATAGACTTTGTGTAATATATTAATTTTAAATAATTGTTAAAATATTAACTCATTGCACATTGCTTAAAAATCAAACCAAACACTACTCTTATAATTAATATCGCATTGCATTACCATTGCATCGCATTGCACTGCATCGTAGGGTGTAATGGGATCGAACCAAATGAGCCCTTAGGCTTGGGATTTTGATGTGCTGGCACTGAACGATTCATAAAAATGGCATAAATAATAGTTGGCCCACTCGTATCCATCGTATTTATACCTCACCCAAGGAGCCACAGTCATATCAACAAGTGTCATGAACCCGGGCTCTTGGAATTCTTTTCAGCTTCTTAATCATTTTGATTTTTGACAATAAGTTTAAAATTTAAAATTGATATATAATAATTTGAGGTGGAAAAGACAACAAAATATTATTTAAATTTTAAAATTCTAAATCAGTCTTATTATCTATAAGAATATAGATATTAGCTATAAGAATATAACAACTAACAATCTCTTTTTGTAAGAAATCAATAATATAATATTTGAAATTCAAATAGTATTTTCTTATCTTTTTGGGAGAATCCCTGTAAAAGAACTTAAAATTTGGAAAATGATAAATGAGTTTTTTTATCAAGAGTTGATTAGAAAATGTCGAAACGTAATAAAGAATTCCTAATTTTTTTTCTTAGAAAATGATTAATTTATCATTTCTCAATTTTCAAGTTCTTTTTTAGGAATTCTCCCTATCTTTTTTCTTAATTTAAATTACAAGAAGGGTCTAGTGCCATGTTTGGATGGACGGAGGAGTCCAAGACGTAAGAAGCGGGACCAGTAGCCATCGGGTGTGATCATTTTTATCCTTATATCCAAATAACAAATAGAGATTATTTGATAATCATATTATCAATGTAATAAACAAAATTATTAAAAAAATCAGTCTCTATCAAACGAGGCTCAAGAAAGAGCAGATGTGGGTTGTTTGGATTAGCAAAAACAAGGCTCCTGAGGAGTGAGGAGGGACAATGGCGAGGAGGACAAACAAGTATCTTAATTTCTTAAAGCAAAATTAAACGTTAAAGTCTTTTGTCTGTTTTTGGATACAAATCACGTAGCTTCCAGACTCTTCTCCTGATCGCTCTCTCTTCTACAGTTTTAAAGTCTTCTTAAACAAATACAATTCTTTATTTTTTTTCAGAAAAATAACTTCTTATTTCTTACTTTATCTTTTAACTTTTACAATATTTCTTATTGGTTGCTTGAATATTGATCAATACCGAATAGTTTCACCTAAATCATGACTGTAATTCATGTAAGTTGTAACGAGGAAACTTAGGAGATTATGAAAAAGGTGGTCATGAGTGGCTTGAGGGTGCTTCAGTGCCACGGGCATCTGAAGACCATGGTGTGAAGAAAGGTACTTGTCTGAGGGAGGCAACAGTGTCAGTGAGGAAAATTAAAAGGAAGGCTATATACACTCTAGCAGTGTCACTTCTGGACCATAGGAATCACTATCACTAATATTATACTCTTTTGGAGTTAAAATGGAAGATAAAGTTAACCTTTTTTTTAAGAGATTAATAAAATTAAATAAGTCATTTAATTATATCATATGTTGTATATTTTTAAATTATATATTAGTTTATTAGTCAAACTAATTAGTTTGGAGAAAAAATAAAAATATAAATACTCTAACATAATTTAATTAATTTTTTTTATCCCTTAAAAAAATTAACTTTATCTTATATTTAAGACGAGGGAGTAATAATTAATTGGGGGCGGGGGATAATCCATAATTTTCATATATATATCTATATATATATTTAATTATTTATTTATTTATTAAAAAAAGCAATCACTTTGTTGCGTATGATTGCCTGCTTATTGCACTCACACAAAAAAAAACAGAGATGCTCCACCATAACTTCTTTTTCATGCTTCCTGATCATTCTCCCCTCCCTCCCTCCCTCTCGCTCTCAATCTTTCCTAAACTCCATCATATGCTCAAGCTTAAATACACCAAATCACAAGTTTACTGCAGCATCCGTTGTTCTTCTTTCGCGGCTCTCTCTTACTTGGGCTTTCAATCTGAACTTATCATCGGGTCAGCGTATTTTCTTCATCTTTATATGAAGTAGTCATCAGCGATCGCCTATTACAATTCTGACAAGTTTCATATCAGCAGTAAACAAACACTTGAGCTCTGCCTTGTTGCGATCCAGCTTTTGATTTCTGGGGCTAATTCTAGAGCAAACCAAAGTACCTGTTGACACCCAAAAACCCAAGTAGCCAAAAAGCAGATTTGATCCTCAGCTTTTTTTTGTATTTATCTGGTGATATAGTCTCAGTTTCTGGTTGATGATGATGGGAAGGGTGAGATATGGTGGGGCTATTGTGGCTTTGTTGTGTAGTGTGGTGTTGGTGGGAATAGTGAGCGGGATTGGTGTGAACTGGGGGACACAGGCAACGCACCCATTGCCAGCATCAACAGTGGTAAAAATGCTTAAAGACAATGGAATTCAGAAGGTGAAGCTGTTTGATGCAGATTCAGATATTCTGGATGCTCTTAAGAAGTCAGGGATTCAAGTGATGGTAGGTATTCCCAATGACATGCTGGCTTCAATTGCCAACAGTGTCCAAGCTGCTGAAAAATGGGTCTCCAAAAACGTTTCCTCTCACGTTTCTTCTGGTGGAGTAGACATCAGGTAAACTCACATCCCTTTCACTTCAACCATCACTTAACGAGATCTTATATTAAAAAGTCGTCATGTGCACTACAGGACTTGAAAGCCTTACTTCCCTTGAACTTCCAGTTCTGCTTTAGAGACACCATGATATGATTATAGAGTCAAACTTGCAAGTGACTGATGAGCTTTCTTACCTATTATTTCTTCTAATAATTTTTGCAAGGTATGTTGCAGTGGGAAATGAACCTTTCTTGTCAACATATAACGGCACTTTTGTATCTACAACTCTTCCAGCCCTTCAGAACATCCAATCAGCTCTCATCAAATCTGGTTTGGCCAATCAGGTCAAGGTCACTGTACCTCTAAACGCCGACGTGTATCAGAGTTCATCCGACAAGCCTTCCGACGGGGACTTCCGGCCGGATATCCATGACCTGATGCTGCAGATTGTCAAATTCTTGAGTGACAATGGAGCCCCATTTACAGTCAACATCTACCCATTCATTAGCCTGTACAAAGACTCAAACTTTCCAGTTGACTACGCCTTCTTCAACGGCTATCAGACCCCCATAAACGACAATGGAAAGATCTACGACAATGTGTTTGATGCCAACCATGACACCCTTGTTTGGGCATTGCAGAAAAATGGATTTGGAAACTTACCCATGATTGTGGGAGAGATTGGTTGGCCTACGGATGGAGACAGAAACGCAAATCTTCAGTATGCTCAGCGTTTCAACCAAGGCTTCATGTCTCGCTATGTTGCAGGAAAAGGGACTCCAATGAGACCTGGTCCTGTAGATGCTTACCTGTTCAGCCTCATAGATGAAGATAATAAGAGCATTCAACCTGGTAATTTTGAACGTCATTGGGGTCTGTTTTACTTCGATGGTCAACCTAAATACCAGCTTAATATTGGGTCGTCATCTAAAGGTTTAGTGGCTGCTAGTGGTGTGCATTATCTGGAGAAGAAGTGGTGTGTGTTGAAGCCTTCAGCGAACCTTAATGATCAACAAGTGCCACCAAGTGTGGCTTATGCTTGTGAGAGAGCAGATTGTACTAGTCTTGGATATGGGACTTCTTGTGGGAATTTAGATACAAAGGGTAATATATCTTATGCATTTAACAGTTACTATCAGGTACATGATCAGCTTGATACTGCTTGCAAGTTCCCAGGCCTTTCCATTGTCACTAATCAAGACCCTTCAGTTGGAGATTGCAAGTTCAGAATCATGATCCAGACAGATACGGCTAACCCAGATAGGAGGGTTGGGTCTTTCTCAATAGTGTTGTTTCTACTTTTGCTTTTTATTTTCCTGTAATCTAAAGTAGCTTCAGGTTTTCTGTTTTAGATTGTATACTTTTTGCATTTACATACATATCTATGACTAATGAAAGGCACGCTTTTCTGAATCCTAATGATCCCCACGACCGAATCCTATGTTTGTGTTTTTGTTGGTTTCTAATATTTTCAAACCGCCAAAAAGCCCAAAACTGTATGAAAGGAAAATTTGGGTTTTCAACAACATTTTATAGCATAAACTTCAGATTACCCCTCATGACCGTATAAAGTATAAACAGATGATGCTTGCTTCAAATATGGATTTAACAGGATAAAATTCTCAACATACAGCAATCCTTGACGGGGCAAGGTGTCTGAGGTGGGGCAAAAAAAAACAAACTTTTTTTTTTTTTATATAAAAATTTTAGGAAGGGGTTCAGGCTTAACCCAATCCAAGGGCAGGGCCCCTAACTCATGATTCACTAGAGGCTTATCCCTGTGGGCTCCTGGTTGGCAAGCCGCCCAATCCACACAGGTAGGTAGGGGTGCGTGGAGATGCCTCCCCAAACGCCGCAACTGGAGGCATAACTAAATGCCACTCTCAGGGATCGAACTCATGCCAAGGGAGTCACCCAGGCACTCATTGTCCGCTCCCCTCGCCAACTGAACCCACGGACGATGGGTAAAAAAAAACAAACTTTATACAAACACTCGTGCATCATCTCTCACAGATTGCTATTTGCTAATATTCCAAATGCAAACTATAGTTTCCAAGTTGTCACACAGGAAAAAAGAAAAAAATTAAACTTTCCAAGCCTACCCCACCTACACACACCACAGTTTTCTTGGCCATTTGAAGAATATTCTCAACCAATACTTCTATGCTAATACAAGGACAAGAAACATGATACTTATCCATATGAAATAACATTATTCATGATGGGTCAGTCCCAGAGCTACAGACTCGGTCACTTTCTCGGTTACGTCATGGCCTTCCAAACAAGATGCATCTATTTTTTTAAACACTAAGCACTATTTTTTAGGGTGTAGTAGGCCTCACATTCCTTTCCTTTTGCAAGCTGTTTGCATATAAACTGACTGAATGGACTGGATGCCGCTTTTGGCTAAATTAACAATCATGCTGTCACTTGTCAGAGACAAGCCACAACAAAGTAGCAGGGATGGCTAAAGTATTTACTGATCAGATATGTTATTTGACCTTTTAACTTGTGCTGGAGCTATCCAAATATTTCAAGTCATCCATGGCTAATATAGTGCAGGTTGAACATCAAAGTTCATTCGTGTCCCTTGCGTCCAGTAATCATGTCTAACCTCGTAATTTTATCTCACAAAAGCCTGATAGCGTAATCAAACCTGCCAGAATAAAGGTGCAGGGGAACCAACTAATTATAAAATAGCCCAATCATATCATAATTTATACCCACAATGAGATAAAATCAGCGCTAGAGACAAAATAAAATCTGTTTCATTCAAGTTTGTGCCAGGATTGCATCAGATGATTGGTTCAAGAGATAGGGATGCACCAAAAAAGAATGTTATAAAAATGAAAAATACAAAAAATTTAAAATTCTTGAATAATAAATTTCTAAATAAACTGTCAATATCATATTAATCTCAATATCCAGATAAAAACCAATTCAATTTAAAGACGCAATTGAAGAGAGACCATCCATTGCTGATTAAACATCAAATAGTTGATATGGTTTTATAGAAAATGCAAGGAGTCTGGTCAAGATTAATTTTGTAATTGAATATTTCTATTTCAATTTTTAAGGTCTTCATTTATAAATATTTCTTTTCCTTGGTCCTTCTCCCTAATTTTTCCAAATATTTATCAATATACTTCTCTTCCTTTTTACCTTTGCTAATCTTATCTTTTTTGTGAACAAAATACTATTGTTTAGAAGAAAATTGATCGTGTGCTTAGAGATAGAATAGCGATTGTGCAAATGTATGTTCGAGAGAGAATATATGAAAAGGACATTCATAAGGGAGTACATGCTCTATACTTTTTATTTTAAAGAGAAGATTGGGAAAATATCTATGATCATCTTGATTAAAAGCTTGCAATTTTCAAGGCCCTATCTTGCACGTGGAGTACCAGCTCGTTATCTGAAAGGAAAAACCTTGGGTTTATTCAGTTATACACCAGGATGTGAAAAATTATGATGATTTAACCACTTAAAACATCGACCTGGCATACAATTCCAATGATTTTAGCTCAATCAGGCGTTTAAAGTGAATACAGAATAGCAGCATACCATAGTGATGTTACATAGTTCTGGCATTCATTTGAATCGTCCGGATGTAGTCTCTAGATCTTATATCAGCCTGCAGTTCAGTTGGAGATGCAAGGGCTGAATACTTTGCCTTTTATCCTCTAATCTATAAAAGCATTAATCAACCGAATCACTAAATCAGTCAAACTGTAAATAGTTGTAACGGGAGACTTGTAATCCTGATCTGGCAAAATTCTAAGGATCAAATAAGGCAGCAGTCTGCAAGAGAAGACTTTGAGATGAACTATACAACAATTCACAGAATTGTATTTGAGAGAACAACTTAAAAGTGAAACAGGACAGCGTCTCCCCACCACAAGTAACTTTTCCTGTAAATCACTAAATCCTAATAAATCAACCATATAACTGGCAACAGCCTTTGAACAAGAGAAGAGTCAATAATGACTCTAATGAGAAAGAATTTGATAAGGCATAAAAAGTTTCCTGGTACTTTATCTGCTTAGTGCAACATTAGTCTTTCCCTTAAACTAGTAAGATATATGAATCAAATCCCTACAATGAATTCAGTAGATTTCTTATGCTTCCAATTTTCAAGTGGCAAAAAGTTTCACCTGCCTAATAGGCTCAGGTACACGATACTTGCAAGTCATCTGAACAATTGTAATGGCAGTGGGAAGTGATATCCGATGACCGATTGAAATGAATATTGGCTTGACCGATCGCTGTGTAGATCTCATGGCCTGTGTGAATTGAGCATGCAAGATAAAGATACCAAGCAAAAGTTCATTGGCGTTGTATGTTGTATTTTAGCAGTTAATATTAATTCAAGCTTGTTTGCATTTAAATCAACCAGACCATATCAAGATATCAACTTGAGTTTGTCACATGTCATACTTTGAAATGGCATATAGAAAAAAACACATAATTATTGATATATTATTACATGAAATGATACCAAGCACCAATACAATAGTGTCTTACCGCTCCCCATGTATGTCCAGAACATCCTACCAAAGTGATAAAATCTTTAGCATGGTTTTCTTCAGCTTCTAGAAGCTGTCTCACTCTAGATTGATTAAGACCATCCACATGATGCAGCTGGAACAGGTAAAGCTCAATAAGTATTTAGATACCAAATCAGAACTTCTTAACGAGAAAAGCAGATATAATTTCCAATCTACGAGTAAGGGCAGAGAGACCACTATTATGAAAGTCTATCAAATATCAGTATTGTGGTACATGAGGGACTGAGAAAAGAAATAATTTGGCTTTATTGTAGAATGAATTAATTACTATTTCTATCATTACTGACATTCTTTCCTATCCCAATTGTTGGGAGATCAGCCACAACTCCAAGATGACAAGCCAGGCCAAAACCTGTAGAAGTTCAGGATTTAGAGACTTCTCAGAATACCGATGGGGAAAATTGTAAACAGTTCATACAAAAAACGGTGCAGGTGTTCCAACTTCCATTTTCTAAGACGGCTTTAGAAAGAACAACTTACCCCGAGGATGGAGTATTCCGTTTCCATCAACCAATAATAACTGTCAACAGTATCAGCAGAACCTTATATTAAAATGAGGGAGAAAACAAGTACAAACTATGAGACCTACGAGAAAGTCCTACATAGGCAGCGATCCGCTAGACACAAGGTTTTCGCTGCAGCTAAAAGGATCAGTACCACCAGCAATGTTATTATCTCAATAATAAAA
The DNA here is from genome assembly GCA_963210345.1 of Inga oerstediana. Lineage (NCBI taxonomy): Eukaryota > Viridiplantae > Streptophyta > Magnoliopsida > Fabales > Fabaceae > Inga > Inga oerstediana. The sequence continues at coordinate 5,907,278 of OY723405.1, forward strand.
AGGAAAAAACTTTGGTACATTTCCTTGGTGATATCAAGTCCTTCATTGACAACTTAATACGTGGACATTTCTTACAACCAGTTGTCACTCTTCTAAGAAAGTTGCTCACCATGTCATATTTTATTGTATGTTGTGCTACTAACTAATGAAACCGGTGCAAGTTTCAAGATCACCAGAACCATATCCATATGAAATTTTATTAATGGGATTGGTGAAACACACCACAATTACCTGTGGGTAGAAAGGATTGTTACTTTTTTTCATCTTCTCCAGAAGCTCTAGAAGAACTGGCGCCTATAACAAGAGAACAATCAGATAAAAGCTGAAATAAATACTTAATGAGAGGTTTTGGAAGCTGAAAGAAACAAATAGAACCTCTCTAAATGCAAGGAAACCGGGAACGTAAGGGACATGAACCGAGACTAAAGAGAAGTCCTCGTAGACAACTTGTAAAGTTGGGAAATCTAATACCACAAGGGTACCACATGCCATTGAAGGATCATCCTTAGAGAAGCTTATATCAACCCCACCTACATATCTTAACACTTCCAACGCTCCTTGTTTGCTTGTGCCAGCAGATGTGTTCAGTTTCCATGTGAAACTATCGTCTGAGATTAGTTTAGTCCTGAGAAAATCTTGAGCACTGGAAAGGAAAATCGAAGGGGTTCCAAAAATTAAGATATGGTTGCTTACGATTTGACTGACAATATCTCAAATTTAGATATGGAAAAGAAAATCACACACGCAATCCAGTCCTGTTGATCTTGCGACGAAGTGAGTGAATCTAACGAAGCTTCTTGGGGTTGTTTTTCCATTGATTGAATTGAGCAACGAACGCCTACCCAACCACGCTTCGGTGACGGGAGCAGTGCGAATAGAAAAGATTCTCATTATGAAGTCAGCTGCTTCTCGTGAATCTAACTGTTTTGCGCCAACCAGCAAGTGGCAAGAATTTGCGTTTCTTTTTTTTTTTTTATACAAAGAATTTGCGTTTCTTTAAGCCTTCTAGGTTTATATTCGATTCTTAATATGTATGAATAAAATTTGTTTGGGAGGGTTGTTCCTATCTTGGATTTGATACTATCCGAAGGATTAGTTATCAGGTTCATTCTGATGGATACCCTATATAAAAAAAAAAAAACTGTTTTGTACCATTTTTTTATTATTATTGAAGAAAATTATCGGTGAGACTATAATTTTATTTTTCCGACAACAGTCAATTTTATGTATTTTTTGCAGGTTTTGAAACCCATACCGGTCACAGGACTTGTCGGGGTACTGGGTCAACAATTAGTAGATCAAACCGGAGCTAACATGGGGTCAAATCACTGAGAAATTGAATATTTTAGGCTTATTAATATGAAATTCTAAAGGAAAATTTAAAAAAATTGATTTTTTTTATTAAAAAAATTTACTGAAATGGTCGGTTCACGAACCGGACCGGTTCCATGCTCAGTGCGGATTTCAAAACATTGATTTTTTAATATATCAAGACTATTTTATTTATTTAAAGTCATTAAGCCCCAGAGATAACTCAACCCTTTCCTTGAACTCAATTTTTTTTATTACAAATGATGTCTTGAATTTTGTGAAAGGATAAGGTGCAAATTTCTTAAAAGTTTTGGATGAGAAGCAATGTTGATTCAATATCACCCCCAAAAATTCTTAAAACGTAGTAATGTTATCTCATATCATTAAAACACTAATCTTGACTGTTTAAAAATTGGCGTTGATAACATTGCTCCATTTTAAGTTTTAACACTTCCAGGACAATATTAAACCTAAAACTTTTAGGATAACATTGCAAAAACTTTCGGAACAAATTTCCACCTTAACCCCTTTTTGGGAAAAAGAGAAAAATTCGCATAAATAAAATATCAATATTTTGGATAAAAAGTTGGAAAAACCATGATTTTCAAGGAATTTTGTGCAATTCTCCCCACTAAAAACGAGGTCCTCAAGTGTGTTAGGAGCCTTTCACATGGGTTTTGGTTCAGAACATGTTAGGCAAAGGGTTTAGAGGCCCAAACCACGTGATGGAATGTGAAAAGCACAGTAGGCAAAAGCTGTGGTGTTTGGCAAAGCATCTGCACAGCTGTGTTTCTGCAAGAAAAGCAGCTTCTTACAAGAAGCCAACTTTTAGAGCTTCTCACGGTTGTCACCACGACGGCAGGTGACTATTATGAGCATTTATTGGCTTGTGTACTTGTTCAAGCCATGAATTCCCTCTCTTCTCACCCGAATTCCTTCACGCGTCTCCCTGCTTCTCCATTGTTGCTTAGTGCAGGTTGATCATCATGAGAAAGCGTTGCCGTCGTAGGTGGTTCGCCGGTAGGACACAGTCGTTCTTCAAGCTCTAGCAGCTTCAGTTGTGAATAGTGGTTTGGCGGTGGGACTTGGAATGAAGCTCTACTCTGTTTTCCTGGTTCGCGTCTTTGTTTCAAGAAAGAAGAAGCTTTTGCCAAATTAGGATTTGACCAGGGACTTAATTGCAAACTTCAAAAGTTCTCAAGGAGGGATTGAAGTGCAAATTTTTGAAATATTCGTACAATAAACTATAATTTATGAAACATTTGGGTCCTTTTCTACGATTTCCCCAATCCTTTTTCTTCATTCACTTGTAATTTCCATAAATTCTAGGGATCTTATCTATAATTTTCTCCAATCCTCAAAACATTAATTATGACCCTCCAAAATCTTCAATTTCTTATTAAACATGTACAATGCAAGATTAAACACAAACTAACATCAAAAGTTCAAGAGATCATTTATATGAATAATTAACAAATTTTGACCATTTTGCCCTTGATTACAATTAATTCAATATGAATATCCCTAACTCAAATTAGTGCTTCATCATGTAATAATGTCCCAAAAAATACATTAATCAGACTTTTTGTATTTAATCAAATTTTAATTTTAATTTTTCACTTCAATTATCACAATATATACAAATAATATATGTATGATTCATGCCCTGTTTCAATCATTTTCTATCTAAAGAGGCTTTTCAAATAATAATTCAAACAGGTTTAAGGTTAGAATAAAAAAACCACTCTGCCACCGCCAATCCAAACATAAATCACATTTATAATCTGACTTTTATCTTATCTAACTTTTGTAAAAGGCATATTGCAAAAAAAACTTCTTTTCCACGGCTAATCCAAACAAACACTCAGAAGTCAAGTCAGAAGTAAATAGGAAACATGATACGTTGAACCTTACATAAAGCTCAAACACAAAAGAAAGGAATAGAATGCACTAACCAACCAACCATATAGTAGTATCTACATAAGAGGTTCTCCTATACCCCCTCGCAACAAATGCATCAGTTCATAAAATCCAGCATCCAGATATACAAAAGGCTGTGTTGCATTGTCGTAGACCCCCACCCAATAGCAGCAACACTTGAAAACCTAAAAAACAAAAAGAAAAAAGTCTACATATATTATATACCTACTGATGCACTTGCATGCTTCAAAAGTTGTCAAGGGACACAAGGCCATTAATCAGTCTTCATCTTCTGAATCAAGCACAACAACAGTTGGAATTGCAGAATTGCGGGTGGGTCTCTGTCTCAGTATTTGATTTGCTGTAAGGCCCCTGCTTTCTATAATACTTTGGCTGTGAACTCCGGCAAGCCTCTTACTCCGGCGAACTCCCACTTGTTCAGAAACTGCAGGGCTTGTGTCTGCTTCAAAATCGCCAAAAATCAGAATCATCATCAACATCTCTATAACGTATCGCCATTGTTAAATTCTTAAGCGTGGCTCCAGTTCAAATCATAGATAAAGCATAATGTTGTGCATATGTTACCGTTTGTTCTACTTGAGAGCGCCTCTTTGCTTTGTTTCCTTTTCAGTTGTCTTACTTTGTTCTGCAGAATCGATCAATAGTTCTACTCGTTATTAATATGCCAGACAGAGACGAGTGTTCACTGCTGAGAAGTGAAAAATAATCCAGCCATCATGAAAAGGATTCCCATTTACCTTGTGGAGCATTTTAAGAGAAGGTATAGCATCGCTTTGAATTTTCTTGCCCATAACAACTTCGGCTGCAACATAGCTAGATGAGAATTCTTCCTGCCATTACAGTCACCAAAGTAAATAAAAAGTTTCTTTTTTATTATGAAAGTAAATAAGAAGTTTCTAATCCAGGAAAAGCAGGATATATGATCTTACCGCTACTCTAGAAAATTCTTCAAGATTGGAAGCTAGCGTTTCCCACTGAGAACTGATGGTGGGAAGTGGGCAGGGTTCGTTGCCATTAACCTCTGTATTTGAGCTCAATGTGATTATTTCCTTGTACAGTCTGTGGCCTTTTGCTCTTGCGTCATACCTCCAATAGTAATAGACAGATCAATCAACAATCAGCACTAAGATCTGAAAAGACGTAAATATCTTGGGAATATCTAGAGAATTACCAGTAGAAAGTCCCCTTTCCATCTCCTCCAAATGCTTCTTTGCGGAAAGAAGATATTTCAGTTCCTTCGTTCAAAGCATCTTTTATGTATGACACTACATCTTGATGCTGAACAAATACAAGCACAAAGAAAATATATGTGGTAAGCTCAAATTAGAAGGACTCCTTTGTAGAGGTTTATTTAAAAAAAGAAAAAAAAAAAATCTTAGGAGACGATGAAAACTAATATACATCAGCTCTAACTTCACATAGTGCTTTAAGGAGTAGCAATCGATCCAATGGATCAAGTTCCTTGTACTTGGATATCTCCTCTCTGCACAAGCAAAAAGGACGTCACTTATTTTAAAGCCATCAAAGCAAAGGTCTACCTACAATAGTTGGTGCATTACTGGTACCCTTTGGACGGCACAATTGGAATCTTCCCCTCAGCAACCTGCAAGAAAAAGGCGTTGTGATGGGTAACTCATAGCAATAGAAAGAATAGTCAAACTCGGGCAATTAAGCTTCTTATGACTCACCCATGGCCACCACAAAGTCAGTTTATTACACAGTTCAGTCACCCATGCATCAGGTTCGTCCAGTTTTTTACTTACAGGCGGCATTCCCTAGAAATAGCACAGAAGAAATTAGAATTTAGAAAAGGAAATAAGGCAGATCGGAATAAGATAGGAAGCCATCAAAAGAATTTTGTTAAACATGTGAAAGAACGCCAACAATAATTTCAGCAAAGTAACTATGGGAACTACAAAAAGCAAAGGAATAGCGCGCTCGGTTTAAAGAAATAGGCATTGACATTATTTGTGGGTATCAGCTACCTTTAGAAGCACAACATGAAGATGAGCTAGTGAAGCATCAGGCTTTATGAGCCCCAACTCTAAGTCTTCAGCTGACAGTTTCAAGTCCTTAACAATTACTGGCCCAAAAACCTGAATCAGATCACTACGATGTAAGTTAGTCTATACATGGCCTACGCTGAAGCATTTGTCACTGAAGATGAAATACAATGACCGGCGCTATAACCAAAAACAACGTCAACCATTTACCACTAACCATGGCCAAAAAACGATTTTTCACCGCAAAAGTCGACAAATAAATCGATTACGTCCAAGAAAAGTCATACAATTATTCAAAACCCCCAACAACAAAAAAAACAACGCCAACCATTTACAAATGCCCGTAGCCAAGGAAAAAAGAAAAGATTTTTGGCACGAAATTCAATAAATGCCGTGAAATCTTACGTCTAGGAAATTCAGAACAGAAGCTAGTTCCCATCGTCGGCGTAGCTTCAAAACCTCAGCTTGGAGAGGATTTTCTTGAGCAAGGGCGGTAAGCTTCTCGCCGTGTCCGCCTCCTGCAGTCCCCGGGGCCATTACCTAACCTGCGGCTTTGCTCACACCAAATGCAGTTTCGCAGGGCCAACGTACAGGGTTTAGTGAGAGGAATTGAACGCAGGGCGTGGAACTGAAGAACTCGAAACGTTCGAGTGGGGTTAAAATTAGAGAATGGAGCGCCTTGCCGCCTAAATTTTTGTCTCATTTTTAATAAATTTAAACATAAGATTAAAGTAGATAAATATCTGGCCTAAAAATTAGTTAGATAGATTTTCTGGGGAGCCGGATTCACTAAGACAAGTTAATATATACATTAATCGGTCTATTGTATAACATTAATTTTACTTTTTAATAATGTGACTGTTAATTTATTCTGATTTACAAATTGATTTTCGTTTTGGATTTCATGTTCTTTTAGCAAAGGCATATAAAATCGGTCAAGAAATTTTTTCAGGACATTTGATGAAAATTTTAAGAATAACTTTTATGATCTATGAAGTAAGTGTGTATTCTTTTGAGAATAGTTTTTATGATTTACGAAGTAAATATGTGAGAGTAGTTTTGTCTCGACTTGCGGAAAATAACTTCTAAAACTAAAGTTTGGGTGTTTCCCAAACACTTACTAAGTATATGAGAGGAATTTTGTCTTGACTTATGGAAAATAACTTCTAAAACCACGGTTTGGATGTTTTCCAAACACTCACACTTTTAAAAGCTCTTTTTCACAAATCAAGATAAAACTCCTCTCACTTACTTACCTCATAAATTATAAAAATTATTCTCCAAAAAACTACTCCAAACATAAACACAAAGTCAGGAGACTTTCAAGTGTAAATATCCGCCATTTGAAGCATTTTCACATTATCATCATACATTTTCTACCATTGTACGAAAAACCGGACCGGCCGGTTCAACCGGTAGAATCGGGAACCGGCCAATGGTCCAGTTTGGTTTGATGGTTAAACCGGGGAATCGGTCTGAAACCGGTTAAACTAGTCAGAACCGGTAAAACCGGTGGTTCAACCGGTTGGACCGGTTGTTTTTTTTTTTTTTTAGGGGGAAATTGGAAGTTGAAAACCAAAATGAAGAGAAAAATAGGTAAAGAAAGAATAAATCTAAAAAAAATGAAGAAGATAATGAAAATAATTATTTAAAAAGATATAATAATTATATAAAAGAAGATATCACTGCATAAGTATATGTATTATAACTCATACTAATAGATTTTAAGTATTTTTTTTCTAAAAATATTTATTTTTATCTATAGAAGTTTAAAAATATATTAATATATATTGTCACTAATAAATTAAAATATTTTAATATGACCGGTTCAACTACCGGTTAGACCCCAGTTGACCCATTAACCCTTGAACCTGTGTTGTGACCGGTTCATTGCCCGGTCCGGTTTTTCGTTCCTTATTTTTTACAACTAAAAATATGGTGTACTGGCGTGTTGGTTGCGAGCACCATCGATCTCTCAGTCCTCGAATCTAACACAAGCCCGATTTGCAAAGATAGCGTAGCAAACACTCAAGGTGTTTTTGAATTGTCAATTGAATAAGTGACTTATTTTTACTTTGACTTATAAAATCTTAAAATTGGAAAAAAGTAAGCTTGGGTAAAATATGAATGTTTGGATTGGCAATTAGATAAGCGACTTATGTAAAAGTGAATGATGTTTGATTTGATTTTTACATAAGTGGCTTTTGTAAAAAAAATTGATTATAAAATCATAAAACAACTAAATAATAAATCTAAACCGATTAAAATTAATTATTAATTATTTTCTACATTTTTACAATCATATATTGACAAAACTCAAAACTCGCCTAAACTCTTATCCCAAAGTATTCTCTAATTAGCAGAAGATTACTATCTAAAGAAGAGAAAATTATTTAGACCATTTTTCATAAAAGAAGTTTTGTAATTTTGAGTACCTCATTGATTCCAAAGATCCTCAAAACAAAAGCCATCGCGTGGGGCTCATTCCTAAGCAATTTTAAGCTCCAATTCTGAGCTTATCAGGATTGAAACTTTTTTTAAAATTTTCCCTGAAGTCCATCGCCCAACCAAATACACCAAAATGAATAAATCACTATTTACAGGTGATTAGAGCACCCAAATGTCCGATTGGGCTCTGAAACGGTGAAACAAACACACTGAGTGTGATTGGCAGAACTGGGTTGAAGCTTCCGGTCAATAAATACAACTTTTTAACCCAAAAAAAAAACATTTTGCACTTATTTAAAAATTGAAAACAAAAATTAAAAAAATAAGGAATTTTCATATATAAAAGAAGTTACTATATACTCAATGACTTGGGTTGCAGAGGTCTTCTGCGTACTTTTTTCCAAAGACAAAGTGGTAGCAACTAGCATTTTCCAAGTCATGGCTCAAACTCCCTTCCATCAACTGTCAGGAATGGTGTTTTCATTCGTGGCCGAAAAAGAAAGGAATGGTCTTTGCATCATGCATATATTTCATTAAGCATGCGAATCGCAATCAAATAGTGCAAACCAAACATAGATGGAAAATGTCACTTCATTGCCCGTCGCAGCAGGATACCAAACAGGGTGAAAGGAATCGTCATCTGATACATAAAATTAAATTCATATTTTAAAATGTCGGAAAAATATAAATTATAGTAGTATATCAATCCTTGTTTTCAAAATCACTCGAGGCCATTATTGTAGAGATTAGTATGTACTATTTCTTCCTACATGGCTGACTACATCAGTGATGGTTTACTGTCTGTCAAGTTTCATCTTTCTCAGAAGTATAAAATCAGGCGCACTGAGAGAGAGAGAGAGAGAGAGACGAGTTCTAAAAAATTCTAAAGAACAAACAGAATCCTGAGTACTGACCGAAGGTCGGTCTGTGAGACTTCTTCCTTTTCAAGTGACAATTCCAAAACTTCTTTTATCGACAATCAATATGAATAATGACCAACCTGCAGGCCTGCATATATACTACAGTGGAAAACAGAAAATTCTTGTCTGAAATTTGAGGAACTGAATGCCTTATAGCCACTTAATCACTTTTTGTGAGCATGTCCAGAACAGCAGAAGCAACTTTCTGAAATTGCTCCTTCTCTTCATCCAAGGATTTCTTCCTCTGAAGAGCGGAATCTTTGCATTTCTCAATTTCCTCCTCTATTACGTCAGAATGTTCTTTAATCCCACTGTAGATGATTATTGAAGCAAAAATACTGAGGAATCAGGATATATGGTTGTTTGAGGGTACAGATTAAAATTACAAAACGATCCTAGGCAATGGCTTAGAATGTGCAAGCCAATCCAAAACGACAGCTCCTAGTTGATATGCGTTTAAAAAAAATATAATCTATACGGTCAGACTGATAAACAGTAATACCAATGAATAATGCTGAGGCAAACTTTTAAGCTGATATGTGCAAATTATAAGTTGAAGCATGAACGAAGGATGACAAAAGCATTGAATAACAAACAATTTGCAAAGATCTCGTGGTTGTTGGATAGGCCAGTAAAAAGAAAATCATCACCACCACCACCACCAGCGTCGTCATAGTTTTGATTTAATTTAAAATTAACAAACGACTATCCTAAAGTTAACGATGACCGGTGTTCAGCAAAACTCACTTGATCATATTAAGCATGTTCTCCACGATCACTTGGACTTCATTCGGTATGCCTGCGCGGATTATCAGAGTAGATAAAGAGAATAAAAGGTAAAATTATGCAACGCTGCCATTCGATTGCTTCAAGATTAGTCCATTAGAGCTCAGAAGATGAAATAATACATCCGATTCCAAGATCCAAAACACGGAATCAATTAAGAGCAGGCGACTAAGCAAATGGTGTTATTGTTGACAACTTGATCTTGCGAGCAAACGACGCTCACAACTAAACAGATAGAATGCTTTTCAAAACACACAGTTACGCTGGAAAAATCGATAAATTATTGAGGCATTTCAAAATCGGCCTGTTGAATTCTTGAATTCAGGAGTAAGATTCGATTGGAAAGCAAGAAAACCGAAATATATAACAGCAGCAACGGTTATAGTAATAATAATCATCATCAGATTGGAAGCAACAGGGAAGAAGGACTCACTGTTAACGAAAGCGGAAAGCCGATTTTCGGGTTCAGGGATCGATGTTGAGTGCTCCATGTCCATGGCTATATACAACAAGCTCACCCACAGTGCCTATCCTTGGTTAGGACTTTTGGAGGGAAATCACTCTCCATATTATAAATGGGATGGCAAGGAGTCCGGGGCCATGCTTGGCGTGAGGTTGGAGTTATGCTTACAAGGGACAGAGGGAGGGCCCACCAATTGGGGTCATGGTCTCTCCAACTTGGGCCTCCACTTGGCCCATTAGGCCGAATTTGTTAATTATTAATGCTTGGTATGTTTTTTTCCCGTCACTGACTGAATTCGGCCATAGTTTTCTTTTTTTGGGGCCTAATCTGATGTTAATTTGGAATTTTTTTTTGATCGAGAGTTAGGTTAGAATTTAATGTTTCATTCATTGCTTAAAAAAAAAAAGTGACGTGAGCTGTGAACGAGGCAGGGAGGTGAATTTATTTATTTACCTCTCTCGCTCATTGATTCTTCCGCCTCTCATTTAACGCTAATGTTTCCAGTTATATATATAGTCCCTTCGTTCTTGAACCCCTTGCTATTGAAGCATTAAAAAAAAATAAAAAATCTCAACTTCACAACCAACAATAAATTATTAATTAAGGTGGTAAGTGATCTTATTATTTAAAGACTAAAGATGATATCACAAGTTTAAACCTAAAAAATCTATTTTTTTATTTTTTTTTCAATATAAAAAATCCATTTATTGAGAGAAATAAAAACTCAAATCCTCTTTAATCAACAATGTCATCTACAATATTTCAAATATTTGAATGGCATGCAGGATATAATACAGTAATACTTTGCACGTGTATCCTTGAACTGATGGCATACCGCTAATTAAAATAATGGTAGGGGTTGACATGAAATGCCCAGCAAGCATTTTTTGGAACTTGCGATCCTCTCATTTCTCAGCTGACAGTGACAAAGTTGCCGTCATTAGCTATTCCGTGTCGTCGTCTTCTATGGGTCGGGTTGGTGGGTCTTAAGATTATGCCGTTTAATTAAAACATGTCTTGTAAGGCATGTTTGGGAGAGCTTATTTTAAAAAAATAAGCCCAATTTACGCAAGCCGAGAAAAAACTCCTCTCATATATTTACCTCGTATACCGTGAATCACGAATTATAAACACTTATTACCCAAAAATAAGCTCTTCCAAACGAGCACTCCAATATTATCCCTCCCCAGCGGACAATATAGAAACTTCACTCCCAAGCAATCTTAAAAGTCTCGATGGTTATTTTTGTCATAAAAAGTATCGGCTAAGGAGCTATGGACACATTAAAGCTTTTTCTTATTTAGCTTATTATTATCTATAAAATATTAAAAAATAACAATGTCATCATTATTAAAAAAATTAACGTTAATTGTTACAATTAACGTTGATGGTTAACAATTAGCCAGAGTGACACAGCTCACCTTTTTAATACTTTTTCGGGGTGATACTAAATTACTCAGCTTAAAAAAATGTTTGGGCAGCCATAACTGGTTCGTTTGTATGTTTAGAACAAAAATAATTATTAAGTGCATATTTAGATTAATTATTGAAGAATACCTTTTACGATTTATGAGGTAAGTACGTGAAAAAAATTTTGTTTCTATTTACAGAAACTGAAAAAAAACTTTTAAAATCATAGTTTTGTAGTTTTTCAAACATGCACTAATAGCGTGTTTGACAGAGCAAAAATCAGGTCCAATCGTGCGATTAAAGCCCGATCTCACGATTGGCTGCCACCTTTAAAATTTCTTGTGTTTGTTTCAGCAACTGGGCAACAGCATATTCTCCTCGATCTCACAATCAAGAAGAAGCGAGCCAAATGAGCTTTTAGCTTATGAGAACATCCCATTTGTTAAAATATGTTTAAAAAAATAATTAAAAATATAAGTGTATGTATATAATAATATTGATAGAAGTATTTTCATATATTTAGAGATCAATAAGGTATTCAAAATCACTTCTAATAAATTAACAAAACTTCTTTAATAAAAAATGTTTTAAATAATTTTCTCTTTCCTTAGATAGTAATATTCGGTTAGTTAGAAAATACTCTGGGATAAGATTTTAGGCAAGTTTTGAGTTTTGTCAATATGACTGTAGAAATGTAGAGAATAATTAATAATTAATTTTAATCAGTTTAGATTTATTATTTTGTTGTTTTATGATTTTATAATCAATTTTTTTATAAACATGTCATAAATTAGTTTCTATAGATGTTTTTGCCTTTTAAATTTAGTATATTTTGTTAAATTTTGAGTTATATGAAAATATGAGTTATGATTTAATATTTAAATTAGAGTTTGATATGATTTTTGACTATGTGGATGTGAAACTTTAATTTATAAAGGGTCAAGGAGTAAATTTACCAACGAAGTTTTAAGAAATGAGCGTATAGCATTATTATGTTTTAAGAGGGCAAAAATACACATAAGATTTTAAAAGTGGAGCATCCAGCATAAAACCATTTAAATTTGACTGAACGTCGTTAGTGGTTTTCTTCTCTAATAATTTAAAGCCGTTAGGTCAAATTTAACGATTTTGTGTTGAATGCTCTACTTTTAAAACATTATATATATATATATATTTTGCCCCCTTAAAACATAACTGTGCTAAGTGCTTATTCTTTAAAACTTCGTTGGTAAATTTGCTCCTTAACCCATTTATAAAGTTTGAGCTTGATGTGAACTTTAGGGAAGCAGAAAATGAGAATATAATTGATGTAGATAATAGTCAACATCAAAAGTCATCATCGACAAATGATGTTCGGATATATTCAACCCAAATGAATCATGTTCGTAAACTATCAGGGACTAGATTGTATGAGACCTTTGATCCAATTAGTTATGTTATATTGTACTTTATAAAAAACTTTAAGTTTGTATAATTTCTAATTTATTAGTATTTTTATTGTAATTTTATTATGTATTTGACCATTGCCAAATTTTCAAAGTTAATTTTTTCACTTATCATAATTTTTAAAATTTTTTATCTTAAATATCATAAAAATCACTTATGTAAAAGCTAAACCAAATCCATTTTACTTTCATAAAAACATTTATTCAATCGTCAATCCAAACATTAGTCATTTTATCCAATTTTATTTTTTCCTCATCTCAACATTTTATATGTTAAATTAAAAAAAAAAATCCTTATCGCTATTCCAAATAAACCCTAACTCATCTTAAAATTACCGCCTCTTCCCCGACAATGTTTGGGTAATAATAAAACATGTTAAATGTTATTTTATTTCATATGTCTACAATACTGGTATATTTTTAGTTTTATGTTTCATCCTTTGTCACATGTTATGGCAACTTTTAAAATCTTCTGTTCTGTCCTATTGTCAAAGAATCTTCTCTTCTCGCAGTTGTCGAATTTTAAATGGCTACACATTTGAGACGCACACGTGTCGACCGTCGAGCATAGTTGCCAGTCTCACGCTTCAGCAAACCAGGTTCATGAAAAAGCTGAAGCAGAGTCACGTAAAACGACAGAAGCTAGGACCGAGGCCCCTAGCTAACGAAGAAAAACTACCGGAAAAAAGAAAAAGAAAAAATTCAGAAAAATACGATTACAAATGAGAAAAGATAAATTGATGTTATGAATTTATTAAATCTCAGGTTAAAATTGAAGTAGAAATTTAAAATTTTTAATTATGACCAAATGATCAAAACACCTTGACTTGAGGACACAAGTGTCAGAAGGTCAATAACAACATCTGTATCTATATTAACAATATCAGATTTTATATTAACGACTTTATTTTTATATTTTACAACTTCGTGTGTGTTTGGTTGGGCTTATTTTTTGACAATAAGTCCTTATTACACAAGCTGAGATAAAATTTTTCTTACATACTTATCTCGTATACCGTGAATCACGATTTATAAACACTTATTGTCTAAAAATAAGCTATTCCAAACGAACACGAAGTTTTAGAGTACAAGTTTCAAGAGTTAATAATAACATCTGTATCTATATTAACAACATTATATTTTATATTAACAACTTTACTTTCATATTTCACAACTTCATGTCCCAAAAACTATAGATAATTTTGAGAGCACAAGTTTTAGAGATCAATAACAACATTTGTATCTATATTATTATTGACAACATTATATTTTACGTTAACAACTTCGCTTTCATGTTTCACAATTAAACTAAGGGTAATTTAGTCAGAATGGAAAATCTCATATTCCTGCTTCAATTCATACTTGAGATTTTATAAATTCATAGCATCATTTTATCTTTTCCCATTTTTTATTGTATTTTTCTGCAATTTTTCCAACAAAAAATAGAGGTAAAAAAGTAAAGGCCAAATGTTTGTGGTAGAGTGACAGCTCATATCACACAATGAACTAAATGAGCAGGACATATATAGGAGAAGTTGATATGGTACCAACACAATTGGTGTCAGATCATGCAAAATAACAAGGTAAACACAAATATTTATGAAGTTGACATCTGCATCACACCATCACGAGCAATCTCATACATCACAAAGTTACATTAATCGAATAGATGCAACAAAAGCAAAGTTTTATAGGGAATTTTGAGTTGGCTACCACCTCTACCATAGAGGACATGGGGAGGATAATACCGTTGAGGCAGAGAACACAAGAGGTAGAAGTGGACAATGGAGTAAGAGGAATCCATTTAAAAAGTAGTTTATGAAATATAAAAATAAATTTTAATTTATAAAAAGAATTAGTAATGAGATCGCGAGGGGTGCATCTTATCAATGAGAGGAATCAAGTCAAAAAATAGTCTATAAAATATAAAAATAATTTTTAATTTTTAAAAAGCATCAGTATGGAGATGGGTGCAATCTAATAAAATTTTGAAATATTTTGAAATTACCTTTTCATTATCTCAATTTTAAAAACATTTTATTTTATATTTTAATGTTTTGAAATATTTTATAATTTATAATTATCTCCCGGATATCTCTCTTTATTTTTTGTCACAATATTCATGACAGGGGAATGGTGATGGAGGAGAGACTCTCAAATAAAATACTTTATTTTATATTTTAATATTTTAAAATTTGAAATATTTTTTAATTTGTAATTTGTAACTATATCCTGATATCTTTCCTTATTTTTTAAGAATAGTTTTCTCTGTACCTTTAATTTAGTTGTTAAAATATTTATGCTAGGAAAAGTGCGTTAGAGACCACTCAATATCCCTTCTTTTATATAATTAAGAATATTTGTTTTAGCGATCCCATTGTTTATAAGCTGTTTTTCATGTAAATCAAGACACAACTCCTCTTACATACTTATCTTGTATACCGTAAATCACGATTGAAAAGTTGTTTTTAAGCATTCCAATCACTAATCCAAACCAACATTTAATAGACAGATAGGTCGTTTTTTTTTCCATTTACTGTTTAATTAACTCTTTTGCTTCTTCTTGTTTTTTGTTTTTGGGTGAAGGGGGAGAGTGGAGAGAGAGTATAGTAGGCGGATGGCTTGTCTTGAACTCAAAGCAACAGGAGATTAAATGATGCAAGGATAAATTTTCTTAATTATTTTTAATAGGTATAGGTATCTTTTCTTTTTCAAAAAAAAAAAATTGTGTTGGGTGGAATGATTCAGGCATTGTTTTATTTCGTGTATGGGGGAAAGGACAGGGTAGAGAGAAATGGCCCTGCTCGGGTCACTCAACTGAGCAGAGCACTGTGACGGTGTTTCTCTTTCTCTCCCCACTTTTTGTCTGTTATAATTTCAGCCCCTCACACAACTATTTTGTCGTCTCTCCTCACCACTCACGCTCTCAATAATCTCTAGAGATTCACACCTCCCCTGTTTCTGTTGTACCCTTTTATCTGCTTTCACTTTCCCTTCCAACTGTCCATTCATCTGTGGAATGAACAAGACCCTGCTCTTAATACAGCCTTGGTCAATGAAATCACCCTAAGAAATGGAATACTATAACACAGTTTATGATGCGCTAATTAATGAATCCTGTTCACACCCCTTAATTAATGAAATTCGTGCACACAGACGGGTAATAATGACCTGAACTTGACGCGTGAGAGAGACTGAATAAGATGCTTTATTAATGAATTGAGATTTTGAGCCAATGAACTGCATACATTTGGACGTCTCCCACGTTGATTTGAGTGTGTAAATTTACTTGTCAAGTTAAAAAAAAAAAATCAAGAAGTTAATGCAACCACCTTGCTTAATAACCTTTGGATTCATCCATGAATTATTACCTGGTCCTGGTTTTCCTATGAACCCATTGAGTCAGAACGGACAAAGTACGAACTTTAATTTTCAATCCTGTGGGCTATTGTCCTATCGTATTCCCATCATTCATTTATTTGGGGGAGAGAGATTTCAGAAGCTCATTGCTTCGCTGATTTTGAGGCATGCAAGAGCCAAGAGGAGAGAGATAGCACTAGCAGAGTACGGCACAAGTTTCACCGCTCCCTTATTTTTACTGCATTTGGACCTTCTCTCTTCAGCATCCATCCCTGCAAAGTTCTCAGAGCACAAGGAGAGAACACCACACCAAGTCGGGTTTTCCTCTCTGTATTTCCCCTTTCGTCATGGCTATTCGTGTTTTTCTTTGGATTGAATGATTCTGATTTCTAGTCCATTTCCGTTTTGATTCTGTTTTACTTTTTTGTGAGTGTTCTGAGGTGTTCCTTAAATGTCATCTTGTGCCTGATAAATCTGTTTCACTTGAGCTTCTGCCAGCAAATTTTCTCCCCTTTTTTATTTGGATTCTTCTGCTTGTTCACTTTAACTAGAGTATTTTTTAAGACTTTATTCTCAGCTGCACTGTTAAGGATGGATGTGGAATGACTCGACTATCATAACTACGGTTTTAACTTGGTATTTTGTGTTTTGTTTCTGTCAATGTTGTTTACTGCTCTGGATTTGAGATGACTTTTGGTTGTCTAATAGGAGCTCTATAATTTGCCTCTTCATTCACCTGTTTGGAATCAAAGTGGCGACAGTGTTTTCTTCCTTAAAATTTACAATCACATAAATGCTTGCCTTTTCCACGAGCGCTCACAAAAGGTTTAATCTTTTCACAGATGTAGCATCATGGCATCATATGTTTATTGATCTGCGTTGTCACTGGATATTGATATTGTTTACTGAAAACCCATTCTGTGTTCTTATATATGTTCACAAGATCAAACTTGGGTTGTTTTTTACTGCAGTAAATTCGAGATAATGCTGCGGAAGAGGAACAGGTCTCTCCAGAAGGGTCGATCTCACATGGATCATCATTGGGAATATTATTCTCAGTCTCATGGTTTGGGGAACAAATTCAGAAACAACTTAATTTTCAATGTTCCTCGTTTGTTTGTGGGTCTTGTTCCCAACAGTTTGTTAGATTCTGATTCAATGAGGAGCCCCACTTCTCCTCTTGATGTTAAAGTGCTTCCAACTTCAGGCAACACTTCTAGAAAAACTCCAAAATCATGCCTGAGAAGCTGGGATTGCAGCAAAGTAGGCTTAAGCATACTAGATTCTTTTGATGATCCTTCTTCTGAATTTTCTGGGAAAATTTTATCTTTATCAGAGAGTAAGATTCCAATCATCAGTCCCAAGATGAAAATTAACTTCTCTAATTGTTTAAACAATGCTAATTCTTTTGAGGCATCTAAGTCTTTACCCAAAGATTTTTGTAAACTTCCTTATACCCATAATAGATCTGATATTCATCACAAGGGTGATTCCAATCCTCTTTTTGAGATTGGAGAAACCTGCCTAGAGCATGAACCATATAGGAAAAGCCTGTCTTCTTCTATGGATTCCTGCAATCCACATAAAAGCTTCACTGGTCTGACTCTTTCCAACTATGATTCGGACCCTGGGTTTTTCTCAGTGAAAGATGTGTCCGATCAAACAATCTTTCCTCATTTTAATGAAAGAAACCATAATCCAAACACCTCACTGCCTACAGAATTGAACTCAAAACAAGTTTTTCCTCTTGAACTTGTAGAGTCGCTATCTGCTAGTGAGATTGAGGAATCTGAAGACTACACTCGTGTAATTTCCCATGGTCCCAATCCCAAAACAACTCATATTTTTGGTGATTGCATCTTGGAAACTCATTCTAACAATCTTAGGATTCGAGTTAAGAATGAAGAGAATGAAAATGGAGTGTTCCCCGTGGCTAACTGCTCGAGAATTCCAAACCAGCATCCCTCTAACAATTTCTTTAGTTTTTGTTACCACTGCAACAAAAAACTGGATGAGGGAAAAGATATTTACATTTATAGGTTGGTTAGCCTTATCAAAATTGCATATCTTGTTTTGACTTGCTTTTCCTTTTATGGTTAGAAGATTATTCTAAGACTGGCATAATTCCTTTGTGATCCTGCAGAGGTGAAGAAGCATTTTGCAGTTTGACTTGCCGTGATCTGGAGATCATGATTGATGAGAAATTGCAGAAATCCTGTGATTCTGAGAAATTTCAAGAGCAAGAAGAGATTTGGGGGGAACTTTTTGAAACCAGCGTTCTCTAGCGAGAAGCTTTTCTGTCACAGCCACCATGTTCATGAGAATAGAGACGCAGCTGATCATCTGTTCACATAAAGTGCTGTCTTTTATATGTGCATCTATCTGCGGCCATGGATGATCATTTTGTACATCTCTGCATTTGCCTTATAGTCCTCTCAGATTTCGTGTTCTTGGTGGATGACGACTCTAATTTAGCTTTTTCAGTATCCATATAACTTCATATGTATATATATATATGTTATCAAACTATTGATGGCTTATTATCCATGTGGAAAGGATTGAAGCCCATTTTCTGGCTTATCCTCAGGATTTTCCTGCATTATCATTTCTTATGCCCAGGATCAATGTATACATAACCTGAACAAGTTTTTCACTTACTGATATATTACTATTGTATATACAACCTGCGTCGTTTCCCATGATCATTTTACGCAAATGGAAAATTTGATGCATGTTTGCTTATACAATGATCCACCAATTCCTGGCAAAGGGCAGGAGTGAGTTGATAAGACCTGGCAAAACTGATTAACTTGTCTGCAGAATCCATCCACATGAATAAAATATTATGAAGATGATGTCAGCTTCATCTTAATGACATTCTTATCCACAAACTCACAGGAGTAACTTTCTTGATACACCTCTTAAGAGAATAAATTAAACTCGTTGCTTCTGTTAATGTCAAATGGCTTCCTGCCATGTTCTGCATTAATGCTCTTAAGCCTTAAGATAATACCAAAAAGGACAAAACTTTATCAATACGAGCTTTGCAGCTGTTTGGTAGGCGTTTTTGCCTCTGGGGAATCCACAAGTCAACATCTTGGATCTTACGTTAATTTTCCTAAATATTGGTCCAGTTTTGGTCAATAAGAAGCTCAAAATCATGTGAAAATGCAATCTGAACGCTGGATATGGCACATGCTGTTGCTTCTAAATAACAAGATGGTAATGGAACAAAGCAACAAAGCATGGTTATTATGTAATTAATCCCAGTGCATAGAGTTTAAGCTGGAGTCAAGTCATTACCAGAACATCTGAAAACAACTGATGTGATACCATATTACCTAGCTTCGAGATGTGACACCATAATCCAAAAGTGGAAAAGCAAAGGAAAACTTAGAGACGTGATCGAACATGAAATGAGAAAGGGAAACTGAAGTAATCGTGCCCGGGAACAGTAGAACTCAAGGCCCGACAAATTCCAATCAAAGCAAAATTAAAAGTTTAAAACAACTTCTATTATCTAATTTGCGTGCATTTATAATCTTTTTGATTAAAAGCAAGCATATCAAACTTTTGAGGTGTGTACGAAAAGGTTTGAGATGATGAGGTCGTGGCCTTGTATATGGGGCTTTTGACAAAAAGTTACATGTCAGGCTACTTTAATTTTCTTTCTACTAAAGTTCTCACCAGCATTACACATCGTTCTTTTTACTGTTACTAGTTTTTGTTCGCCAAAATTATGGCAATTGGCCCACATCAAGCACATTTTATTTTCTCTAGACTTTATTGGGTTGCTTTCTGTCACGTCCTAGCTCGAGCTCCCCTCTTTAATAATTTTTCGTGACAGATTGGTCCCACAACGATCCCCCCAACACACACACATGCATATAATGCATTATTTTCTCTCATGTGATTGGTCGCTTGGTGAGAACCATAATGGCTCCTATTATGAGATAACATATGAGATCCGAGAATGATTATTCCTACTCAACGTTGAAGCAAGAATTGTTTTATCACATAAAAATAATATTTGTTTGAAATAGTGCTGAGAAATTTTAAAAATAGCTTTTTAATTGTTATTAATTGTATATAAAGTAAGTATACGAGAGTAATGTTGTCTCGACTTACGTATATAAACATTTTTAGAATCCCTGATTATGATCTCAAACATGCTTTATAATCGCTTTCTATACTGTATGGAAGAAACAGTGCTTGCACCATTGTTTCTTTCTCCCTCAAAAGGAGAAAAACTGTTAAGAAATATTTGAGAATATGATTATTAGAAATAAAAGATCACTTAAGGTAACTAGCTGCACGGAAGGAGATATATATAATTGTTTTTTTATTAGTGCTGGTAATTCAGGCTGGCCCGGGGGTTAGAATGGGCTAACCCACCAACTTGCCAATTTTTTTTTTTAGTTTCACTCTTTGTTTTAAATTCCCACTCTCTTTTTCTTTCACCCACTCATATCACACTTCTTTTCTTTTTATATATTTGTGTTAGGAATTCAATTTCATTGTTACTTTCCTTTTTTTTTTTCATTTACTCACATCACAAAATCATATAAACACATCTCTTTTAAATTTAATAATAGTAGAATAAATAAATAAAATATAAAAATAAAAGTATCAAATAAAAAATATAAGGAAGGGGTTGAACACAACATCAAAAGAAAGACTATCAGAGTATTTAGATTTATTTTATAAGAAAAATAAAAATAAAAAAATAAGCGGACCATCCTGCTTAGCCCTCAGGTTAAGCGGGGCAGGTTGCATAGAAGTCAGTCCGGTGGCCCAACTTATTTTACCAGCTCTATTTTTTATGATTGATAGAACATAAAGTTTTGTCTCTAAGTTGAACATGCTTTAGCAGGTAATAATAACAAAAGAAGCCAGATGATAATTACCATAACAAATAAAGGTGTTATCAGATTTTGTACGAATCAACTTTACATTTATGAGTTAAAACAATGTGATGGTATCGGGAGTATGCTTTGAAGCTGTTCTATTTCAGAGACCACCAAATCAGATGCATAGAACTTATAAACTTGTGGATAATAGAGGGCTTCGTTGTGCAAAATAGAAATGCAGAGGAAGTTGCCGAAGAATATTTAGATGAATTAGTTAGTACCCTTGTGGTAGAGTTCCAAGTTGTCTAGTCCATAGTTAGATTATCATGACTTTATTCTTAGAAAAAGAACGAGGAATTTGGATTTCATGAACTCACCAGACGTTTATGAATAATCCAAGCTATCATTAATGATGAAGAACAGAGCAGACCTGCTTATGATAGGGTGAGGTCTTGTTTTGTGTTTGCCTTGGAGGTGCTATCAAAGTGGATAGTTGAGTCAGTACTGTCAAGTTTTAAGCTCTTAATAGCATCAGACTTTGAAGATGCACCCCTTGATTATCCTCATGAAGCAATTGAGAAACTGTTTCTCTTGAAATATAAAAGTCTTAGGAATACAAAGATCAAGACCATTCCCAAGTTCACAAGGAATCTTGGAAATATAGAGTCATTGGAGCTACAGCATACTCATGTTCAATAGAGAGCATGAAGCATATTTTTTAACTGAGTCCTCGTGTAGCAGAAGAACATAAGGTTATTATTGATCTGGAACCATGAAATGAGCCTCCTGGAGAATTGAAGCGCCTTTACTTGGAAGCCGACATGCATAGAGATTGAGTTTTCTCACCACTAATTTCATTCAAATGAAAAGGGATATCGTTGTTTCCATTATTTGCTCTTGTATGTCTCAGAACATTCCTTCTTTAGATTATAAATGCATCCTTATTTTAAGAACTAAAGAGGGAATCTTTTTAGATCACATATCATAATCAAGCGTTCCATCCTCTATATGGATTTAATAGAGTATCATCTAATATAATTTATCAGAATATAGAAGAACCCATTTCTAATTTCATTTTTCAGCAAGTTAGCTTTTTTAGTAATCTTTTGACATGAATTTTAATTTTGTTAGCAATTGTTACACTTTTGAGATTAACATGTAATTTTCTGATGCACTCATTTTCTTTAGAGATTGAGTTTTCTCAAGACTATTGGAAGGTCCAGTTCATATATATTCTTGAGGAATAGTCAGAACAGAACATACAGAAAATCAGAGATAGGATTTACTGCGATGAGTCAGGTAGCATCGATCCCCAAGCTGGCCCCTCAGTTAATATATCAATGCATATACACACCAGAGACGTGTAGAGTAGAATAAACAAACCTACACCATACACGTTGGCACCACCTCTACCAGAACCTTCTATGCCAAGGCTTTAGTTAAACAATCAGTAACTTTTTTTTTTTTTAATTACAAAAGGCAAGTTAAGAAATTTGGAAGTTGTCAATCACAATAGTGCTGACTTAATCTAAAGGTAGCTGGAGCTGCTCTTCTCACAAAATGGAGAGGCATCCTAGACAAAGGCTTTGCAACATTAGCATATCTTCCTTTAGATTATAGGCTTCCTTGACAAAACAATCAGTAACTTGAAGGAGCAACGTATCAAACAGTAGGGGCATTTGTTGAAATCCCTTAACTATAAGGTCGCGCTTTTTGTATGTGAAGCGAACTATGAGCATTGAATTTAGAATTAAATATTCTGACTTTTCTTTTATTTTATCGTAATTACACGGACTTCTTCTCTATTTTGAAAACATATACTTAAATCTAAACTGTTAACTCCGTTAAAAAAATTTAAAAAAACATATATTTTTAATTAAAATAGGTTTTATTTACTATTTTACCGTTCATCATTACTAATTCTTAATTTCGACTAGAATTGTTTAACAAATTAAGCCTTTTTTCTGTTTTTAATTTAATTTTTTTATTTTTGAAAATATTTATTTGTTAGATTTTTAATCATATTAGAATAAAGGCTAAATTGATTTAATTAATATAGACAAAAAATGTAATTATATATATGATTAATTCTCTTATTAAAAATATGCTTAATCACAACAGTTTACAGGGAAAAAATTGTATTTAAAAAATTTTAAATTATAAATTTAAATAATTTATATAATCCCTCAAATTTATATTATTTATGATATAGATACAAAAATGTGTGTTTGAAATATGTTTTTAGTCATTTAAAAAAACTAAATATATGTATTAGAATTACTTTTTGGTTGTTAAAGAATTATTTTTAGGTAGATATGAAAGTTTATTATTTTGTTGAAAGAGGGGTATTTTGGTCAAAAGAAAGTTTTGACCATCAAACTTAACCGTCAACAAATGATTGGGTTGATGGAAATGTAATATTAAATATATAAGTAATATCAAATACACAAATATAAGGGATGTTCCTGTAATATGTATTTTAATTTTAAGAGAGATTTATATATATTTTTAAAACAGATGAGAGATTTCTATAATTTAAGTAAAACAAAAAGATAATTAATATATTTTAGTCTGAATTTATTCTTAAAACCTATTTGCAATCGGTAACTTTCTTGGACAGTAACTGGTTAGGCCATTAGGCTCAAGTAAACTGAGTCCCCTAAATGTAAAAGCCCAACAAAAAGATGACTGGGCTTGGATTCACCATTATTTTTTACCCGTGTGGTCATTTGATGAATAAAACTTCGACAAGGTATTTCAGAGCCTTCCAATATTTCAGACGCGGAAGTGATAATATTGAATCAATTTTCGAGTCCGATTCCGTTATTTATGAGTTCCAAAACAAACGTAGATGGGCCGTCAGTTTCATTAAAATTTGAAAAAGGTCAAAGGAAGGAGCGAAAGCCGATTGGGAACGCCTTCTTCAACTTGAGGCTCTCAGTACAAAGGTCTCTCTTTTAGTTAGATCTTGACGTTTGTTTGGTTGTTGACGAGAGAATATTCACATTATTGTGTTGATTTTTATCTGGCGGGAATTTGAAAGATAGGAGTAAACGAAGAATAAGAGTCTCTTAATATTATTAATTATTAAATAAAATAAAATACAAATAGACCTTGATCCACAGACTAATAGACTAATAATATAATAATATCTCAAATTTATACTTCGATGGACGGACAAAAGGCTGCTAGAATCCCTAGAGTTTTGGAATTAGCAACGGAGGTAGATAGTTTCATGTATATTCAAACCATCCTCAGCTTCCAAGACATCCAAGAAATTTCCAGGATGAGAGAAATTATAAAAATGAGGGGCATCAAACTCATAATCAGGGTCAATGTTAGCTTCCATGGCATCCAATAAATTTTCAAGGCAAGAGGAGTTATACAGATGAGAAGCATTGAACTCATAATCAAACCATTGTTCAACTTCCATAGCATCCAAGAAATTTTTGGGGTGAGAGAAATTCTAAAAACAAGGAGCGTCGAACTGATAAACAGGGTCAATATTAGCTTCCACAGCATCCAAGAAATTCTAAAGGCGAGAGAAATTGTAGAAATGAGGGGAGTCAAACTCATAATCCAACCATTGTTTAGCTTCCACAGCATTCAAGAAACTTTCGAGGCGAGAGAAATTATAAAAACTAGGAGCGTCGAACTCATAAACAAGGTCGATGTCAGCTTCCACGGCATTCAAAAGATTCTCAGGGTGAGAGAAATTATAGAAATGAAGAGCGTCGAACTCATAACCAAGGTCTGTCATAACCTCTTGTCTCTAAGTAGAGAGAAAATAAGAGCTTCTAAATACTATTAATTCTTAGAATGAATTAGTGTATGTATAAACCCTTATATAGACAAACTATAAGCTAATAAACTAACTTTAAAATCTAATCTAATCATAATTAAATTTAAGAATATTTTAAATTTATAATTTTAAGATATATATAGAATATATTACATATCAATATCAGGTATAATATTTCAACACATTCAAAACAAACTCTATTTTTTTATATGACCCATTTCTGGGTAAAACTGACTTCAATCCTTGCCGGGGGGTGACTGTCTTGTTATATGACCCATTTCTTGCATTTTCTATAAGTTTAAAAAAAAAAAGTATCTGACTTTTTATAGTTTTAAATGTGAATATTTTTGGAGTAAATTAGAATATTCTTTATCTGAGTTCCCAATTGTTGATTCTTTACCCGCCCACACACACCCCATATATATTCACACACGTATTTTTTTCCGTGTGTTTATTGTTTTTTTTTTTTTTTACATCAAAACCGTGTGTTTATTGCTGATGTAATATTTAGTTAGAAGGGTAGTCGTCCACGACAATCATGTCTAAATTAGATTAAAAAAAATAAAATGATAATGAAAGTTGAGAAAGAAACAACGAATAATTCAAATTAATTTATAAAATTTATGGCAAACCTTATTTCTCTAAAATTACAAGTAATTATTTAACTTACTCCAAACTTTACGTGCGGGGCTCTATATATCTATTTTTTATTTTTTAGTGTTCTCTTGATTTGCATGCTCTCTCTCTCTCTCTCTCTTTTTGGCTCAAATCTTGATTTGCATGCTCCAATCTTTAGGATATACCTACTTTAGCCGTTAGATGATAATGAATAATTTATAATGGACAGCTAAAGAATCTTTAACAAGGGTATGAAGGACTGAACATTAGACACGGACTTTTGGCAAAAAAAAAAAAAAAAAAGCATTAGACATGAACTAATTAGTTAATTAATTAATGAAGCTATATTTTTTCGCCAACAATTATTTAAGCTATATACAATTCATGATCCGCGCAAGAGCTTGCAGCATAACAAATGTGAACAAGGTAAATAGGTAACCTATGACACGCCGCAAATCATTAAAGTAATGGGTAAATTTGAACAAAGGACCTAAAACAATAATATTTATTGGAGAGGACCATGAAACTTCTCCTTTAAGCTTTAATATAAGATTTAATTGACTTTTTTTAGAGATAAAAAAAGTTAAATAAATCACTTAATCATAGTATATGTTGTGTATCATTAAATTATATATTAATTTATATATCAGGCAGGTTAGTTTGGAAAAAAAAATGATAAATATAAATATTTTAAGATCATTTATTTAGTTTACTTACTAAAAAAAAAGCCAGCTAAGTCTTATATTAAGAACCAAAGGTAACATAACAATTTAGAAGGACCAAATACTAAAATATAAATTTTAAAATACTAAGTTGCCCCTAATTAAATCTTCAACATTTTCTCTAACATTACGAATTTAAAGACAAAAAAAAAAAAAATACCCATAATCTATGTAACCACATCTTTTAGTTCTATCTATATTTTCATTTTTCGCCAAGATACATATTCATACCATCAATATACTCCTTCGGTCATTAATACAAGATATATTTACTTAATTTGATTGGATTAAGGAAGTTAGTTAATGTGACATGTATTTTCTAAAACACCTTAGTAATCTTCCTTAATTCCCTCATTCTTTCTCCTTCTCGATTATTGTTGAGGGAACATCGATAGGAATAAATTAGATAATGACCGATAAAAATAAAAAATGTGTCTTATATTTAGAACCGATATAACCCCCCGGATGCTGTATATTAGCCACCGGCGGAGTCTCGTTTAATGAGAGATAAGAGTCACTGTGACAAGTTCAAGCATGGATGCCCAAGCTGGAATGTCAATGCAGGATTTGGCTGCGGTCCGCTGCCTAGCGGTCCGCTGCCCATCCTTTTCTCCCAAACTACACCGTTTTGGTGTAGTTTGGGGTAAAGGGGTGAGTTTTTTTTAAAAAAAAAATAATATATAATATTTTGAAATATTTTTTTTAGAAGTATCTAGTATCTTAAAATATTTTTTAAGTAACATATAGTATCCTAAAATAATTTTTAGTATTTTAACCCCTTAAAATATGTTTTCAGTTGTATCCAGTGTGTTAGCAGATTGATTGCAATTTAACCTTTAATGTATTTTTTAGTTCCAAAAATCACTTTAAAATATTTTTTTGGTGTTTTTAACCTTTTAAAATATTTTTTTGGTGCTTTGAACTCTTTAAAATATATTAAGAGTTAAATTGCAATCAATCTGCTAACACACTGGATACAACTGAAAACATATTTTAAGGGGTTAAAATACTAAAAATTATTTTAGGATACTATATGTTACTTAAAAAATATTTTAAGATACTAGATACTTCCAAAAAAATATTTCAAAATATTATATATTATTTTTTTAAAAAAAAAAACTCACCCCTTTACCCCAAACTACACCAAAACGGTGTAGTTTGGGAGAAAAGGATGGGCAGCGGACCGCAGCCAAATCCGTCAATGCATGTACACACCAGACCCGTGTAAAGTAAAATAAACAAACCCATACTTGTAACGCCTCAAATCAAAATACCAAATACTTAACCATAGTAATTTAAATATCGTCAACAAGGATGTTCAACATCCGAACCATTAAAATACAAATCAGTTTAAATAAAGCCCAAGTTTCAATATTAAATCAAATCCTCAAAATATTTCAACAAAACAAAATAAAATGCGGAAGTCTTAGGGTCATGGCAATAAAAATGACATAACATGAGCTCTAGGAGCACAAAAGAGCCTCCAAGGCTCACTCCATAGGTGCCTTCCCTTGCTCCCTACTAGAACAATCACCTGAAATTGTTAATATAATAGGATGAGATTCAACGTCTCAGTAACTACTGAAAGTTTCTACCGTACACAAGCAAATCACATATGATAAAAAGGAACTGATTACATATATATTCATATATATCATAATTCTCATACAAGACCAAAAACAAGTTTAATCAATCTATATTTTTATCACAACATGTAACATACAACTATGCCATATGCAATAAGTAGGATGCAACCTCCCTTATATCACCGTCCATCCTTATTCCGCTGACTGGAGCCATAGGCTAACACATAGTCCAACAGAAACCTATCCATTTGACTGGATTGTCTCAAGCTCACCAGTTCTTAAGATACACCCGGCCAAAGGTGTAGAGCTTAAGTCTGGACTATGGCTCCCCTCCTTAAAAGAATACAACTAAGGAGGTGTCACATGTCCCACAACTCCAATGAAATCCCGGCCAAAGGAAAACATGGAAGAAGGGGCCCTGACAAGTGCCATCCACTGTGCACCGAGTGATGGCATACCACGTGGTAAAAGATCTCAACATACAAATTCCTCCTCACTCCAACCCATCACAGATGCAACCGCCATGACAGTAATAAATATAACATCATAAAAAGGCAAAGTACAATAATTCATACTTCCATTCATATCAAATATCATCACATATTCAAACATGCTAAAAAAGAAATAATAATCCAATAATACATTAATTATCATTAAATTATTACTTATATGAACACAATGAGTTATATAGAAATTTACTTGTAACACTACTTATTTGAGAATTTATAATACAAACACATATACATATAATTCAGTCCATTTTTCTTTAAAAAAAATATATAATCATTCACAATCATACGCAATTCACAAGTATATGGAAGAATATTCAGAGTTACCTCTACTCCCTAGCTCACAGGTAAGCACGCAAGAGCTACTCCAAAGCTCTTAACAAGAGTCTACAAAGTCACACATATAAATATCTATTAATATACTAATTAAAATCTATTCTATAGTTACTCTATTTCTACTCTAAACATAGATCTGCCCTTCTAAAAATTTAATATATATATATATATATATATATCAATTGCCACATATTCGTTTTAAATTTTTATGTTAAGTTTTTCTTTATATAAAAATAATAAAAATCATGAGATCTAAACATAAAGTCTTTGTGTATGTGTGTACAGTGGTTAACGAAAATTGTCTCTCAAGGGAAGGTATCCATATATATATATATATATATATAGGTAGTCACGGTGACCAAGAAAAAGAAAACTATGAGATAAAGACAAAAGAAAAAAAATACAAAGGAGTGTGGAATGGTCAAATAAACACAATATATATATAGATATATATATATATATATATTTATTTATATTTATACACACTCACGCACTACACGAAATCAGTTTGTTTGTTTTGTTTTGTTTTTTTTTCCCTTGTACGAAGAGAAGTAAAGCATATTCAAGTCAAAAATAAAGAGGGTGAGAAGACTATTTAGATATATATATATATATATAATCGATAGATACTAATTGCACAGACGCACAGTGAAGTAGAGAGGCAGAGTTGGGTAATGATTGTTGAAAAATAAATGTACTTAGCCAAGAGAAAACGAAAAGCTTGTGCGCTCTGGGAAGGAGTAATACACAACGCTGGGAAGAGAGTTGAAAAGACAAGAGGATAAGACATGCTACAGTTAAAAGCAAATGGGACAATGCAGATATGGAGGCCAAGACACAAATTAAACCAGAGAAAAAAGAATGAATCAGAATAAGAATACCTCTGGAGTTCGGACCTGTGCGGCGCCTACGGTTGGGGAATGAGAAAGAAAAGGAGGTTTTTATAAGGATAGGGTTAGGGTTTGGTCTCATTAAAATAATAATAAATTTTTTTTTTTTTATAAAAATAATAGTAGTATTATTCAAATTACTAGTAGCAATTTTTTTTTTTAAAATAATTTTTTTTTTTTTGGATTTTTTTTTTCGTCTTTTTTTTCTGCCAATGGTAAGACAAATTTACACACATATACTCATATTTAAATAATTATCTTGATAGGGTATTTTATTTGTATTTAGTTTTCTTTTGAATAGTCTTCTTTTTTTTTTTTTTACTTTATATATATATATATTCTATATTCTTTGACTAACTAAAATTAAGCTACAACTAACTCCAAGTTCTAAACATTTAAGGATGTTACAATACTCATACGTAATACCTCTACCAGTAGTCCAAAACCTTCTAGACAACTCGGGTTGACAAGTGAAAAAAGAGGATATGCCAATTATTTAGTTAAATAATTAGCAACATGAAGATGGAACATATTAAACATTAAGTGTTTGTTTAGAATAGTAGTTGGAGCTTTTAAAAACAGATTTTCAATCGTAAACATACGAGGTAAATATGTGGGGAGTTTTGTCTCTTTTTACATGAATAAACAATTTTAAGAATTCTAAATATGATCCCAAACAAACCCTAAGTTGCATGTTCTACCACCACTTTATCGTGAACAAACTAAACATTGTGGGATTGTTGAAATCCCTTAACTACTTCAAGTGGTGGTTTCTGTCTATGAAAACCGCTATCAGCATTGAATTTGTTCCTGAAAACCTATTTGCAATCAATAACTTAGGCTCCCGGAAACTAAGCCCAATAAAGAGATGTCTGGGCTTTGGCTATACCATTTTAGTCACTGTTGTTTTGCATGATGTGTTCAAAAATAAACGTAGATGGGCCTTCAGTTTCATTGTTGAAGTAAAATTTGGAAAAGATGGGAGCTAATTTAATGAGCGAAAGCTAAGGATGAGCAAAACATCCTGTGGTTTAGGTAACCTGGTCTGACTCTAAGTGACCCAGTCCGGTCCGGTCTAATGAAAAACAGCCTTATAATAAAAAGGACCGGACCAACTACTTGGGCTTGATCATGTTAAAGACCAAGTTTTCAGTCCACATGATCTGGTCTGATATGGTTTGAATTATTTATTTTTTTTATATATATAAAAAATTAAGTGGGTTTCCACTTAACACCACCCTCATTATAAAAAAAAAAACAAAAAGAAAGAACCTCACCCACGTGAAACACACACCCTCTCTTTCTTTTTTATTGATTTGACACACTTTGCTAACCCACAGACTCACTTCACTTCATTAATCTCATCACCTCCCCCTTCATCAAAAATGGCGCTCAATGCCTCAACTCTCGCCTCCTCACCTTCATGCATGCAATCTCACTTCATCCTTGCTTCCCTTACCCTATCGCGACACTGCTGTTCTCACCTTGGTGTTAATCGCTTCATCCTTGCTTCCCTTACCCTTAATCGCATGGAAACTCCATCGCTAATCACTCACTTCAGCCTCAATCCCTACAGACTACGGTCCTCCTATCAGTGTCGATCCCTCTGGTCCTCCTCTAGGTGTTGATTCCTTTGGTCTGTGCTGCTATTGGTACTCCTCTTGGAGTCACTCCGGATGCTCCCTCTGGTTCTCTTCTCAATCAACATCCCTCCCTCTATTTTTCATTCCTTTAGTTTTTTTAAACAATTTTTTCAGATTAAAAAATTAGATATGTTGGATTGCCCAGACTAGTCCATCAGCCCAGAGGATTAAGTCCAATCTGACCCAAGTTCAAGTTGTTGCCATACTAGACCTCGGGCTACCTTTTTCAGCCTGAGGTCTTAACCAGACTAGACCTCAGGCTAGCTTCTAACCCGGTCTGATCTAGTCCATGATCATCCCTCAAAAGCCAATGGGAAAGCCTTCAACTTGAGACTCTCAATAATTATTTCTTGATAAAAGTCTCTCTTTTAGTTAGGTTTTTGACTTTTGTTTGGCTGTTGGCGAGAGAATCTTCTCATTCTGTGTTGATCTCTTGTTCTAAACGTAATTCTATATTTTTTTTATAGAAAAAGATATTCTACAAACACTTCAGGGGCTATTCTTCTGAGTCAACATGTAGACTCAACCTGTCTACATCATTAAGTAATAAGCTCGTAATAGTTTCAGGAGGCGAATCAGTGATATGGAAATCGATCGCCATCTTCCAAACTTCTTTTGCCATGGCGTCTGCAACTGTATTAACATCTCGAGTACAATGTGACATTTCCACTACCTAGTCTCAATCCATCAGCATGCGAACCTCCACGATAAGGTGAAAATTGGGGTGTTCCTGAGACACCGTGGCCTAAATCAGTTCCCTGACTTCACTACAATCAGACTCGATCAAATTTTATCTGTCTCCTCTATCCCATGCAAGTTTGAGTCCCCACAAAACACCCCAAGCTTCTGCAAAACTACCTTTCCTTGCCCAATCTGGTACATAAACCTCCAACAAAGACTCACCATTATGATCTGCCAATACACCGTCATAAGTGCACGTTCCTAAGTTGTCATTCCTTGATCCATCAGTATTAATCTTCACTCACCTAGGTGGTGGTAGTTTCTAATAGGGACGACTCCTTTCTTCGCTCTGATTTCGAAACAGGCTTGTATTACCCCATGCTAAGCAAGCACAAGCATGAGCTAAAATGGTCTGTCTACTCCAAGTATTGTTGTTAAAGCAGCGATCATTATGAGCCAACCAGATATGCCGGCATAGGACTGTAAACCAAAGATGAAACTCGAATCCCTGAACTACGTCATTTCTCTCCATACACCATGTAAGCCAGTCATTCCTATCTAAGATGCCAAAAAACATATCATGCCAATCCGACGGTAGGAAACCATTCCAAAATTCAGAAATAACTGGGCAATCTGCAAAACGTGGAGTATTAACTCGCTTGAATTATGGCATATTTCACAAGCACCCATAAGGTAACTACCACGATGGAACCATAGCATATTTGTTATTAGACGACCATGAAAGTACAACCACAAGAAAGTACGGTACCTTTGAGGGACTTTCATTTTTCAAACACATCTCCACCGGTATTTAGTATGAGGTCGTGTGGTGCCCACCAAGTATTTGTAAGCAGATCTAATGGAGAAAGTTCCATCAAAAGACCGTCTCCATGCCAGGAAATCTTCCTCATTTAGCTAGCTGATATTCACGCGTGCAATAGTGGTACACACTTGTCCTGAAAGTAGGTGATCAAACTTGCTCATATTCCACTATTTGGAGGGAGTAATGCAATCAGCTACTCTCCATTCAGTAACATCTCTAAAAAATTCTATA
This sequence comes from Inga oerstediana, assembly GCA_963210345.1. Taxonomy (NCBI): domain Eukaryota; kingdom Viridiplantae; phylum Streptophyta; class Magnoliopsida; order Fabales; family Fabaceae; genus Inga; species Inga oerstediana. The sequence goes on from OY723405.1 coordinate 5,940,056, forward strand.
TTTTTTTACTGCTGTGTAAAACTGACTTCAATCCTTGCCGTACAGCGATGATTTCTCGTAAACTATATTATAATTTTAAATGTGAATAATCTGTTTTTGAAAAAAAAGAAAGAAATAAATTAGTTTATTCTTCATTTGAGCTGCCGATTGTTGATTTTTTTACCCGCCCACACACACATGTTCACACACGTATCTTTTACCGCGTTTTTGTTGTTGATGTAGATATAGTACGAGCAGTATTTAGTTAGAAGACTATTGTCCACGACAATGATATCTAAATTCGATTAAAAATGATTAAAAAATAGAATTATAATGAAGATTGGGAAAAAAACAAAGAATAATTAAAACTTACAGAAAAACTTAGGCATTTGTTATTGACGTATATAATATATAAAATTCTGGGTGATTTATCTTATTCCTAAATTTATACGTGCGGGGCTTTATATCCATTTTTTTTAATATTTTCTCGATTTTTATTCACATATAATTTTTTTGATCGAAGTATGCTCATATGTTTAAGATATACCTAACTTAACCATAGGCTTTAATTAGGTGATTATGGATTATTTATAATGGACCGCTGAAGTATGATATTCAAGAGATGTTTGAAAGATTGGACATGTTAGGTAGGATTAATTAATTATTTAACCTATAATATATGATTCGCTAAAAAGAGCTATACCAGCATAACAAGTATGAACAAGGTTATCTATGATACACCATAATCAATACTTCCCACTATCCTAAATATAATATAAAGTTGATTTTGTTTAGAAAGATTAAAGAAGCTAAATAAGTTACTTAATTATATCATATGTTGTGTATTTTTAGACTATATATCAGTTTATTAGTCAAAGTAATTAGTTTGGAGAAAAAAATAAAAATATAAACATTCTAAAGTAATTTAATTAGTTTATTTAATTTCTCTAAAAAAATTCAAATTTGTCTTATATTTAGAACCGGAAGGAGTATTAAAGTAATAACCTCCTCTCTCTCCATGCACCATGTAAGCTAGTCATTCCTATCTAAGATTCCAAAAAATAGATCATGCTAATCCGGCCGTAGGAAACCATTCCAAAATTCAGAAATAACTAGGCAATCCGCAGAACGTGAAGTATTGACTTGCTTGAATTATGGCATATTTCACAAACACCCATAGGATAACTACCACGATGGAACCATAGCATATTTGTTATTAGGAGACCATGAAAGTACAACCATAAGAAAGTACAGTACCTTTGAGGGACTTTCATTTTCCAAACACATCTCCACTGGTATTTAGCATGAGGTCGTGTGTTGCCCACCAAGTATTTGTAAGCAGATCTAATGGATAAAGTTTCATCAGAAGACCATCTCCATGTCAGGAAATCTTCCTCATTTAGCTAGCTGATATTCACACGTACAATAGCGGTACATACTTATCCTGGAAGTAGGTGATCAAACTTGCTCATATTCCATTGTCCGGAGAAAGTGATGCAGTTAGCTACTCTCCATTCAGTAACATCTCTAGAAAATTCTATATTTTTTTACTGCTGTGTAAAACTGACTTCAATCCTTGCCGTACAGTGATGATTTCTCGTAAACTATATTATAATTTTAAATGTGGATAATCTGTTTTTGAAAAAAAGAAAGAAATAAATTAATTTATTCTTCATTTGAACTCCCGATTGTTGATTTTTTTACCCCGCCCACACACATATTCACACACGTATCTTTTACCGCGTTTTTATTGTTGATGTAGATATAGTACGAGCAGTATTTAGTTAGAAGACTAGTTGTCCACGACAATGATATCTAAATTCGATTAAAAATGATTAAAAAATAGAATTGTAATGAAGATTAGGAAAAAAACAAAGAATAATTCAAACTTACAGAAAAACTTAGGCATTTGTTATTGACATATATAATATATAAAATTCTGGGTGATTTATCTTATTCCTAAATTTATACGTGCGGGGCTTTATATCCTCTTTTTTTTTTTTTAATATTTTCTCGATTGTTATGCACATATAATTTTTTTGATCGAAGTATGCTCATATGTTTAAGATATACCTAACTTAACCTTAGGCTTTAATTAGGTGATTATGGATTATTTATAATGGACAGCTAAAGTATGATATTCAAGAGATGTTTGAAAGATTGGACATATTAGGTAGGATTAATTAATTATTTAACCTATAATTCATGATTCGCTAAAAAGAGCTACCAGCATAACAAGTATGAACAAGGTTATCTATGATACACCATAATCAATACTCCTCCCTATCCTAAATATAAGATAAAATTGATTTTTTTTAGAAAGATTAAAGAAGCTAAATAAATTACTTAATTATATCATATGTTGTGTATTTTTAGATTATATATCAGTTTATTAGTCAAACTAATTAGTTTGGAGGAAAAAAATAAAAATATAAACATTCTAAAATAATTTAATTAGTTTCTTTAATTTCTCCAGAAAATTCAACTTTATCTTATATTTAGAATCGGAAGAAGTATTAAAGTAATAACCTCCTTTTTTTTATACCAATGAAAAAAGTAAAATCCTCTTCTTTGGTAGGAAGACCTCAATGATACACGGTAATCAGCATAAAATATATAAAACTTAGGTTTGAATGATGGTTAGGCTTGGACAATTAGGCCTAAATTTTTTTTTTTTAAAAAAAGTTGCAATTACAAATTCAAGAGTCATGATTCTAGAGGAGAGAAGTCCTTTCAAAGGAAATTTTAATATAAAATATAAGAGGTTGATAGGGTAATTAATTATTATTTTTTACTTTTACTCAAAGGAAAGAGATAATAGATATTAAATGCATTTGTGAAATTCACATTATTTAATAATGTAAAATAGATAAATCTTACTCCACCGGTCCTAATTATAAGATAAAGTTGACTTTTTTGGAGAAATTAAGGAAGCCAATTAAATTACTTTAGAGTGTACATATTTTTAGTATCCTTAGATTATATATTAGTTTATTAGTCAAATTAATTAGTTTGGAGAAAAAAATAAAAATAAAAATAGTTTAAAGTAATTTAATTGGCTTCCTTAATTTCTCCAAAAAAATTAACTTTATCTTATAATTAAGACCGGAGGGAGTATTAATTTAAGACGTGTATATGCATGCATGATATCCAACTTTACTACTCACCCCACGAACTCGATACCATAAGCGTGTATTCAAGGGGACACACAGCGAGCCTGGTGTGCTGACACGTGTAAAACAAGCAATCTAACGTGAGAGGATGGTTAAGGAAAGCCTTAAAAAGGGAAAAAATTAATGTGTAAAGATAGGATCTGTCTTTGACTCATTGTCGTCAAATTTCATTTTTAATTTGAAGCCTTTTTAATTTTTTTTTTTAAAATACTCAAAGCGCATGATATGCCAGCCACTTTACGAAGAAAATGAGAATGCATGAAATTTAAGAACTGAAACAAAACAAATATAGGTGGGAAGTCAGTCTCATGATTGTCTCTGGAAAACTTGAAAAGGGTTGGTGGATTTGATTAAGATAATTAAAGTTGAAGACTCAATCATACATTTCGTCTAACTTCAATACTTAATGCGGATTGATTATCTCATAAGCTATACTCCTCCGGTCCTAATTATAAGATAAAGTTGACTTTTTTAGAGAAATTAAGGAAGCCAATTAAATCACTTTAGAGTATTTATATTTTTAGTATCTTTGGATTATATATTAGTTTATTAATCAAATTACTTAGTTTGAAGAAAAAAATATAAATATAAATATTCTAAAGTAATTTAATTGGCTTTCTTAATTTCTCTAAAAAAGTCAACTTTATCTTATAATTAGGACCGGAGGAAGTATTATATTCTCTCGTATTCTTATTATAATCCCCTAATATTTGTAAAATATCAAAATAGTTCTCAATAAAAATCACCGGTTTGAGGAAATTCGTTCATATTTAGCTAAAATGTTTTATATTCCATTCAATCTTTTTTATAAAAAATAATTATCAAAATCACGCGGTTCAAAATATTAATTAAAAATAATAAATATGTAAAATATATATTTTTCTTTTCAATTATACATTTATTTATAAAAAAAGTATATGAGAGATAATAAGTGAATATTTATTGTATAGAGATAATATAATAGCTTATGTTTAACGTGGATAAGAATAAAAGGACAAACTTAAAACTTCAGACAAAATGAGTTGTTTCTTATTTTAAGGATTATCTTTATAAGAAAAGATGTTTTTTATAAAAAAAATACCATAGAGTAATTTGTTAGATATACTAGATGAAAAAAAGTAATACTTTTAAAAAAAAACATATTATATCATGAAATATATTGGGGTTGTTTGAAATAAGAACAATAGACTAGAAAATATTATTGATTTTCTACCTTCTGTATTAAAAAGACAAGTCTAATTTGCTATAATTATAAGTGTGAATAAATTAATTTGAAACAAAAATTTGGCTCAGCCTCATGCATTCAATTTTTTTAAAAAATTTTGAAACACGTGTATAAAATCATACTTAATTTTAAGAAGGTACATTGGTTGTTCAAAATAAAAATAAATCAAAATTCGTTGTTGTTCAAAATAAAAATAAATCAAAATTCGTTACAGCGAAAAACAAATAAAAATTATCAATTTATTCTAATCCTAATTTTAGAATAGCAAGTTAATAAATACAAGCAATTGCTTAGTTTATTCTTCATGAGAGGCTCCCAATTGTTGGTTTTTTTTGGTTCGCACCATATATATAAATATATATATATTTTCCCCACACGTATCGTTTACCTTGTTTTATCCCTTGATGTGGTCCGCGACAAAGATGTTTATATTCGATTTAAAAAAAAATGAACGATAATGAAAATTGGGAAACAGGCAAAGAATATTTCTTGAACGTTTATCTGAAAAATATAACAAAAACAGTAACAAAGAGAGGGAAAAAAAAAAGAGCGGCAAGGAGGACAAGAAAGTAATAGCAGCAATGAGCGGAGATGAATATTGACTGTTGAATGTTGATAGCGATCGAGCTCTCTTTCATAAACTTGGGGTCATACTGGGCCTAAATTGTCGGTTCTTAACTTCTTATGTTCATATATGCAATGACCATTTTGTCCCCTTTGCTCGATTTCCTGATCCTGGAGGGTGATACAGATTTTTCTCCAATTTTTCCTAGAAAATAAAAAATAGTTCCAATTACCGGAAAGTATTACTCACCATACGTATATGCCCCCGAGGCGCACAATTGAGCAATCGTCACTAAACAATTAAAGCTGTCAGAGCTCTGATGATCCCATATTTATTTGATTCGAATTTTTTTTGTTGTTGTAATAAATAAGAGTATATTTTTTTGATTAAAAAAAGAGTATAATTTACAAAAAGGTTCATCAGTAGTTTTTTTTTTTTTTTAAGAAAATGATTTTTATACATTCACCATCATCATAGAATTATTCTAACTGTATAAATGCATCCAATTATTACTCTACGTTTTAGACCCGGCGAAATTGATTTGAAATAAATTATTATTCTTTAATCACAGACTCACAGGACAAATGCAAGTTGCTCATCATTCAAACTCATATGATTAGCTCTTGCCCAACAAATTTCTATATAAACAAACCCCATTCCCATTTCATACTCACACTCTCACTTGTCCCAGCAAATATCTTCATTCATCCATGGCGTCCCAGAACCCACCATTTTCAGACCTTGAAGCTCTCCAAAACCCTCAAGCCTATCGTTTCTCCACCAACCCAATTCACAAACTGAAAACTAACTTGGCTTTCCCTTCTAAATGGGCTGAACTCAATGGAGCCATGGGAGATCTTGGCACGTACATACCTATAGTACTTGCTCTCACTCTAGCCAGAGACCTCAATCTCGGCACCACATTGATTTTCACAGGCATCTACAATTTCATCACCGGAGCTATTTATGGGGTTCCTATGCCTGTTCAGCCCATGAAGTCCATCGCTGCCGAATCCCTCTCCGACCCCAATTTCGCCGTGCCGGAGATCATGGCCTCCGGAATCTTAACCGGCGGGGTCTTGCTGCTTCTGGGTATAACAGGGTTGATGCAGCTCGTGTACAAATTCATTCCTTTATGCGTTGTTAGAGGGATTCAGCTTGCGCAAGGCCTATCCTTTGCTTTGACTGCTGTTAAATACGTCAGAAAGATACAAGACTTGCCAAAGTCCAAGTCTTTAGGGAACAGAGGATGGTTTGGTTTGGACGGGTTGGTTTTGGCTCTTGTATGTGTTTGCTTTATCGTCATAGTGAACGGAGCTGGTGAAGATCATCATCATCACGGCAGAGAAAGTACCAATTTGGATGACCAACAGCGCAAGGTAGAAGAAGAAGATGCAAGAACAAAGGGAAGGAGAAGCAGTAAAGTCAGAAACATAATGTTCTCTCTTCCTTCAGCTTTCATAGTATTTGTACTAGGTGTCATTCTGGCCTTCATGAGAAATCCCAAAGTGGTGCATGACATCAAATTCGGACCATCCTCTTTTCATGTGGTGAAAATTTCTAAACACTCATGGAAACAAGGATTCATAAAGGGAACAATCCCTCAACTCCCATTATCAATTCTGAACTCAGTCATAGCTGTGTGCAAGCTATCAACAGATCTATTCCCAGAAAAGCAAGTTTCAGTGACTTCAGTGTCTGTAACAGTAGGATTAATGAACTTAGTAGGTGGGTGGTTTGGGGCTATGCCAAGTTGTCATGGGGCAGGTGGACTAGCAGGTCAATACAAGTTTGGAGGTAGAAGTGGAGCGTGTGTGGCTCTTTTGGGAATAACCAAATTAGCGTTAGGTTTGGTTCTTGGAAGCTCAATAGCTCACATATTGAATCAATTTCCAGTGGGTATTTTAGGGGTGTTGCTTCTGTTTGCTGGGATAGAGCTGGCTATGGCAGCAAGGGATATGAACAGCAAAGAGGATTCCTTTGTGATGCTAATTTGCACAGCAGTTTCACTGGTGGGTTCAAGCGCAGCACTTGGGTTCTTGTGTGGAATTATTGTCTTTGCTTTCCTCAAGCTAAGGAATTGGACAAAAGGTGACCCACTTTCAACCGTTTGGATGCATGGAACCCCTTGATTAGCTATCCTTTTATATATATATATATATATATATATATATCCTGCGTGTTGTTGTATAATAGCACAATTTCTACGTTGACTCCACTTATTTGATATGACTTATTATTCTTGTTGTGTTTTGGTATAAAATAGTAGTCAGTTTATACCATATAAGAAGGATGTAATATGCAAGATTATAATGACCAATTAGTAACAAAGGTCTTATAGCCCAGTGGTATGGATACTCTGCTGTTAATGGGAGGTTGCCGGGTTGATTTCGATTGTTGATAATTCAAGCTATTTCTGCCTATCTTTGTGAGTAAAAAAAAAAAAAAAAGAATTTTGAATTTCTTACTAACGTTTTTTAAGACTACAGAGTATTTTCCTCCCTTTCTTTGATTGTGATGCTAATGGAAGGCTGGCCTCATGAAAGAAAAAACTTCTGCTAATAATTTAAAACAAAAAATAATGAAATTAAAAAATACACAAATGCGATTTTAAAAAAGCTTTTGTGTTCTTGTTATAAAAGATTAAATATTAAAAGATGAGGAAAATAAATCTCCCCTGCTTTGTGGCAAAGGGGCCATATATATAAGTTGCTTGGTTGTAATAGTGAATTGCATCAGTATCCATTTGAGTGCATGATATGGTGGGAGTGTGTGGATTCTTGTTGGACAAAGAAGAAAAGAAGCAAGATTCTTGCTTTTAAGTCAGCTCACAACCCAACCACTAAACCAAAAAAGACGAGCTTGTTTGTAATGGAATGAAATGCCCCTCAAGTTGAAGATCAGATGCAAAACTGGTAGTAATGTCCAAATAATGTGGCATGACGCTACTCCATTAATTCTTGGAATCCCCAAGAATTTAAACATTACTAGCAGTGTGTGTTTTTTGCCCTCTCAAATTCACTTTATCAACATTTGACCTTTTGCTCGGAATAAGACTTCTGCTTTCACCAATTCTCTCACCTTACAAGTGTAATCTCCATTATCACGGTGAAGAATGAGAATAAAGATTAAAACCCATCAAATGATTTGCCATATCTATGATTCATCAACCACTTGTTCCTTCAAGCTAATATCCCACTCAACAAGGTTCAAGGTAAAAGGTATTATAATACAACAACAGAGCCTCAATCCCACTAAGTGGGGCTAGCTATATGGATTAAACGACGTCATTTAGTTATGTCAAAAATCAAATCTCAAAATAAATTGTTAATTAAAAGATCTCGCTCAATAACCTCATTGAGCGTTCTCTTCTATCTTCCTCTACCTTTTTTAACTGGGCTCTAAACAACTTAATCTACCCTCCTCATTGATGCATCCAATGACCTTCTCTATATATGCCCAAACCACTTTAAACAATTTTCTACAATATTTTCTTCAATAGGAGCCACTCCCACCCTTCCTCATATGACTTCCTTACGCATCTTATTTTTCTGTATATGACCACACATTCATCTGAACATCCTCCTCTCAGCTACTCCCACTTTGTGCTTATGTAGCCCTTTCACAACCCAACATTCAATACTATAAAGCATTACTGGTCGAATAGTAGTAGAATAAAATTTTCCTTTGACTTTATCAAGTACTTTTAAATCACAAATAATTTTGGTGGCTTTTCTCCATTTAAACCATCTAGTTTGAATTCTATGATTAACATCTTCATCAATTTTACCATATTTTTATAGAATCGGTCCCAAATATCTGAACTTTGTCACCTCTGGAATAACCTAATCTCCCAATTTGACTTCCAAATCACTTTTTACTCCCCTCTTATCAAAAGTGGAATGTATATATTCTGTTTTACTCCTACTTAATTAGCAACCCTTTGACTCTAAGGTTATTCTTCATAACTCAAGTTTATAATTAATTTCTTCTCTTGACTCAACCACAAGAACAATATTATCCGCAAAAAGCATGCATTTAGGGATTTCTTCAAGTATACACTTAGTTAGAACGTCTATGGCTAGGTTAAACAAATAAGGGCTTAAGACTGATCTCTAATGAAAGTCAATCCTTAGAAGATATCATAATACCTGTCTTTATTAAACTTAGTTTTGATTCTTCCTTATTCAATGAGTGGAATTCATTCTGTTGTGGATTTAAATTGGGAAAGGTTTTATGTCCTCCATATCTTGAGAAATTATCCCAATAAGATATAACGAAGTAATTTTGATAATATTATTGTCATCAACAAAAATTCTGAAGTTTCTATTTCATCGTTATGCACTTGACAAATATAAATCTTTTAAACGAAATAGACAAAGCTACGTGCTTCAAACACATAGCTGGTGCTTTAAACGAAATAGACAAAGCTACGTGCTTCAAACACATAGCTGATGCTTTAAACGAAATAGACAAAGGTTATAGGGGGCAAAAAGAGTATGGTCTAACCAAGATTAGAGGAAAAAAATTAACCGAATCGGACAAAGAAAAAAAGAATGATGCTCGGCCTAAAAGTGTCAGTCTATCATCAAATTATTTTGGTAAGAAGTATATGGCCCACGTTGTGGGGTAAGAATTGCTCTTTTACTTCGAACCAGAATTAATTCAAGCCTACGCACTCTAGGTGTTTAAATTAAGACGATTCTTCTCACTTTCTTTAACGCCAAGGGGCAGAACATTAGAAAGAAAAAGGAGAAAAACCTCGACTATTATATATGGCCATCTTCGAACAAGACTATTAGATATGGCGAGTATATAATATAAATCACAAGATTATATTAACTACTTGCCTTCACTTTTTTGAGGGACACTTTGCCTTAGAGGCGCCGCTCTGAAGTTGGCAATCTGCTTCACAGTGTCCCAATTTGGAGCTTGACTCACACCTCTCAAATGAGACCCTCCCTGCTTGGTTGGTTAGTCATTATTGCATATATATACAGTGACGGAGACAAGCAACAAAATAGTGGCCACTACCCTGAAGATTCTTCTATGGTATCCGTTATTATATTTTAAGTAATTTATTGTATGATAGTTTATTACTTTACCATTCGACTGGCAAGGATAATATTTTCGCAATTCTCCAAGAGATATTCAGATATCAAAATTAGCATTACATTTCTCAAAAACTTAAACACAACCGACAAATTAGAGGCGTTTATTGATAAGGACAAGTTGCTGCATGAACACAGTTAACCATTAGCTATCGAGAAGATAAGCTCTCTAGTCACCCTGTGATAATAGGCTTTTTGTAAGAGCAGCAACAACAAAAACAATAAGCCTTATCCCACTAAGTATAGCTAGTTATATGAATCACATGATGCCATTATATCCTATTAACAACCAAAACCTTGAATAAATTGTTGGTCAAAAGATCCCACTCAATAACTTCGCCGAACCCTCTCTTCAGTTTTCCTTTGCCCTTCTTTCATGAAGCTCCATACTACTTGATCTACCACCTTCATCGGCTCATCCAATGACCTTCTTTATTTGTGCTACGAGTGTTTCTACAAGAGCACTGGAGACAGATATTGATGAACTTTAACAATTGACAGGAGAATAGCCTAATCCATCTTCTGATCACTAGAGATGATATTGTGGTTCCCCAACATCATAATGCACACAATAATTCCGCATCATATTTCCCCTTCTCAAGTTTAGGGCCCAAAATCAAGATGTTGACGAGGGAGTTAGAGTTGAAGATATGCATGGCCACTCTGCCATGAATAAGGAATATCATAATCGAATTCTAAAGCAATGGCTAAATATACAACATAAAGGCTATATGATGTTTACCAGAGGATCGGATATTTACCCTATGCTATGACACAGCCAATTCACCGCAGAACCAACACATTCTAAAGGCTTAATTTCTGTTTTCTCGGTCCATGTCTAACAATGCGATCTTTAAGTGAGCAACCGCATTCACTGGACACTGGGTCATGTATCACAGAAAACAGAAGAACACCTGGAAAATCATGTGCCGGACTATTACCTAATCTCTGAAAAAAGGATGTAATTCCATTCAAAGTGTTTTCTTATTGGGCCCGTTTCTCTTCTCATATTGCACATTTGAACCTGAGGTTAATATGGAAAAGCAGGAAGATGGGCAAGAACCAAAAGAAATGAAAAAATCTGTACAAATATTGACAGCCAAAATTCCATAGATCCATTAGTGGCGGTGAAACAGTACTGAACTGCAGACCTCAACCTGGAGAAAGGTCTGGCGGTCAGCACTTGCTGTGTACACTATGAAGCAACAAAATCTCCATCTCGTTGCTCCCAGACCTCATGACTGAAGTTCACACCGGAAAATCTGGGCATTTGTAAAAGTTTAACACCATTGACAAAGTAAAAACCACAACCATGTCTGGCCAAAAGTAAATAAATAAATAAATAAAAGATAAAAATCGGAATCTACTTACTTGCCTCTATGCAGCTCTGTTGTATATTAAAGGAATCCATGAGGTTGCCACAATATCAGGCGTTTGCCAAGTCATCTATCTATCTATCACCATTTGAGTCCTCAGAAGCCTTCATTGCTTCAGCAGTCATAAGAGCAGCCACAGCCTTGTGGATTGCTAGATCTGCTCTGTAGAGCAATCTTCGAGCCCTCTCTCTCTTCAACTTAGCCACATTAAGTGCATGCTGAGCAGCACCCGAGGCATCACGCAACTTATATTCATCAAGGTCTGAACCATCAAATTGTTCGACCCCATGCCTGTAGGAGCCATCTAATTTGTATTGCCCATGGCCTGGCCAGTCATAACTCAAATTCGAATTACCAACACCACTTCTCCTTCTGGGCATTCTAGGACTGTGATAAGCCATCATCTGTGGATCATCATGATGTATAAATGACCCAGACTTTTTTGACTTGCTCCTGTAAAGTTTGGGTACTCGATTTCTATCATACCCATCATTGCTCAATGGAAAATATCCCACGCTGCCAGCATCCCTTGGTGAGAATACCCTTGGTGAGGTCAGTGACAACGGGGAATCATCCAAAGAGTCATAATTATGGCCTAGGTATGTGAGTTTTTCATCACTAAACACAAAGCCATTCATTCTTCTCCCTGAGTGAACAACATTCAGATATAAGGAAAAGTTTGTTATATGTTAATGAGTAACAGTACGGGGGTTAGCATGAAACTAAACACTCACCAAAATTGTGAAAACCATCCTGTTCACCTAGTATGCTGTTCGTATGCCCAGAAACTGAATATTTCTTCTGTGATCGATGTTTTGATCCTTTATTTGGTACTTCCAAACCCCTTGGTTTCAAACAGAAAGCAAACATGGGTGGCTTCTCCAAAGCTGTAACCTTATCCAGGCATCCATAAGAAGGGGGAGTATTATTTTTGTTCATAGCTACTTCCCACTCTCTTAGTTCTTGTTGATATCTTTCCCACAGAGGAGGCTGAGCAAAGCATAACACGTAGACATTATACTTCAGAAAATTAATAATCAATGACAAAGATCATGCAAACAAGAAATATAACACTATAGGTCTGTGGGAGTTATTAGAAGTCGTGTAGCAATTTGGGTAATAAAATAGATAAATTAAACGAAGTCATCACACTCCAATGTGTTGACTAATCAATCAAACATAAAACTTGACCAGCCAAAGGAATTCAAATATATAAATAATTGTATAAATTGAAACATAAAACTTAACCCATCAAACGAATTCAAATACATAAAACATAACCCACCAAAGGAATTCAAGTATAACAAAGGAGCACAACACACTGAGGATTCGAAAAGGTGGGTTGTAGAGGCATACCCCAAGCATCAAGTCCTCTGAAACGGAAACATATTGCAGCAGTTCATGCAAGCATTCAATCACAGGAATCAACAATATCTTTCAAATGATTGACAACCCACAAAAACAACCAGAATTAAGGATGTTACGACCCAAAACCATATAATGCCTCTGAAACAAACATTTACAATATAATTTCATACAATCACAGGCATCTTATTTCCATGACTTTTTTCTGTCAATTCATTATAGGCTAGGGCAAAAGGAGTAGTTGTCAAATTCTTTAAATGTGTGATCTTCTGGAGGTTGTGGTGTTCAAAAACAGAAAGTCGTACCAGAATTTTTAATCTGCAGTTTTTTTTTCCCAATCCACGCCTATCTTTGGTGACACAGTTGCTTTCTTGATTTCCTCTCAGTCAACAGATAGTTTTGGGGGATTCTCTTACTAAATTAAGAGCGGCTACTGAGCCTAAACTTCTTACCTTTAGCTTAATAAAAGGAACAAGTTAATTTTTAAGTTTCAATCTCCTTTCCCACTCCCCACATGAAACCACTCTCTTTTTCTCTCCTGGGGTAATCTATTATGTTATGTTCAGTCACTAACTGATGCCAAAAAAGACGAAGTCCTGAAAGGCAATAAATAAACGCATAAATAGTATTGATAATTGGGACAATACCTGAAAATGCCGTACTAGAGCCATTCCCTTTTGCTGCCTTCTCCACTGCCAATGCCCATAGATGGTTTTGACTAAGCACAAGGGCCCAACATCACCTGCGACTTCCTCTATTTCATTAGGTGTAAACTGCTCACATTGTCGAGAGTATGCAGCCTTCTCAAACATGTCCATTATCTTCTCAAACATCTGCGAAATTCCCTCCAAACTACTGTTGCCCTTTTCAGATTTCTGAATGTTTGAAATCCACTGCTCATCCTCGCTATCCATGTCATACAAGACCCGAGAAGGATTTAAAGCCATCTCAACATCTGTTTCAACTTGTTGAAAATACTTTGAGCCACGAACAAATGCAACTTCAGGCCCACTGTCATCGTTTTCCTCAATCAAACGAACACCAGGAATAGGTATATTTTTAACTAAAGCAGCACGGAGATTCCGATTGTAGCATTCTTCATGCATCTCCTTGAAAAGAGCCCACTGGCTCCTATCAGTAAATTCCAAGGTCCAATCCTTCCCTCCTTTCCACATCATAGCGTGTGTGTAACGATTTGTTGATCCTGGCTGCAGAAACTGATGTGCTTTATATGAATACCTAGTAATCCCTGAAAATTTTACAGAAAGCCTCCACTCATTATGATCAAACAGCTCAAGTACAACTTGGGCTCCAGATTCTCTCCACCCTTTATCACCAACCGTAATCAAAACATTTGCATCACAATATAAGGAGTCCAAATCCTTTTTAGGGCCTCTGACAACATCCGATGACTTCTTTTCATTCGCCTTTCTAATTCTCTTCTGATGAAACCCTTTCTGATTAGGGCTTCTGTGCTTTGAACTGAAATCATACCCAGAAAAAGGCAGTGAATATGAAACTTGTGTCCGAGGTTTCTTTGGTCCATTACTGAAACCATTGTGAACAGAGTCATTATTTCCACCAGACCACCCATGTGACAGGAAGCCAAACGACGAGGAACTATTTCTGTTTTGATGCCAAGAACTTCTGGGAGCAGTTGATTTGGGGCTTGGAGTGACGCATTCATTTACATTCCAAGACGAATCAGAAGAATCATGAGCACTCTGCATGTCACCATTCGCAGGTTTCCTGATTTGGTCAACTGAAGGAATTTGAACATTGAGGTCGCCCAGAAAAGAATGGGGAATATCAACAGCCTTATCTTTGTCAACTAAGGAGCTTGAAGGTAAAGAGCATAGTTCTAACTCAGAATTATGGGATTGCCACTCATGTAACTGAATAGGACTAAGCCTCTCAGAACCAGGGGAACCAGAAATGCCACCTGCACTAAGACCAATGTTCTGGCAATTGCCAGAGGCAATTTGATCACTGCAAACAGAGGGACTAATAATGAGGTTTGGTTCAGCACAAGCCCATCCATCAGAAGTAACACCATTAGACAAAGTCATCATATCTTTCTTTAAATCAATTTCTGCATTACTGTGAGAGCAATCATCAATGGTAGAGTAGCCATTTTCCAGATCACCTACTGATGAATAATCACAGAAGCTTAAATGATTTACAGACCGCTCCATCAGAAACTTGAGATGCAAACTAAGAAAAAAGGTGGGTGCAGCAGCAAAGGAAAGTGCAAATAGTGGGTGCTTCCTCTTGCCAGCAGACCGACTAGCATCAGCTGGAGTGAAATCTGTGGAAATTCCCATAAAATTAATCCTCATCCTTGTCCTCTTGGGTATGACCTGTTCGTGCAGATGTTACACAATTTCATTTAAGAAAATCCCGACATAAATCAACTGGACGTGAATTTTAAATCTTGGGAGTTTTGGCAGGATAAAATGTTTAACTATAACAATTCATATTAAACATAGAGGTCAAAGAATAAATAAATAAATTAAATATCAAATATTTAGAGAGAAGAGAGATATGGAATTAGAGATCAGAAATTTTAAGGAGGTACCTTGAATGAGGAGGGCTTGCCATTGATGGTAGTAATTGGGCACTCACGTAACCCATTTTGAAGTGTCTGGATGTTATCGTATGTGCATTCAGAGATATGGAGGCGTTTACTGAGGAGGCAATACCTCTGAAGTTTAGAATCCAAATACATCCACTTTGAACTCTGTAAACTAGAGAAGTTGTAGAATGCAAACACAACCTGCCTCTTGACATCATCCACACCTGAAAACCTGAATCTAATAGATGTAACCGGTAGTTGCATGTCAACATACTTCCCTTGCTCAGGAGATTCAAGAAATACCCTAAGGATCATAAAGACAAGGGCTGCAGCCATATTCAAGCAGCCTTCAAACAACAGAAACCGCAGCCCGACCTCATTATCAACAAAAAGCATCTCCAAGTGAACTCTTGGCCACTTCGTCAAAACTGCACCATTCTGAAGAAGCAATACAGCATGAAGTAACCACAAGCTCCCCAAATCATAATTCAGCACCAATCTTATTGGAAGGTTTATGTCAATTTTAAGTGCTGCTGATTCCAAGTCCAGAAATCTTATTTCTGATACACCTCCCACATTGTAAGTGAAGCACAAAGGCCCATCAGCATCAAAGTTTTTATGGTCAGGTTCATTTACATCATTTAGCCTGCCAACCAGAGGATCAAAGAAAATAGAACCAGGGGCACTTATGATAACGGGTTCACCTTCAGACACATGAGGGGATATTGGAGTCAACCTGCGAAACCGCCTTCTAAAGTAAACAATAGGCGTTTTACCATCTTTAGAACAAGTAGCATTTTCTGATGAGGGCTTCTCTATAAAATTATCACCCAATTTATCTAGCAATACAGAATCACAGGATGGATTGCTTTTACCTCCCCTCAAGGAGCTCTTAGGTACTCCCTGCACTCCAGCATTCTCCTCATACAATAATGATGAGGCTGATTTCAAAGGTGTAGCAGAGGTTTTCTGTTTTTTGACACCATTAAAAGAAGAAGATTTAGCCCGATCAGAAGATCGAGCCAGCCAGGAGATTATAGGCTCTGAGTCCATAAAGCTTCCACCGCAGCTATCGTCCTCTGTAATCAGTTTGCCTTGTCTTTCTTTTCTGGACTTGCTTCCTTTTATCTGAACAGAATTACTTTTCATTGCAGATCTTTTACGGCCTGCATTTCCTGGAACTTCACTGGGAAGTAACAAGAGTTTGAACCTCTCAGTTTGAAGATTAATCCATTCTTCATCTCGATCATCATATTTAATATGGTGAAGTTTCTTTGATTTGTCATAGTCATTGACAGTGCCATAATACCAACTCTGGTCTAATGGCCAAAAAACCTTTATTCTCTGGTTCAAAACCCAATATGCATCCAGATCATCTAAGAAGATCTCATAAAAATGACGCCTCTTCCGGGCGCTACCCTTTTCTTTGTGTTGTTTCCTTGGCCTCAAGACTCTACCTGCAGCGTCAACTGACAGTGATTCTGAACCTGACAGGGACTTTGACCCATGGCTTCCATGATTTCGACCAGGAGATGGTAAAATGGATATACCATTTTCAGATGGCAACATAGAAGAATTGCTGCTAGATGAAAAGCCGGTACATCTGGGATCAAACCTCGATGATAGCATCCTTGCTGCATTCTCCTCAAGATTCTCTTCATCATCTTCCTTCAAATTACCAGATAGTTTACTACTTTTGATCACAGTTCCAGCCTCCATGGGAACACTATCTGGAGCTAAAATATTTCGATTCCTGTCCCTTTTCCTAGACATCTTTTTAGAATCATCACTATTTACAACAGCATACCGGGTAGAGTGTTCATTCCCCTTGAAACGCTGAACTGAATTTGAATCACTACTCATGTTTTCTTTAATTTCATCAATATCCTTCTGTTTAAGCATTGAAGACTCAACACCCTGGCCCAAATCATCCCTAATTAGTTCAGGCATTTGATCACCATGGCCGCTTTTACTACTAGTCTGCTCAGACAGATTTTGTCCTTGAACAGTTTCAAATTTCTTCCGCCTCACAAGACCCCTCTTTCGCCTCGGGACATGAACAGCATTATCCCCAAGACTAAGTGAAACTCTATTAATCCCATTACTGCTACTTAGTTGCTGACTCAGATTTGACTGCAATTCACATGAATCCTTCCCATCAGAACTTGGCCCAATACAACATTCTCCTTCAATAACCTTTTTAGTGTTACCATCAGCATTTTCTAAGCTACTCAGAGACATTTCCTTTCTAATCTTCTTTTTCTGGTTCGTTTTCTGATCACCATCCTCGTGACTACTACCTTTTCTCTTCAAGTTCTTCTTATGAGTCTTTTTTGGCACTTTGAGATTATATAAACATTTAAGATCCAGTGATCTTGATTTTTTAGGAATTGCAATGCCATGGAAATTCTCTGTTCTACCTTCCATTAACAACTAGCAGTACAGATGCCGAAGACGAAATTTTTTGGATTTCACATTCCATTATACATTCCTGCACACGTTTTACAGATCTGTAACGCCAATCTGATGAAAAATCACAAATAATCCCTCAACCAACACGAAGACTAAGGCCATAGACAATGTTCAATGCGCTAGGCGGATTTCATTGAACAGCGCCAGACATGCAAAACACAAAATTACAATACATTACATACCTCAACCGACACACAACGAGCACGAAGTAATCGTTTCTTCCAACGAATCATGAAGATCACTATCATGAATCATGGGTTGGGGCTTGAATCTCACAACTGGGAATTGAAACCCTAAACGAGCCCATGAGTATAAAATTAAATTTCCGATAATTCGATTTCTCTCTTTTTTTTTTTTTCCGGTCCGATTTTTACCGCGAGAGACGGACAAGAACTAGGGCTTCGGGAGTCAGGGTTTAGATCGAAAATAACAAAAAATGAACTGATTGAAATGGAAAATAGCTCGAAGAGTTTTTTATATTATACATGTGGAAGAGGACTGTCCGTTGGATTAAAACCTTTTGGCATGGGTCTTGGTCTTTTACGTTGAGGTATACAGTAAACGCCCCAGATATAAGCTTTCGAACAGCAGGTTGGGATTTTAACGGTTAGGATTCCCCGCTTTCAGAAAAGGGGCAATTCAGAAATTGTCCAGTAGTTGTATCGGGCTTGGACGAAAAGATTTAGGGAAGTGAAAATGAAAATGACACATTAAGGCCATGTTTGGTTGGGGGGAGGGGATGAAAAATAAACCTCTCCCTTTATTTGGTATGAAAAATTAGATAAGAAGGGTTTCAAATCTCTCCCATACCCTCAAATTGATTCCCTCTAAATTGGGGGGTTTTCGAGGGAGCAAAAAATCTATGACTATTTTATTCCATGGTCTTTTCATATTCCTAATTATACCCTGAGTTGAAAATAAAAACATAACTTCGTTCTCCAATCTCTAGTGTTTCCCGTTAGAACCTCACGTCTCAGCTTAGCTCTCACGGTCTCTTCCTTCGTCGTTTCACTTGGCTGTGTGGCGTCGTCTTCCTCAGCTCTCTGTGGCACTGTCAGGTTTTTTTTTCTGATTTTGATTATGTCTATGGCTTCTCTGTAATGCTGTCAATTTCCTCGGTTGGGTGGGTGTTTCTGAATATGATTTGCTCATCGATTTCTTCATCGGTTTCTCCTTTATTTTCTCGGCACAAGATAAATGCCTCCTGTGTTTCTGAAATTTGCCTAACGGCCAAGTTTTTCCGGTGACAGATTGTTGCACTTGTACTTCTTTCGTTTTCCTGGGTTAATTTTTCACAAACATCGGTTATTTTAGTTAAGGGCCTGTATTGTTGCATTTTTTCTGAGTTATTTCTGTATTGTATGGGTTATTTCCGATAAAGGGTTCATTTTTCTAGGTTCGTTACTGTATTGTTGTGTTATTAATCTCATTTCCATTCTTTGTGTTGCTTGCTTGCAGATATTGGATTGCGATTTGAACAGAGGTGAGCTTTCTTCTATGTTCAGTTGTCGGTGTAAGGCTGGTACTTAAACTATTTTTGCTGATAAGTTATTGATAGTCAAAATGGGGTAAAAGAGCATAGAGGATTCGACCTCTCCATAGTGCTTGTTATTCTTGGATTCTGTTAGATATGATTAGTTTTGATGATGTCAAATATAGATGTGAAATGATAAGAGCAAAAAGTTTATATAATGTATTTCTTTGACTAACTATTATATTTAATGTTACATATTTTGTAGATTAGTCAAGCAAAGAATGAAGAAGATTGAATTAATGAAAATGAACAAGAGGAAGAAGAAGAAGAGAAATTGAAGATAGTCAAGGAGATGCCTACTCGGATTATGACGAATTATTATCAAGAGGAAAACTAAGAAGAAAGATATTGAAGAATGAAGAACTTAGAAGATCTATCATGAATATCAAAATTCAAGTTGTTAGAAGTGATACTGGAGGTTTCTATGATGATACCGGAGGTTTCTATGATCAAATAATGGTTGGAATAGGTTAATACGAAGCTAAGATGACTTATATGTGAGTTATGGCACTTCTAGGGGAGTTATGCTCGAGCATGAGGTGTTTCACTCGAGCACAGATGAATTTACTCGAGCACGGGGTGAATACTCTGTTCTACTCTGTTTTACCTTCAGTCTGACAGAGGTCCGGTATTTTGATCATATCTCTCAAACCACACGTCGGATTGACCCGAAACTGGTGGCATATGAAAGAGAACTCACAACACGTAAATTTGGCACCAGGATCACATTGAAATAAGATCAAATGAAGGAGATATGATTCGTGGAAAATGAAACTGAAATCACCGTCACTTTTCAAGACAGGTTCGGTATTTTGCACGTAACTTACAAACCACATATCGGATTGAGACAAGACCAGTGCCAAATGAAACTAGACTCAAAGATCTTTCCATGTATAGGTAATTTGCCTAATTTGAACGTATATTCTAGGAGCTATGCCTTCTGGAAGTTGACACTTGTGCAGTCTAGCGAAATATACACTCTTTCGATCATAACTTGCAGAATATAAGGAGTTTGGAGCTGATTCTTGTAGCATTGGAATGCATATGGCAAGAGCATTCTTATGATACATCATTTGAATCAAATAAACAAATTTTTTCTAAAGTGGCCCCACATCACCCGCGAGTGTAAAAACTATCTCTCTGAAAAAGTTGTGTGAGTGATGTCCAGAAGCAACTGAAACGTGAAGAAATTTGTAACACTCGAGTACTAGGATTCATGCTCGAGCATTGGAGTATTTCTCACTCGAGCACATGCAAGTTTTGACATGAGAGTGATAACCCGAGAAGAAGCATGCACGTGAAAGGAAGAAACGCACTCGAGCATGACTGGTTGTGCTCGAGTGATGTCGAGAATTCACTCGAGCAGATGCGAGTGAAGTGCAGCGAGTGCTTGCCCGAGAGGAAGTCAGAACGTGAAAATATGAACTGCATTCGAGTGAGCCATATTGCACTCGAGTGAGGTCCTGACAGAAGCAACGTAGAAGTTCATACTCTCACGGCCATCAATCCAAACGTGGTTAAATATTATACAATCATTATATTTTCACTTGTTATTGTTCCTAAACATTAACTAACATATATTTCAAGTGTAAAACAGGAGATTAAATATTTGGATTGCATCTTCAAGAATAGAGGTCACGTATGAAAAATCTTCACTCAACGTGATGAGTCCCAGAAGCCAGAAATTTAGCTTTTGACCAATGATCCAACATACCTATGACCAATACTTCATCATATTAGTGATTAAACATTTTACAGTGTGAAACAGGAAATTTAACGGTGAGCTTACAGATTTAGATGAAAGAGTCAAGTGTTGCGGGCGACATCATTACACACCGAATAGGGCTACCTACCACAACAAGCAACTGACCCACCATGAGAGAGTGTCTGGAAACTCAAACATATTCATCCCGCTCCACAACGTGAAGTACAGCTCAAAATGAATCTTCCTGCTGTTCAACGAGACGCTCCACTCTGCTCCACAACGGATAGTAGCTTATTTTTCAAATATGCTCAACGGTAAAAATGACTCCAACGGATGAATGCTCACAACGGTCATCATCTTCATCAACTATAAATGAGAGAGCATTCAACGTCGATGGTAGACAGAGAAAACAGAGCAACGACACCAACATGCGAATAACATGAATCCTCTGCTTCTACCCAGACACTCTCTGTTTTCCAGTTTCTGTATTACTTATCATTGAGAGAGTGATTATTTGTATTGTACTTCAGTGAGATTATACCCACTCTGTGAGAGAGTATGTAAACACCTTCAAATATATTTCTGAGTTGATCTCAAGGTAAAGGGACCTTGAGAGGGTTGATTTCCTTACGGGAGAAGCTGTAAAGAGAATTGCCAGTGAGACATTCTGCTTGTAAGACTTACAAGGTGCAAGCAGTAGAGAACGTTGCTGCTTATAAGACTTACAGGGGTGTAAGCAGGAGAGAACGTTGCTGCTTGTAAGACTTGCATGAGTAAGCAGGAGAGGAAGATCTTCGGGATTGCTCTGCTCGTAAGACTTGCCGTAAGGGGAAGTATCTTGGTGAGAGATTTGTAAAAGGTCTCACAAGTACCCGGCTAAACTTGTGGCATTGTAAAGGCTTTTCTTGTGCCCAGATTAAACAAGAAGATAATGGATTTAAAAATCTCAGGAGGAGCCTGGGGACTGGACGTAGGCCATCACAGATTGGACCGAACCAGGATAAATCACAGTTTGCATATTCTCTTCCCTAAGCTCTTATATTTCCAGCATATATTATTTAATCTAACTGTTGATTTATAAACCTTCATACTTACTGCTTTCGTTAAGATACGAAAAGATTTTTAAAGTTCTTAAGTTTTTATTATACACCCAATTAACCCCCCCCTCTTGGGTGATAGCCGGTTCTAACATATTCTACTTTTTCTGTCTCTACTACTGTTTTGTATGCTTCTGAATGCTTTTTTCTGCCAATAGCATATTTGACACTATGTGATAGGTTTCTTATGCTGAAAAATGATATTAAGATTTTGTAAAGCATAAGAAGAAGTTTGAAGATTTTGTAAGTCTTTGTCTTAGCTTTGTTTGGTACTATTTTTTTCATTTTGAGATTCTGGTTATTGATATGCATTTTCATTTACTTTGTTAGATGGACTTGGAAACTCAATACTCTCTACTGGTGCGTTGGTGGCTTGAGTTGCGTCAAAGAGCAATAGCTTTGCTTATGTGTGTTCTGGCTCAAGTGTGTGCCAATGAAATGTGTGCTAGAAGAATAAGTTATAGTTTGAGTGGCAAAAGAGATAAGGTGTGTGATGAAATAATGAATAGAATAAGTAGTTGTCCGTCTAGTCGAAATATAATTAGCATGACACCTAGAACATTCTTAGAATTATGTGGTATGTTAGAAAGAGACTGTAGTCTGCAACTCACACATTGGTAAAATGTGGAAGAACAAGTTGCAAAAACTCTTTATATATTAGCACAGTGAGAAAAATCATGAAGTCAATTTTTGGTTTAGGCATTTTGATAAGACAATTAGTCATCATTTTCATACAATTTTGACAGCCATCATTGAGTTAAAAGAAAAATTTGTTGTCCAACCTGATGGGTCTAGCATTCCTCCAAAAATTCAAAATGAATTAAGAATTGTATTTGTGCTATAGATGGAACACATATACGTGTGAAGGTGTCTTCTTTAGATGCTCCTCGATATCGTGGTAGGAAGGAATTCCCTACACATAATGTGTTAGTGGCATGTACATTTGACCTAAAGTTCACTTATGTGCTCCCTGGTTGGGAAGGCACCGCATCTAACTCAAGAATCATTAAAAATGCATTAACAAAGGAAGATAGGCTTAACATTCTCGAAGGTAAATATTTAACCAATTTTGATGAAGTTTACCTTCATTAGGTATTCAAAACCATCTATAGTAATTATCTTCATGTATTATAAGCAAATATTACCTTGTGGATGCTGGATTCATGTTAACAAGAGGGCTTATAACAGCTTATCGGGGAGTTCGCTACCATTTGAAAGAGTATTCATAGAGAAATCCACCCATAAACTATAAGGAGTTATTTAACCCTCGACATGCAAAGTTATGTAATGCCATTAAACGGCCTTTTGATATTTTGAAGAAAAGATTTGCAATTTTATCCAGTGGAACTGAACCTATATATGGCATAAAAGTTCAAAAAATGATAATATATGCATGTATCATTCTTCATAACTTCCTCATAAGTATTGACCCTATTGAAGATTTGTTAAGAGAAGTTAACAAGGACCTCCATCGACAAAATGGATCAAATGACGGTAATTATGCTCAAAGTAGTGATAATAATAAGGCTGCTCGAGGTGATCTTATTAGAGAAAATATAGCAACTCAGATGTGAGCAAATTATCAGAATAATGGGGCTGCTATTGAGGATGACTTTGATGATGATGATGTTGAGGGTTGAAGTCTGTTTTCCTAAGTTACATATGGATTTTGTTACTTGTTATATGTATTATTATTATTAGACATGAATTTAAGACATATGGTTTTGAATTTAAGATATGGTTTTTGTTATATTACTTGTTCAATATAGCCTTCGAATTTAATTTTTTTTTAGACATGATGTTGAGGGCATAACTTGTTCTATTTAGACTATGAATTTCAATTTCATAATTTGTGTTTACTGTATTATTTGTGTAGTTTGATTTGCATTTGTTATATATATTATTATGTGATAAGATGGCACCAAACAATGATAAAAAGGCAATTAACTGGTCACGAGTCATGGATAATGCACTTATTGATACTTTTATGACTGAGTACAATGAGAGCCACAAACTCGATGGATCTTTTACAACTCAAGCTTATGACAACATTGTCAAGTATCTGGGTGCTTTATTTGGTAAACACGTTGACAAGGATAAGGTGAAGAACCGATGGAAAACTCTGAAGAAAAATTTCTCTGATCTGCATGGAAAACTCTAAACTTGAAGTTTGGGATGCACTCATTGAGGTCAATTATTTTGTTTTCTTCAATTTCCCAATGCTTGTTATTCTGTTTTTTTTAAGTGAGATGTAAGAGTATAACTGATTCAATTTCTATTCCCCATTATTTCTATTATGTTGTCAGTTTCTATTCTGTTTTTGTTCTATTATGTTTCAGTTTCTATTATGCTATTGTTATATCCGAAACTGATTTAGCTTTAGCAATATTCTGCATCTATGTGTCCTCTCTTGATTTCTATTATGTTTTACTATTATGTTTTTGTTTCTACTCTATCTTCTATTATGTTTTTCTATTATGTTTTTGTTCTATTATGTTTCAATTTCTATTTTGTTATTGTTATATCCGAAACTGATTTAGCTTTGGCAATATTCTGCATCTATGTGTCCTCTCTTGATTTCTATTTTGTTTTCTATTATGTTTTTGTCTTTACTCTATCTTCTATTCTATTTTTCTATTATGTTTCAGTTTCTATTCTATTTTTGTTATATCTGAAACTGATTTTCTTTTCCATATTCGATATCTTCTATAGCTTTTGTATTGATTTGTTATTGCATTATTTCACTAGGCTAAACCTAAAGCAACTTTATAGAGAAATAATCGTATTCCAGATTATGAAAAGGTAATGCTACTATACGGAGTAGACAAAGCTAATGGTGATGAAGGGGAAACAATGCGGGAGTGGAGGAAGAGGCATCAATCTACAACAGAGATCAATGAAACTATTAATGATGTTGATAACTTAGTTTCACAAGGTGGCTTCTCATTAAATAATGCTAATATGTTTGTTGAGGTTGATGGTAAAGGTAACTCACTAAGACAAGGAGCATCACCTGAAAAAGATAATTCACCTCATGCTAATAATGCTTGCAGTAAGAAGCCAGAGAGCGCACCTAAAGAGAATGAAAATAATTAAAAGGAAATGATGTCTGCAATGGTTGCATTACTTGACAAATGAAATGAAGCAATTATGCAAACAAATTCTGTTTTACTAAGAGGTTGCAACAACAAGAGGGAAGTGCCCCAATTGTCCAGTGAAGAACTATGCAATATGCTTAAAGAATATGGCTATGATGTTGAAAAAATACCAAAATTTTTTTGCTTCCTTACGAATGATGATGAAAAGCTTAGGACTACAGTACATTCTCCAGCCTCAATAAGGAAGGAAGTGATAATGGAGATGTTTTATGGTTTTTAATAGATGGTCTCTTTACTATTTACTATAATGACTTTTGAATATTTTGGTAGATGCTGATGAAAATATGACTTTTGAGCATATTTGATAACTTTTTTGTATGCTTTGTCATATACTATACATATAGTATTTAGCTATGTACTGATGACTTACTATGGGTGGGTACTAAATCCCCCTTCCCCTCCCTTTGAATTGATCCTTAGTTATAGGATGTAAAGAAGGTAATATGTTTAATAGATTTGAATATGTAATATGTTGGATCACTTACAGAAGTGTTGAGAATTGTAATCTCTATTTATTTTCTAGTTCTGAACATTATGATCATATTCTCCATATATGGCTGCTTGGTGACCATAATGGTTTTTTACCAAACCTCTTGAGTTCAACTTTCTTGGTTTGTTTACTGTCAGCCACCTATTATTGGCAACTGTAATGTAATTTTCTTTTTTCATGTCATGTCAAAGATATTTATTTGGTTCTTGTGTTATTCGGTTACCGGGAGCAAAATGGCTAGGAGGGTAGTATGGATTAATTTGAATTCAAAACTATAGGAGAAAACCATTACCAGGGTGTAAGTTATAGCTTTCATGTTCCACCACTTGATGGTATATAATTCTTCACCGAGCATTTTATAGAGGCTGGTAGTTGAGATCTTGGTCTCAAGATTTGTTTTTAAGGAGGAAGATTTTATAAAAAAAAGTGCTCTTTGTGTCTACTTGATAAAATAAATATGAATTTTCATAATTTAGTTAATTTATATTAAGGTGTAAATTAATTTAAATAATTTTCATTTAATTTAAATTAGTTATATAAGCAAACAAAAGTAAGCAAATATATAAAGGTAAAATGGTAAATTAGTTTTTATCTCCCCTTCCCTCCCCTCTTGAACCAAACAAATGATCATTAAAAAACCTTCCCCTTCAACCAAACCAAACAAGGTAACTCCTTATCTTTTCCTTCCATCCCCTCCCCTCCCATTGAACCAAACAGGGCCTAAGGGTCTATTCAATTCCACGGAGGAGATGAGAGGGATTTTAATGGGAGGGAGGGGACGAGAGAATATGAGGGATTTTAATATTACCTTATTTAGATTGATCATAAAAAAGGAGATGGGAGAGGTTTTAATGTTACCTTGTTTGGTTCAGGAATGAAGGGGAGGGAAATTATTTTCACATGAACAACTTTGCCATTAATTTATTTAAGTTATTTTTTTTAACTTTGCAGAATGTTTAATAAAACATAATTATAAAGAACATTTAATATATAAAATTATAATTTTAAAATTATCAAGATTACATAAATATAATTATAGTACATAATTAATAATTATTATATATAATAATATAACTCCAATAATTATAATTATAGGATATATGGTTGTAAATATTTTAATTATAATTATCTATAAGACTCATATTCTCTCTTATCACCTTCTTCCTAACTTTATCCATCGACACTTTCCCAGTATTACCGTCGCAACAACTAGACAGGCAAAGATATAAGCTATTTGCAGCACTTGTTCCCACTGGATGGAGCCTCCTCTTCAAAAAAAGATATGCTTGACGAAGCAATAGTTTTCAAATTGAGGGAAAAATGTAAAACAAATTTGGGCAAGGTTGGAGCAGATTGATTGAAGTTGAGTGAGTTCATAGTGGTATGAAGGTGAGACTGAAAACAATTGGAAGATGATAGAGGTGTCGTTGGTAAGTGATGGGTCGAGATTGCGTGGTCAGTAGCAGATGGTGCCGGCGTTGGAGAAGTTGAGAGTAATTGTGGGATAGATGAGATGCACGAAGAGGAATAAGAGTGAAGTAGGGTAGTAAGGGAATATTATAAAATTTCATGGGTAAAATAATCATTGCATGCTAAAATACTACCCCTCCCCTCCAAATCCCCCAATTTAGGGAGGGGGTTTTGACTTTTGAGGGAAGGGAGAGGAAAATTTCAAAAAATTTCTTCTCCCCTCCTAAAATTTTTTTCTTGCCAATCAAGGGAAAGGGATCAAATTCACTCCCTTCCCTCCCATCTCCTCCTTAAACCAAATAGAGCCTAAGACTATCAAATAAAACAAGTGACATTAAATGCCCATAAATTTTTGTATGATAAAAAAGGATCAATGTTAAGAAATAATAAAATGAACAGAAATTACTCCTATACCATGTACAACATAACCCCTTCTTCCTCCAACAAAATGACTTACTTCATAATACAAGTCATTTACAAAATAATTAATGTTTATTTTTCAATTTTACGCTTATAATTAATGTTTTGATGTGACTTTTACTATTTTTCTGTTGTTCAAAACCTTATTTAATAGAGGCAAAACTTATTTTTAATTTAAAACATATTTAACGAGTTAGCTATCATTTTTTTGACTTATATTATGGATAGTAGGGAATGACTCAATTGCAAATTCAAAAAGCTCAATTATAAATATAGGGAATTACATTGATGTGTCAAGGAAAACAAATTATTACTATCATGATCCATGAAATTGCCAAATTGACATTAAACTTCAATGAACTTGTGAGTTTTAAAATTGTGAAAAGACAAATTTACCTTTATTTGTCAATTAAAAGGTTAATATACCACTAATGACAAATCAGCATGTCATCAGTAACAAGTTAGGGCATCTAAGTTGACAAGTCAATGTGCCACTCATAACAAGTTAGGCTGTCTCGATTGACAAATAAATATGTTACTAATGACATATTAGGATGGCACAATTGACAAGCCAGGATATGACAAGTCACGATGTGACCAATAATAAGTCAACGCCCTTAGTTGACAAGTCAATATGACCTAATGACAATTTACAATAAATTTGTCTTTTCAAAGTTCCAATAAATCTCTCACAAATTCCTTAAGACTTCACATTAATTTGAAAACTTCATGGACCTTATGGTAATAATTTATCTTCCTTATAACTCAGAGTGTAATTCTTCCTTCTAAATATTAAAAGTTCAATTCTAAATATTAGAAGAATTATTTTAAACAAATGAATTATAAATTTTAAAATGTTTATGCTAAGATGCACGAAATGCTCTAGTCGTCTTTGCGTGAACTGCACCTTACCTTTTCAACATGCAAAAGTTTAAATCAGGGGTCCTAATATTTCAAAAATTTTATATTTTTTTATTATACATTGTGTCTTTTAAAAAGTTACATTTGTCATTTAACATAAAATTTTAAAATATAAAAAGTATAAAAATACTTTAAAATGCATTTAAAACACCCATCATGCACTTGAATTTTTTATCCAAGGGTGATGAAGAGTATAGGAGTGTAATGGAGAGGAAATGAGGGGAATGGTAAAGGGGAATATCCTTTTTTGTAATTGAGTATTGATTTGGGATTTTAAAAACTGGGATAATTGTTTTGAAATTTTGAAATTCAAGACATATTTTTGTGGGACTTCCCAAATTATAATCTATAACAACACATATGAATTATCTTTTTTTTTTTGCCATCAAATAAACTAGTAATATTAGAAGCAAATAAAGTACAATGTCTTAAACCCATAATTTAGGTAGACCAGGGCAAGCAGAGGGTAAGAGTAAACAAACAAACCTACAAACCTACCTAACATTCTAAAGAAATAAGTAATTAAGAGATCTCTGTTACAATGATAAATTAAATACATAGCTAAATCATCTTTCGCCCCATACACCACATAGGCCTACATTAGAAACGGAGGTCGAAATACCCAAACAACAGGGCAAGACCATTCCAATGAAGCTTTAACAATTCACCTGGCTGCTAAATCTGCTTCCCTGGGAACACACCTGCAAGAAGGGCTCCTAACTAGACTCCTTGGAACCAAGAAGTACTAAAGGAGAACATTTATCATAATATTAAAGATCACACAATTAATAGACAATAAGATAAATAAATACTACCCCAGTCCAAGGATAAGCAGTAAATCCATTAACGCTGAACTAACATGTGTCTACCCTGACAATGAACAGTGTTAAGCAACACACTAAACAGACACACATTTGACAAATGATGAACAGCGCATATAGACATACTGAACGATCTCAAGCTAATGATTTCCAATTGTCTATCCATTGCACTTTCTATAGACAGTAGATCAGTAAGAAATTTTACCACTCCAACACATACCGAAACTCTTGACCATGCATAACCAATTTTTGGAATGGTGTCAAAGTCCCTATTTATGCAATTTAGTTCACTCATTTGTACTCTTACCCATCTAAAATTCTTCCTCACCAATTCTATAAGGGCAGAGGCTTCCTATAAACAGGACTTTGATTTATAAAATCCTTTGCCCAGTGGCCAAATATACCAAAGTACCCACTCGTACAAGGCTAAATACAATACACCCAGTGTCAAAGCTTCAGCAAAGGTAATAACCCTTAGCGCTAGGAATACAACAGGAAGCAAATAGGTCCAACCAATTGCAAATCCCAAGTGTAAACAGACATTTGTTGGGAAAGTTGAAACCTTAGGCAAGTCACTCACCTCAAGCTCAAAGAATCCCATGATTATTCCCTTTGAATGATGCATCTGTGACTTAGCCTTTAGATTCCTCATACCAGCCGCACAACCCCAACTGCCAATGTTCGTCGCGATCAGCCTTACAATAGGTAGGAGAGAGATCCCCCTTTTCGGTCTGTTTTTCAGCCGCGACGGCCATGGGGGCACCCATCAGAGGTCACCGTCGGAGGGTCTCCCAGAGGATTGCGCCTAGATGCTTTCTCCCGACCCTCCGCCTTACTCCCCCGCTCACCGCCATCACC
Source organism: Inga oerstediana (assembly GCA_963210345.1). Taxonomy (NCBI): domain Eukaryota; kingdom Viridiplantae; phylum Streptophyta; class Magnoliopsida; order Fabales; family Fabaceae; genus Inga; species Inga oerstediana. The sequence continues at coordinate 5,970,371 of OY723405.1, forward strand.
TGATTCACACCCAGCTAGCATCTCTATCGGTCTCGACATATGCGGGGTACTAACGGACTCCACTTTAAGAAGAATGAGAACTTTACAGAGAGAGGGGCGGATTCAGCCTCCTAGCAGGATCAGCTACATCTGGAGGAAGACTCCTCCCTCTTGAAGGAAGAAACCCTAGCAAAGGGAAAGTTTCGCACCGACGGCGAAGCCTGCATAAGTACATATATGAATTATCAAAGAAAAGGAATAGTCCGATCCCATTGGGCGCAAACACCCTTTGTCTTTCACAACTTTTTATAATATTAAATTTGAGTGGTTTAAATTTAATACTTTAAAAAATCATTTTAAATTTTTTATTACCGTTGTATACTGTCTGACTAAAGCTTCGCGGTTTGAGTTGATTTATTCATTTTTAAATAATTTAGTATTTTATTAGTAATTTTATAAATATTAAATTTATATCATTTGAATTTCAATCTAAAAGGTGCTGATGGGTAGCGAAGAGGAAGTAGAATAGTAAATGACAAGTGTAGATGAGAAAAGCCAAATCTATTATTCTCATTTCAGATAAAGTTTTACTTACATGTTTTACCAAAAAAACACTTTTTTACCTATCTTTCTTTTTTGGATTAGGAGATAAAAATGCCTATAAACTTTTTTTAAATATGCACAGTAAACATAATATTTTCTTAAGACAAAAATGACATGGACTTGCAACAATGCAATTTTCGTCAACCACTACAAACGTTCGTTACTTTTTTTGATGGTAGGTCCTATGCAATGATCCACATGTAGTCTCACTGCACTTCACTTCACTCCCCACGAATCTCTCTTTCTGAAGCTCACTTCCCTCTCTCCTTCCTACTCACTCTTCACTTCATCACTACTACAAGAAGGTCAAAATGTGGCGCACATTTTGTGGCCCTTCTTTAAAGAAGTGTCACAGCTTCCTCTTTTTTTTTTATTTGGGTACTAGCTGTGGGCCTGATAGAAAAATATGGGCCCAACCCGCGAGCCCACGGGTTTTGATGTTCCCAACCCGCAAAAATGCGGGCCTGTAGCCCGCGGGTTGGCTCGCAAATTTTTTTTACATATAATAATTTTACAAAACTTATAAGTTTTCCACTCCTATCTTGGTACCTCTCAATCCAAAGAGAACAAAATCTTAACCTCTTCCCTTCTTCTTTAAACAAAATTATTATATCTTGGTTGTTTGAGGATAAGTTTATGTTTTGTTTATAAACTTTAGCAAATTTGATAACTTTATCTCTTGAATTGTAGATTATGTTTTTAAATTTTTATAAGAGAAATGATTAATGATAGGAAGGTAAATTTAATGACTTATATATATATATGTCTTATATTTTCAATCCTCTTTAAAAAATAGGATTTTTTTTCCAAAAAATAAAATGCAAGCCCGCAGGCTAGCCCGCACACTGCGAGTTAGGGTTGGCATTTTGCCAGCCCGCAGAAGTGCGGGCCGCGGGTTGGTGCAAGACAGCCCTCAACCAGCGGGCTGGCCCGTATTCCCAGCTCTAGCCCCTGGTAGACCAGAGGCCACAGTTGGGGGGATCATGTGGGAGGCACGTGCCACACCTAGGCCCACTTCACCAGCTGTGGCGCCTGGGTTGCCCAGGCCCCACAGCTGGTGAAGTGCAGGCACCCCACATGGCCACGTGCCCAGCTATGGCTCCTGGACAACCAGGCGCCACAGTTGGTTTTTACCCCAAGTGTGGCGCCTGCAAAGATATAGGCGCCACACTTTGTCCTCATTTAATAAATTTTTTTTTTTACTTATTGTGGATAGTGTAATTCACTCCCCATCAATCACAACTCCCCCCACCCCACCTTTATCATTTTTCCTCCTTGCCACGTATGAACCCCCTTGCCACTCCCTTTTTCTCTCTGTTTTTTTTTACTCTATCCCACTTTAATTATTCCCTCTCTCACTTTCCCTTTCTCATCTTTACTACTTCTTGCCGCGACAACCGTCGGCCTCCTTTCTCCATTTTATGTCATCTTCGCACTTAAAAACACACTCACACGCTCACACGTCTTCATCATCGAATCTACTTCTTTGTTTTGTTCTAACTGTCATCCCCACTCCTATCCCAATTGTTCCTTTTTCTTTATACTGGCTTCCATTTTTTGTCCCCACTTCAGTTGGTCCTAACTACTCAAATTTCCTCCTCCTCCTCACTCAATATTGCGTAACCAACGGGCAACATGGTCCCCCACTCCACTGTACTGATCAATTAAACTGTAAGTTCAACGTGCTTCTTCTTCTTCTTCTTTTATTGGCATATAATTTTTTGTGATTTTTTATTTCAAATTAATATCTATATTCTAACTGTAGTACATAATGAATTTAAAAGTAAAGTTACATTATAAGAAAAAAAAAAGTAAAGTTATCTTATTAAGATATCTATATATCATATTTCTAATATTCCTACAAACTTTTAAAGGAAAATAATTTAAATTTTATAAAAAAGAAGGATAATAATAAAAATATTATTTAGATTTAGTAATAACCCTAGAAAGTCCAATATTTCTGTGATGATCATTTAAGCTTGTGCACTTGGGTGAATGTGATGATCCTTATTAGTGTTGATATTTCAATGGGTGTGATACTTTATTTTTTATTCTCTCATATTTTTATCTGTTAGTGTATTTTCTTATATATTTTTTTATATAAATAATTTTGATTCCAAATTTTGTATTTCCAAAAAAATTAATCATTTTTTATTTTTAATAGATAAAATATTTTTATCTATATATTATTCTTTTTTATCTGTCAGCAAGAGGGAACCTTTTATTAGAACTTAGAAGGTACACCACGTTTTTTTATAAGAAGTCATATAAAAGTACTATCAATTATTGCAATTTTCCAACTCAATTGCTGAATTTGACAGCAATGAATTAACAGGATAATTAACTGTAGCACCCGAACAAAAAAAAAAAAACAAAGCACTATGATAAAATTAATTAATTAATTATTGTGGCTTCTAACAAACAAAGTTAGAGAAACCTGACAAAAAATTTCACCGACCAATAAAAACTTTGACTTTTCATAATGTGTGTATTTATATCTGTACGTCATTGTTGAAGCATTTTTTTTTTTCATTGAGCACTCCGTACATGACAGAACCAAAGTTTGTTTTTTATGTTCGCATAATATACCATTGTAATTGAATTTTATTTTATCTCTATATAAATCTTGACATTCATAGTAACGCAAGTGTATGTGTGTGTATATGTTGATTACATATTACACTCTCTGATCCAAATTTTTACTCAATGAAATAATAAGCCTGTCCTATCAACATGGGTCTGGCTAAACCTAATCAATCCTGGGCTTTTGATTAAAATTAAACCAACACTAACAAATAATTAAAAAAAAACCAATAGGAGTTGGGTTTAGTGTATGCATGCATTATATTTATGACTACTCAAGAATAATTGACAATGTAGTTAGTCAAAAATAATTTTTTTTTATATTATCAACAATGATCTGAAAATAATTTAATTAATGTTGAGATTATATATGCTTTCCTTTTTGTTTTATTTTATTTTCTTTCTTTATTTTTTGAATCATATTTTTTGATTTAAGCTAATCATATTTTATTTTATTATATATTGATGTTTTGTACACATTATTATTATTAAAAAAATAACTTACAACCACTAATATTTTATTGATTTTTTTAATGTTTGATTTGTGTTTGTAGTTTCAGCTCATCAGTCTATTGAAGTTCATATTTACGATATATTTTTTAAATTTTGAGCTTACAAATGTGATTTTAGTTGAATTTAATAATAGTTAGTTATAATTTGTAGATATTCCAATAATTAGTTATTTATATATTCTTAATACTTGTATTTTATTTGTTGACTTGTAATGTTTTCTAATTTACCTATGATATGTTGTGGTAAATATGGTTTCTTTCGTTATGAATTGTGAAAAGGTATTATAATGCCTGGGAATAATTAAAGGATTATTTGTCAATTAAAACATATGATTTAAGACTTAGAAAGCTTCAATTTTGAAGATTTCATGTTAGGGATTTATTTTAAAATTGGTAATAAAATATAAAAGTAATTAGTAAATGCAATAGTCATACAACTAACCACGTACTTTTTTAAAAAAATATATTGAAGGCATAGATGGATCGTAAATTGATGTCATCTAATTGGTGTTCGAGGGAATATATAGATGGGGTGAAATATTTTATTATATTTGCAATTGAGCACACAAAAGATCCGGACAAAATTCCGTGTCCTTGCTTATCTTGTTGTTCTGGGAAGCGGATTAGTGCACTTAATTTGCTAGATCATTTAGTGTGTTACGGTATTGATCAAACATATATACGATGGACAAGGCATGGTGAGACGAACGATGAATTGAGTGATCGGGTGCATGCCACGAGTGATTCTTCGGATGAATTTGGTCAGAGCATGTTTGATGAAGATGATGGTCTTAAAGAAATGCTAGATGTGGTTTTTAGTGCCATACAATGCGGGGTAAGTTATCAGTAGTACAATTTTTGTTTTTATTGTTTAACTTTTATCATACCATTATTGTTGAAATAAAATTTTTAAAATATTTTAGGCGCCATTGGATATTGATAGTTATCAATCTAGCAGAACCTTCAGGCCCTCGAATTTACTATGTGGATCCTCTAAGAGATGGTCTTCCATAAAACCGTTCTGATATGTTACTATTGTTCAATAGGTAAGCGTACGTGCGTATGTGTAAATATTTGCATATGTGATTGAATAATCAAAAGTAATCAGTTTCTATTTGTTTTGTTAGCGCTTTAATTGCGTATCAAGCCTCTGTCTCCTTAAGCTATTTTAAAGCTGCTGACCCTCACCCTAGCTATCCTTGGAAGAAGATACTGGTATTGATATACGAATTAACTAAAACTTTGTTAGTAAACAATTTTTATTCATAAATAGAGTTAAATATAATATTGCATTATATTTTTCCAGTATCCTTTCCAACCCAAAGACAATGATTGTAGGTATCACATAATGAAATTGATGAAGGATGTAATTACGCATGATCAGGCATTTATTCTTCAAAAAGTAAGTCATTTAGTTGCACTTCATATTGTGTTTTAATTAAATTTAATTAGTGCCTGATAATTATGTTTTGCTTATTATAATTCTTTTTAATTTGTGGCTGATTGTATATATGTGTAGTATTATGAAGATCAACGTTGTGACACTTTGACAGACAATCAGCTTAATAAAGTGATCGAGGAATGGTGTGAATATGTGTTTAGGCAAATCTCTGGGTAGCTATACTATTTAATTCATCACTAGCTGCTGGCCTTTTTTGTGTTGTTTCTTGGCAATTGCTATGTCATACATGCATGTATTCAAGTTAAATTTGTTGTATAATTCATTCACGTACAATATATTGTATAATTATTTTATGTACTACTCTAACTAATTAATCATCTATTTGTATCATTTTAAAGTTATCTATCATTGTTGTTTGCTTTACTTCATTATGCTGTATTGTGGATATAGATACGAAATGTTTATTAGACCATGCATTGTGCAATACTGTAATTATGGGAGATATGAAAAAAATATCAAAAAAAAAATAGAGAGTTCCTGTGGCACTTTTTTAAACAAGGGTCGCAGGAAGTAAAAAAAAGAAAAAAAAAATAGGACCCTCCTGTGACATTTGGTGAGGCAAGTGCCACAGGAGGGGGGTCTGCTGTAACGCTTGGTGAGGTAAGATCATCACAGAAGACCCCTTCTTGTGGCCCTTGCCTCACCAAACGTCATAGGAGGGTATTCTTTATAAAAAATAAAATAAAGTGATGTGAAGCTTTCAAGCGTCACAGCTTCTTTTAGTGACGTCCAGGTATGTAGCACTTTTCTAACATCATAGTTACTCAATTATAAGCGCCACAACTTTAATTTTTTTTATAGTAGTGCATACTCGTATACTCGTATCTCTCTATGAAACGTATACTCGTAACTCTCTATGAAACGTAAAACACTCTCTCAACTTCTCCCTCATTTTCCCCCCTTGGTTGCAATTTTTCTGGCACTCCCTTGCTCCATCGGCGACACCGTCGATGAAGGTCTGTTGCCGCCGATGAAGGTCTGTCTCAAGAAGAACTATTTCTATGGCTTCCTATTGAGGTTCATATGCATGGGTTGATACTGTTCGAAAATGGGGTCACTGGCAAGTAGCTCTCTCTCTCTCTATATATATATATCTCACATTCTTTGAAGACCCGCTTCACCGCAAGCCCCAAGGTAATTCGAGTTCATTCTTTCTCGGATCAAACTAGTTAGCTGCTACCTTCTTCTAATTCTCTGGATCGCTTTTAACTTATGAATTGTCGTCAACTTCTCCCTCCTTTGCTTGCATTTTTTACCGCCGTCACCTTACTCCATCGGGGTCAACTACGGCACCATCGCTAACAACCTCCGGCCTCCGTCTTGCGTCGCCACCATCCTCAAATCCCAAACCAAGATCAACCTCGTCAGAATACTGATGCCAACACCGGCATTGTCTTCACTTTCCCTGTCGGCAACGGCAACATCCATTTTCTCTCCTCATCCCATTTCGAATATGAGTGACAGTTTGTTGCTTGGACTTGGGTGGTTTAATTTGTTTCTTTAATTTTGGATGGTCTGCAAACCGAAAACTATTTGATTCCTTCATTCGCTTTTTTTGTTACTTTGGTTTTTAAAGATAAATTATTAGAAAAATTGTTGTAGTTTCATACAGTGAGGGGGGGGGGGGGGGGGGACAAGAAGAAGAGTGAAAGTAGGGAGGGGAGAGGCATTTCCAATTCAGCGTCATCATTTTTAGTCAAAAAAATTTGAAACTCATGGTGAAAATTGCTTATGCAACCGGACAAGAAGCATGTTTGGTTTGGGATTACAATTAAGAATTTTAAAAATATTTATACATATAGATTGAGACAATACTTATCTCATATACTTATTTTATGTATCATAAATTAAGATTAAAAAATTATTTTTAAAGTATTCAATCACTATTTCAAACAAACACAATATATTTTAAGATCCTTTTCAAATTTTAATATATACTTTCACATAAAAAAAAAGATTATGATACCCACGTCCCTTTGAAAAAAGTTTACTTATGCCTATTAACCCTTCTTTTTTACCTGAATTTTTTTCCTAGGAGTACATATCTATCTCTACACTTGAAATAACTAAAACCAAACTCTGAAATAACATCACGGGTAGTTTTTTTCCTTTTACTTCTTTTTTTTTTGGACAATTCCTTTTATTTCTTTTAAAAGATGTATATTTCTTGTTAATTTGAAACAGCGATTGTAATATTTAAAAGTAGTTTATGTGAAAGAAGTTTTATCTCAATTAGTATAAAAAATAACTTATAAATAATCCAAACTTGATAACAAACAAACATGCCCTTCATTTCATTTCAGTGATATGATTGGAATAGCCTGAATTGGAGACATGTCCGCTTCAGTGCAAGACTGCAAGTGGAAAGCCATTTCACTAAGCCGTCATGTTGCTGCCGTCACTAAGCCATTTCACTTAAATCTTTTCTAATCGTCACGTAATTAGCGTAGCCCTTTCGCTATAGCTTGTCTTAGGCATGGATCTCGCTTCCTGCCACGGACAATTCTGATTTGAAATTGCTGTTGTGTTAGCGTCAGTGTCAGATTGGATTTAGGTCCTCCCTTTTCGCCTCCATTCTTTGGTTCCCGCCGGAGCGAAAAATGGATTTCCGGTACTCAGGTTATGGGTTCGCATTTTTTGGGTAATTGATATTCGAAACTTTTAGTCTGATATCCGAAGTTGAACGGCGGGCATCGAACATGTCTATGAAATCGGCGCAATCTTTATTTCGGGATCGGACACAAGAATTTCAGAGTATTGCTGAGAGGCTAAAGAAGTCATTAACCTCAGGATCAGGGATAGACGGGCCTAGCAGCAGCTCGAGATCCGATGAACTGCGATCTAATGTTGCAATTCAGTCAGAATTCAATAGGAGGGCTTCCAAGATTGGTTATGGAATACACCAGACGTCTCAGAAGCTCGCTAAGCTAGCGAAGTGTAAGTATAAACTGAATTCATAGAATATGCATGTCGTAATCTGATTAGACCTTCCCGCGCACCCTCCTCCCGCGATCATACATGAGCTCATTGTGCTGAGGCATCGTAATCTGTAAATCGCCAGTGACGCAAATTGAACCCCCCCATAAAAACACACACACACACACACACACAAACATAAAAAATAATAATGTATTTCGAGATCTGTGTTTTGCTTGATTGCTAACTTCTTCTAAATTCACCACTACCGGATGAAAAAATCAAGGAAAAAAAAAAGGTAAAGTGTCCTTTTCTCTCATAGGTGGTGAATGCTGGTGCCGAATGCTGTTTGTGTAGCAATTACAATCAAAACACGCAGATTCTGACAAATTATGTTGGGCTAATTTTGATTCACAGTGGCAAAAAGGACTTCGGTTTTTGATGACCCAACTATGGAAATCCAAGAGCTTACCGCAATTATTAAGCAAGATATTACTGCATTGAACTCGGCCGTTGTGGATCTTCAGCTATTGAGCAACTCTAGGAATGAGAGTGGAAGTACCTCTAGCGACACAACTAGCCATTCAACCACAGTTGTGGACGACCTAAAAAATCGATTGATGGGTGCCACGAAAGAGTTTAAAGAAGTCCTAACCATGCGAACTGACGTATGTTACTGATGCCATTGTGTGTCTGCTCGGTTTAATTATTATTTCATACTGCAATGCTCTATTTTTCTTTTTTGGCTCATTCAATTGGCTGACTTGTTTTTCTTTGATCTTGTACACATTTTACATTATCTTTGCATGTCTGATGCGTGATATTATTTATATTTCTATGAAGAACTTGAAAGTACATGAGAACAGAAGACAGTTGTTTTCTTCCACTGCTTCAAAGGATTCTGCCAACCCATTTGTCCGCCAACGTCCATTAGCTTCGAGAATGGCTGCTAGTGCTTCTAATGCCCCTGCCCCCCCATGGGCTAGTGGGCCATCATCTTCAGCGCATTTGGTTTCTGAGTAAGTTATAGTTTCGTTTTACATTTTATTGGTTTAAGGTTAAGGATTGACGGCCACAACATCAGTGTTCTTATCCTATGAATTATTATGACTACTTTATTTTGAACCACCTCATTCTCCCTGATGAGATGATTTCTGAGTTCTCATTATAGAAGCAGAAATTCATAGCCTTCGATTTCAGTGAGGTCTTCATTGGCTTAATTTAATTTTTTGCCTTCAATTACTTGTATGGTTACTCGCCATGATCTGAGGCATTTTCTCCAAGAAGTGTATGGGAGTTTTATTTTGGATGGAATGAAATGGGGTGGCATGGCAAAAGAAAGTTTTTGTTCTGTGAATCCACACTTTGTTGTGGAAAGGTTGCTCCAGGTTGGGCTGAATTGCATCTGGAATTCTAGCTTCATCTTCATTAAACTTAGTTTTTTCTGTTATTGGGTTTTTTAAGTCACCGCAAGCAGGAGGATAGGGACCGTCAACCCTTGCTACAGCAACAGCAACAGCAACAGCAGTTAGTTCCATTGCAAGATAGCTACATGCAAAGTAGAGCTGAAGCTCTTCAGAATGTTGAGTCCACTATTCATGAGCTAAGCAACATTTTCAACCAATTGGCAACACTTGTTTCCCAACAAGGAGAGATTGCTGTCAGGTTTTTCTTCTTCTTTCTTGCTCAACATATTTGTCAATGTTTTGGATCTTCATGACTTTATCCACCTCTAGTGCTTGCTTTTGAAAAAAAAGTTCAAAACCTTTCATTCCTTCATTGGTGGTTATTGTGCTCACTCTGTCTGCATTCTATCTATAAAATGCAACTTACAGGCTTACACTTCAAAGGAGTGTGATCACATGCACTAAACCCATGCTCTAGTCTTCCTCTTATTGCTTTAGTTTACTCCCTTGGCCACTCATGTTTTTTAGTCTGTAATAGTCTTGGCATAGACTTATTACCTCTTAGTATGTGAAACTAATCTATTTATTCTCTCATCTTTCTTTTGGAGGATACAATTGGATAATACCAATGAAGGAAATCTAGGTGTTCATTTTCGGGTTCATCTTCCCTTCTTTCCTTGTTTATGAATAATTTTTTTGTAATTTTTTTTTATTTCATTTTCTGGTAGTAACTCACGAGTGATATATATGAGTTCGGCTTTTAATATCTCGGGCTTTAAATATAAGCGGGATGGGATGGGATGGGACGGGACGGGACGTTGTTAAATAGTTAGACTATGCCTGAGGTCCTAAATGAATCTTTGATGAGGACGGGCTTGCAGTTCTTGTTTGCCAGAAGCCCTAGAGGCGGTGATAGTTTTGTTTTTGGATTGCTTGTTCCTCCCTTCTAATGCTTGATTTATATTTAGTGCATTCCTGTGATTGCGAAAGAAAGCACAACTACGACTGTCTTATCATCACCACAACGTGTTCCAGGAAAAGGCAACTTGATGAATAGAAAAGTGAACATGGGGGATAATCCTGTAATTATTAAAAGTTGTCATAGTTTAACACCTGAAAACTGCATAAATATGCTTTGAATAGGAATACCATAAGGCAATTTGATAATTGTTACCTGGTTTTCTATCTTGCATTGGCTATGAATTTTAAGACATTCAGATTGAGGAAGTTTTCTACTCACAGGATTGACGAGAACGTGGAGGATACATTGGCAAACGTAGAGGGAGCACAGGGGGCTTTATTAAAGTATCTGAACAGCATATCTTCTAATAGGTGGTTGATGATCAAGATATTTTTTGTACTAATATTTTTCCTTATGGTATTCCTATTTTTTGTGGCATAGTCATTATTAAAAGACGATCTAATAAATACGAAGACAAATGTGACGGTCTTGTTACTGTTGATAACTGATAAGCCGTCTATAGAGCTTTTCCATGCGGCTTTCCTTTTGTCATGATTATACTTTATATAGTACCCTGTATGACAATTACGATACTTTTCTTTTGTGATTAATGTAACAAGGTTACGAATCATGGGAATTGAGTTTTATTTCGTAATATTTGCGATTATATGTACTTTTAAATGGCGAGGCATGACGGCGGTTTATCGTATGAGAGAATGCTAGTGTTGTGTTATTATTAGCCAGCTGCTATTCTACAACATCGATTCCAATTACATTTGAGCAACCGTGATATTTTATCGGGACCTCCTCGAAGAATGACTTGATGTGTTTTCAACCTCACATCTGTATTTTTAATGCTATCTTTGAACCGAGGTTGCTGTTGTAAAGGTAGGGACCTCCTCGAGGACGGAAGGGATAAGGGAAGGGTAGTGAGGGAAATTAAAAAAGTTTAGGTTTTTTTTCTTCCTTTTTTAATAGCATGGGACCCACTAAAACTGTTAACAGCCGATTCTTTTTTTTTATTTTTGAGTAAATAACTGGACATCATCCCTACAACTCCAAAATACAGAAAGAGTTTACAATATCTTACAATCTTTCATCACTATCCACCTCTTGATTAATAGGTGGAGGATGATTAAAGATATAAAAATTATTTGAAATACTGTAAGCAAATTTTGCCAATCTATCAATAAGGAATAAATCTTCTCATAGAATATTTACAAAATGAACCTGCCAATCTTAAGATAATTGAAATGATAGTTAGAATCATATCCTCTAACTGGTAGATTAATGGCGTTTATACAATCAGAAAAAAAAAAAAGACATACTCTTTGGATTCCCCTACACCAACATAAGTAAAGTCCATGGATCATACCTATCAGCTCAACTATAGCCGATTGAACAGCAATGAACTTACAAGAAAATCCGCAAATCTATTGATTATTAATGTCCTTTACCACCCCATCACACCCAGTTCTGCCATCTCTCAATATAGAACCATCTATTTCCAAAAAGAAATAATCTTCAAACACACTCACTCAGGTGTTGATGGATGTTTCTAATCTTCACAGAATAGCACTTTTATTCACTGTTAAAAAATTTATGGTTACTTTTACAGAAAAAAAAAGAGTTTATAGTGATAATGTGTTTTTAAAAAAATATTGTTAATATTTTTGCACCTTAAAAATAAATAAATAAAAAAAGGTTCTATTGTTTTCGTTTATATGATTTGACTTGATTCTGGCTTATGAAAGAATAAAGGTGCATTATATTTGACTCACATTGCACATGATAGTATAAAATCAATAAATCAGAATTGATTTTAATTTTATCTTAAATTTTATTTGTTAGTTTTTATTTGATCAATTAATTCTGCTTTTATTTTCATAAATTATTTAATTTCATTTTTACTTAGACGATGTTGGGAGCGTAGGTTCATGTTTTACCAATCAACTTTTCATTATAAATAAGGATAAAATTTATTGGCGCAAAATCATTGATCATTAATATGCAACTAGACTTCTGACAAAAAAAAAAAAAATCAGGCTAGGCTAAAATCATAATTATTGCACACTCACTACTTTTTTTTTTTGCCAGAGCACACTCACTACTTAATTTTACTTATTGCAAGCATACTAAATCACTAACTGCTCTATTATCTATCACTCATTTTCTTTTTGTCATGACATTATCACTCATTACACTATTACAGCATTGCAACATGCTAATTTATTATGTCACATTTTTAATTAAGAATAAGCCTATGTTTGATATCACTTATTTTTAGATAATAAATCCTTATTATGCAAGTCAAGATAAAATTTCTCTCACATACTTACTTCGTATACCGTGAATCATGATTTATAAACACTTACTACTCAAAAATAAATTATTTCAAACAATCACCGAAAGTTTTTAAAACTTATTCCTTCCAGGGTCCAGAAAAAAACTTATGCCTTCCGAATTTGGAAATATCCTAAAACCAACCCGCAAACAAGTAAAATACTTAAAAGCAATATTCCGTATCTGCCACCCTACCTATATAAATTCTATTCCATGCCCCTTCCCCTTTATCTTCTCTTCTCCGTTGAAACCCTAATTATCGGTTATCACTTTTTCGCCACTTATCGGGTTCCCTTCCCTCCCGTCTTCTCCTATACGAGGCTATCATACCCCAATTTTTGCCTCCTACACACTCACTATTGATTTTTTTATCGAGACTTTTATAGTCCTGGCCGAATATCAGATCTTCTAGACCCCTTTGGTAATTGGTATTATAAGTTAATTATACGCAATAGGAGTGATCTTCATTTGGCAAATGCTTTATTCTAAGTAGCCGTGTTTAATTAGCGAGATAGGTTTACATTTCGGACATCCGGTTGATAAAATTATTCGCATCACTCGACATCTGGTGCTTTTCGTTGATCTGGGCATACAACGAAATGGTAGGGGGTGGAAGCAGAAGAGACGAAGGTTCGTTGGTGATTAACAACTCGAACGTTTTTGCTGCGCTTGATGCTCTCAAGAAGAAGAAGAAGTCCGATAAGGAGCGCAAGACCAAGGGGTCGTCTAAATCACAGGTTCCGTCGAAGGAACCTGAACCTCAGGTGTTTTGGGCCCCCACTCCCTTAAATGCTAAATCTTGGGCTGATGTTGATGACGATGACGACTATTTTGCGACCACTGCACCGCCTCAGTCTGCCTGGAGTGTATCCGAACCGGAGCAGAGTAAGGAGAAGCCGAGCCATGTAGAGGTGGGGATTATTGTTTTTATAGTCTGTTAATTGATGCGATAGATACCCATTTTTGAAATCAAATCAATATAATGCGAGTGCAGTGATGTTCGTGTTGTCATATTTGTATTTGCTATTAGTGGCGTCAAATTTTGATAGAGCAGGCGGCTTGTGATCCATGTAGCCATTAATGTAATAGATACCCATTTTTTAAATCAAATCAATATCATGCGAGTGCAGTGACCATCGTGTTGTCATATTTGTATTTGCTATTAGTGGTGTCAAATTTTGACAGAGCACTATCATATGACGTCACATGACGTCGTGCAATTCATGTGGCCGACCCCACCTAATAGGATAAAACCTTTGTTGTTGTTGTATTAGTGGTGTCAAATTCGTTTTCTAAGGTGCTGAGATGATTTGTTATTCTTGGTTAGCACCCCTCACACCATTGTCTATGGCGATTGCCTTTTGGCAAATTTTCTGGCCGCCTCAGTGCCTGTGTTTTAAAAGTGAAGGGTCATCATATGGTGGAGATTTAAGGGTAGGAGGATATAGTTGTTCTTATACTGAAACATCATTTCGGCAATTATATTTTCTGGGTATTGTAGACTATCAAACACAGAAGGCAAAGCCAGCAGGGACCATAGCCACACTATGAAGCACATGATCTTAAAAACGGAGAAGAAATTGATGATTATAGATTGACAACAACCACATTTTGAGTTTCAGTTGCTTTAGTACATTGGGCACGCTGCTTTTTAGTGCCTTTCTTGAAGGAGTTTTAGACATATTGAGCTTTAAGGGCTTCTTTTTACCTCCCTGCTTGTGACTGAATTCTATAAGTTCCATATGACTCATGTCTTTACTGTCATACATCCTTAGGTCTGGTTCTTGAAGAACGATGGTAAATAATGGAAAGCAGTGGCAAATAAAGGTGGTTTTGTAACATTCTTCCTCCGTAGTAAGAAGTACATGTGGTATAGGGCAAACGTTATGTGATGTATTGGGGTTTTATTTTTGAAAAGAGTGGATAATTTCATTCTTGATAACATTTCGTTTGTTTTTAGTTGGATATGAAGGCAAAATGGAGAGTCGTCAACTTATATTGATAAACTTAAAAATGTATCATCTTATGGTAATAATTTTGTAATTGGCCCATTTTTTTGGTTATCATGATCTCTTATATATCAGGAATGTGATGTTGTTCTGGATTTGACATATCATAATTGATAATTTTGCTGATTACAGGATAGTGAGAGTGAGGAAGATATTTTAGATGAAGGAGATGATGATGTTGAGGAAGAGCATGATCATGAACCTGAGCTCTCTGTAAACCCTGCGCTTGAGGTTAAGAAGCTTGCTGAAGTTTCTGTGGCACCAAAGGAAGCCGAACGCCAACTCTCCAAAAAAGAAAGGAAGAAGAAAGAACTTGCAGAGCTTGAGGCTCTTCTGGCTGATTTTGGCGTTACACAGAAAGAGAGTGATGGTCAAGATGAGTCGCGAGGTAATTATGCATTATTATATGCTTTTTGACCTAGACATTATCTACTATTTGCTTTGCAAGGTACATTGAGTGCCATGGCATGCAGTTTTCCCCCATCATACTTTGTCCCTGGAAAAAAATTCAGTTTTTGCTTGTAATTTGTTACCCTTTATTTATTTTTCCGCTGGACTATTTAGTTCATGCAGTTGAGCTATAACTCTTGCCTTTGTTAAACTTTATCTTTGGTTGGCAAAGTAAACTTCTGTGCAGAGCTTGCAACTATTCTAGGTTACTTATTGTTGAATTTTGCTTGAACAAATCTTTTTCATAATGCATTTCAGGTGCACCTCAGGATAAGAAGGATGCTGAGGCTGATGGAGAAAAGAGAGAAAACATCACTGCAGAGTCCAAAAGTGCCAAGAAGAAGAAAAAGAAGGATAAAGCCTCCAAGGAGGTGAAAGAATCCCAGGATCAGCCCAACGTTGCAGATACGAGCAATGCGGGTGATGATGAGGTTACTGCTCCAGCAAACGTGGAGGAGGATGCGGCTACTGTTGATGTTAAAGAGCGTCTCAAGAAAGTTGCATCGACAAAGAAGAAGAAATCAAGTAAAGAAATGGATGCTGCTGCAAGGGCTGCTGCTCAAGAGGCTGCTGCAAGAAGTGCTAGGCTTGCGGCAGCAAAGAAGAAAGAGAAGAATCATTATAACCAGCAACCTGTGCGGTAAACGCACCCCTTGTTTTTTGGGCCATAAGGTATCTGTCTGCTAACGTTCATTTAGGAACATGTGTGTCTTGTTCATATAATGGTGCAGCATCAATTGTTGGCTCTGAGGACCCTGGTTGTATTATCATGTCTTTTTGCGCCGGAGAATTTTAGTAGTGTGATGCTAGACAAACATGTATCTGCATCGTTTTTTTGTTCGAGTTGGATCATATAGTTGAATGAGAGGTTAATTTTTCATTCACAACCTGTTTTGTTTACCATAAAATTGCGGAATAAATCCATTTTACGACCGTCTTTTTTTTTTTGCTACATACGACCATCTTTATTTGTTAAAAAGGGTATTGTTTGGGATTCCCAAGCTGCAAATTCCTGCGTCGTAAAGATTTATTCATTATTTAGCATCAAATCAAACTCGTTTCATTACCTGATGGGAAATCTAAAGTTTTATTGATACAAATTAATTTGTTTGCATCAAATCTTTTCTTTTACCTTGACAAAATGTATCAAATATAAACCATTAAATATAGTTTAGTGAGCCAATATTTTACTAATTGGAGATATGAAGATAATGGGATACAAGACAGATGACACGAAGATATGCTCTAACATTTCTTTTTAAGGGATGGATTACGCTGAAAATGGTAATACTGCTATAATTGATTTTTATTTTATCTTAACTTTATTCAATTCCTCAAATTTTCTTAATTTTAACTTTACTTACTAAGGGAGACAGCGTTGGTAACAGTTTTTTTTTGGGCCTGAGTTGGTAAGTGGTAACACAGGATGATGTCTTACCAATTAAATGTTGGGAAGATGATAAGAAAAAAATTTTAAAATTGTAAAATCTTAAATCAGATTTATTATCAAGAATTATTAAGGTAATGATGAGACTAAATAAGTAATTCATAACTTATTTTATGAGAAATACTTAATTTGAAATTTTGTAATTTTAAAATTCTTTTACCGTCATTTTCCCTTGAATTTTCATTCACATTTTAAGGGATTAAGGATAAAATATATTGGTACAAAATCGTTAATATACGTATAAGCTAAAATCATAATCATTATCCATTCGTTAATTAAACCGAGAACGGTTTCTTATTCCGAATTTGGAATTTGGAAATATCTGAAAATCAACTTCCAAGCAAGTATTAATATTTAATATTGGCAAAAAAAAAATTAAAGGAATTGTTTGTGCGAAATTCCACACTATACTGTATGTTTGGTGTAGCCTGGGGGTGATTGGTAGCTTATTTTGTGTGTATTTGTTTTGATAATTGAGTGATTTGGGACAAAATTTTCACTGTTCATTGACAACAACGATTAGGTGAGATTTTGAAGTGTTTGATATGACGTTTTGTTTGATCGGCTTATTCTTATAAGCAACTTTTTTTTTTAAGCTTGCAAATGTAGCTTTTGGAACCACCGAGTAGCTTTTAAATGCATTTTTTTTGCCAACTATCTATGTATTTATTTGGCTTATATGTATATATATAATAATAATATTAATAGGGGTATTTTCTTATCTTTAAGGATCAATAAGGTACTCAAAATCACTTCTAATCAAAAAATTTGTTTTTATAAAAAATGTTCTAAATAATTTTCTCTTTCTTTAGATAGTAATCTTCTGTTAGTTAAAGAATACTTTGGAATAAGAGTTTAGAAAAGTTTTGATTTTTGTCAATATATGATTGTAGAAATGTAAAGAATAATTAATAATTAATTTTAATCAGTTTAGATTTATTATTTGGTTGTTTTATGATTTTATAATCAATTTATTTTATAAACATGTCATAAATTAGTTTCTATATGGTGTTTTTACCGATTAAATTTAGTTTAAATAATTTATTTGGAATATTGGAGTTATTATTGAGATTTTAATCGGTTTATTTTGTTAGATTTTAAGTTATGTGAAAATATGAGTTAGGATTTAATATTTAAATTAGAGTTTGATATAATTTATAAAATTTAAGCTTGAAGTGCATGATAGAAAGGACTTTTGGAGTGTGGTAAAATAGGTTTAAAATATTACGAAAAATGCGCAGGTACATCTTCGACCAGATTGTACGAGATTTTTAACCTAATTAGTTTTGTTGTATTTTACTTTATAAAAAACTTTAAGTTTATATAATTTCTAATTTATCCACATTTTTATTATAATTTTATTATGTATTTGACCCTTGCCAAAATTTCAAAGTTAATTTTTCACTTTTCATAATTTTTAAAATTTTTTCTCTTAAATATCACAAAAGTCATTTATACAAAATCCAAACCAAATACTTTTCACTTTTACAAAAGTACTTATCCAATTATCAATCCAAACACACCCATGATAATTTGATATGTTTGGTGGTAAGATTGGTTGGATGGGTTTATGTTTGCATCACGCGATTGGTGAAAAGCCGCAAGGTGGAGCTTTTAACTTCTAGAAAAAGCCTAATTTATTATATAGCCCATTAATTACTTTTAAAAAATCCACCAACCCTTAATTGGTATTTCTCTTGCTTCTCCCTCTTATAGTTGTCCCTCTTCTCTTTTGTCTTGGCGCCGACCCAGGTGGTTTTGGCAACCATAGTTATACATAATCATATTAGGAGAAAATCTAAAACTGGTGTTTATTTTTAGCAAGTTGGAAAATGGGAATATAGCTCATGTAAATAATAATAGTCTAGATGAAAAGCCTTCCTTGAAAAATTATATTGCGCTATCTTCAATCCAAATGAATCATATTCGTGACACAACTAGAAACCAAATTGTATAGGACATGTAATCCAATTAATTATATGATATTATTTGATCAAATTATATATTACTGCATTGCCAAATTTCCCAACTTCACTTTTTTAACTTTTTTATAATTTTATTTTATCATTATCACAAAAATCATTTATGCTATTACCAATCCAAACAAGTTTTAATTTCATAAAAGCATTTATCCAATCACCAATCCAAACATAAATCATATTATACATTCTTACTTTTACCCAATCTTAAGTTTTCATAAGTCAGATTGTAAATAAGCCACTTTTCCTATCATTATCCGAAACAAACTAAGAGTGTGTTTGGATTAACTTTTGGAGAATAGATTTTGGAAAATATATTATGGAGAAAAAGTGGAGAATAGCTTCTGAAGAATAGATTTTGAGCAGAATAGCTTCTGAAGAATAGATTATGAGTAGAATAATGATTTAGGAAAATTGTGAAAAAATCCCTCATTGCCAACTTATTTGCCAAATGGGACCTTCGTGTGCAGATTAACTAATTTTTCTAATATAATCAAATTAGATAAATAGGTTTTATAAGATAAAAGGGAGTATTAAAATTTTAAAATTCTTAAAAAAAAAAGGGGGATTAAAGAAAAATTGGTGAAATTCAAAAAAAAAAAAAAGAAGAGAGAGAGTGTGGTGTGGGGCCCACATTAATAAAAAGGACCAATTAGAGTGAGATGGTGGGGTCCACATATAGAAAAAAGCAAAAAAAAATAGATTTTCTCAAAACCATGGTTTGAGCTCAAAACCTTTGTTTGGGAAAATTTGAGGTGTTTGGATGATTTTTGCAAAACCAAGGTTTGAGCTCAAAACCATGGTTTGGGAAAATTTTTGAGTGTTTGGATGATTTTTTTCCAAACCATGGTTTAGGCTCAAAATAGCTTTTTTTAAGTGCATCCAAACACACTCTAAATGTATATTTAGATTAACTTTTATAAGCTCAAGCTCTTCATAAGCCATACCAAATAAATATAAGTGTGTGTTTGGAATAGCGGTAGGAAAAATGACTTATTGTGATTCTGACTTATTAAAAATGACTTTAAAAAAGTCAATTTTTGATTCGTGATTTATGTTTAGATGAGCGATTGAATAAGTGATTTTTCATAAGTCAAAATATGTTTGGATGAGCAGTTGAATAAGTGATTTTTCATAAGTCAAAACGTGTTTGGATTAGCGATTGTATAAGCGCGTTTTTAAAAGTAAAAACTTGAAGGGCATTTGTATATTCTTCAAATTTTAGATAGATCATATAAGCGATATCCAACAGTAACATATCATCTGGCCCAGGAAGATATCTGAAAATGCAAACTTGTACCTCCAGAGATGAAGTCCAAACTAATAATGAAATTTTTGAAATTATAACAGCATAAACACATTGTGATTCACTTTATTATGTCACTAGAGCAAATAACTCCCAATCTAGAATTTCAATGGCCACAATTGTGGTACGAGGTCCAAATGTAGGTGACGTTGAGCTAAAAAAACCAATTGGGATCATAAATCTCGTACAAGTTGATATGTAATTATGTCACGAATACGATTCATTCTGGTTGAATATGTCGCAGCAACATTGGACGAGGAAGCCGCATCGTCTACAGTATTATTATCTTCATGAGCTACATTGGCAGTTTTTGCTATGCCAAAATTAACATCACTCTGAGAATTTCTCCTAATAAAGTTATGAATGGCCATAGTTGCCACAACTAAGCGGACTTGCGTTTGATAGGTATATTTGTGCATTTTTTGCAATAATTCGAATCTATTCTTCCACACGCCAAAAGTCCTTTCAATAGTTGATCTCAGACTGGAATGATAGTAATTGAATGTCTCTTTAGCATTTGCCAAACCAGGTCGACGCTGAAATTCTGGCAGGTGATAACGCTCACATATGTAGGGACCAAGATACCCAATTGGTGTGGGATAGCCAGCGTTGACCAAGTAATATTTGCCTAATAAATGTCTCAAATCATTTTTAAGGTGTGAGATTAAGCAAAGTACGCACTGAAAGTAATTAAACTGAATGAGACAAAAATATACCTGTAGGTGGATGAGGGAAATTCTGAGCTGGATTTGAGACAGCAGCTTCAAACACACGAGCATCATGTGCAGAACCTTCCCAACCCACGCAACACGAATGTAAAACACATATCTCAATCGCATACATCCATTACATTCTGTATTGTATATCCTTTACTCCCGATATATCTTTCCCGGTTGGGACTAGTGATCACACACTTGATGTGAGTTCCATCTATGGCTCCAATGGCATCCTTAAAGTAGGGATAATAGCGAGGATCGTCGAGTATTTTTGGGTGGCATCCTTTGAATTCGGGATCAGAGGGTTTGATATATTCTTGAGTTAGGCTAATACAAGCCTGTAGTACCATGTGCAATAGCCGACTGACAGTTTCCCCTGAATGCTGAAACAACTCTTGGACCATCCTATTACCAACGCCGTGGCCAACTGTGAGCAAAAACATCGCAACCATTTCTTCGACTCTGACATTCCTAAAATCTCGTAACCCATGTTCAACCAATTTACTGTACAACCAGTAGAAAACATGTTTTTCATGCTCTGCCAATATTTCTTGGACAAATAAATGACCGGATCGTGTACTTGTTTTACGAGGTTCTTTACACATGAAAGGAACCCAATATTGACACACTGACACAGTTATTTGTTCATACTCTGTTATCTCTTCATCGATAAAAGCTAATATCCGAGAGTCGTCTTCTTCTTCCTCCATCCAATTTGCCATTGCAGATGTAACCTGTGCATTGGATTCAAACGTATATAACATAAAGGTAATTCAATCTAAGTTATAATATATGTCATAAAAGGAACATTGGATTAAAACATACATAATATATATCTGAAATTTGCATTGTTGGTCTAGTAAAAACAAAAGAACAAGCATGCATACAATAAACACTAAACTATTTTGCCATAAAGTTCAGATCAGGATGGTGTCATCCTATGAAAACCATATCGATAGTCAAGAACATAATCCGTAGCGACTCAATCAAGAGTCGTAACCATATAAGGCAACCACGCAATCAAGGAATCCTTGTCCCGCTTAACAAGTGAGAAAAACGTGTCCCGACTTGTCTTGTCCATAATCAGCCTGATATAGCGGACTTTAAAGTCCTCATCTTCTTGCACTTCTTCCAGCTCAAGCATGTTTTCAATTGCAGCATTAGCACTCCTTGCTTGAATCTCACTGATGGTTGCAGATCTACTCTTCGATGCTTCTGCCATGATACTAACTGCATCGGTAATTTGCTTTACCGCGGCATCTTCTGCTTCTTTTTCTTCTTAGAGTGATCAACTAGTTTCCGCTTTCCCTGACTTCCAGAATTACTTGGAACAGAGGATGCGCCTAGATCAGAGGGAGGGGTTTGAGTTGATAACCCAACGCTCGCTAGCTCATCTGTCACTCCTATGCTAACTGGTGGGTTAACTCCAAAATTCTCATCCTCGCTGTCCCCTGAACCTTCCTCCTCGTCTATAGTAGGTCGGTACACATCTTCCTCCTCTGCATCTTGTGTCTGTGTCTCTATGAACGACGGATTAAAACCATCCTCGCCTGTTACCACGACATCCTTGAATATAAGCCTCAATTCTTTTTTATTCTTGAGGGCTAAACGGTGAAACTTTCTATAAGCCGAATTCTCCTGTATACAGACAAGTAACAAAATCATTAGCTATATTACAAAAGAAGATGATTGAGGCAATTGAATTACTATTTTGCAACATTATAACTAATTGTATGCATTACTAACCTGACATTTACGCTGCCACCACTTGGGCGAAGCAACGACATTTTCGGTTCCAGGCTCTCGGCCCACACCAATCTCTTTTGTTAACTCATCCCAAGTCCTTAAATCCTTTCCTAATATATCAAACTTATTTTTTAACTGTTTCTTATCATACGCTTTCCCAATTTTCTCATTGAATGTAGCGACAATAGCGTCCCAACCATCTTTCGAAAAAGCCAGCCCTCGCCTTTGTATTTTTAAAATTTGTTCAACCATGGCGTGGACAAATATTTCAGTGGACGCGTCATCCTAAAGTGCTCTGTCATTCATTTTTCTATGGAGAAGTTTGACATAGCATTTATCAACAAATTCCCCAAATTAACAATACAAACCCTATATTCCACTGCACGCACCACTAATCCGGCAACACTAGCATTAAAACATGTTGATGAAATTCAAGTAGATGCAAAGGTAAACACGACATATTATAAAATACGAATATTGTCTTTTTTAATAGAACTGAATGATTCATTATACACTAAGAAACAATTACAACATCATTAGTGCTAAAGAAAAAAAGAACAGGAAGTTCATACATACAATACAACATCCCAAAGTTCATATTGATCAAAGGTACAAGAGCTAGCTATTTAACAGGAAGTTCATGAAATTTTCGAAAGAAAAAAAAAGCAGGAAGTTCATGAGAAATTAAAGGGAGTAAATAGAGTATTCTGGCAAGTAAATATATCACAGCCTCATATATGAAGAAATAATGCGAAAGACACTAGCAGAGACATACATAGAATCCAAGCTGTTAACTGTAAATCCGGCCGAGAATCGAACTGCTAACACGCAACAACAAAGACACAACAGAGACATTTCCACTAAGACCTAAGTTCAAAGCTAACCCAAGTTCTAAGTTAAGAAGCAGCAACACAGACACTAGTAGAGACATACATCATTTTGAAACTATAGCCAAAAATTCATTTTCAAGCCGGACAGACGCACGAACAGAGACAGGAGTGCAGAGTATATGAAGAAACAATGCGAAACAAACCTTACCATGCACAAGAAGACTCCACCGGACCTCACACGCACCAACAGACATAGGAGATCAGAGTGTGGACGCACAAGGTCCAGCCGGCGACAAGTGACAGTAGATCTACAACCTTCGAACCCAGAAGAGAAGATCAGAGTGTCGACGCACAAGATCACCAAATCGGGTTACATTTTGAAAACGAAGAACCAAACAGTGATATTATCATCACGTATTCATTTGGGTTTTTTTGGGTTGAAATCCGGCTTATATAGGACAAAACGTGGAACCAAACACACTAATTATCCCTCTTCAAAATTGTACGTGAAAATCCCATATAAACTCTTCATAAACACTTATAATAAAATATTTGAGAAACTATAAAACCGTAGTCTCAAATATTCTTTTATATAAACTGAGATAAATTTTTTTTTGATATTCTTATTTCATATACTGTTAGAAGCTATTTTTCATGGCTAGTCTAAACCAAACGCACACTTAAAATCTCTCTTCCAAGCTGTGCCGTTTCTGCTGCGTTATCTTCTCCGTTGAAACCTTATTTATCATTAACCGGATATATTGGCCCCTGTCCGTCTGTTTTTATCTCACTCGGTTCCCTTCCGCTACCCCTCTTCCTCTGTGCGATATCAAGCCCTAAGTTATTTTCTATCGTATTTTCTATAATTCCTTGAAAATTATATCGATCAGAACCCCTGGAGTTCTTCGACAATTGGTGTTATAAGTTCATTATCCGCAATAGGAGTGATCGTCATTTGGAAATTGCTTTATTCTGAGTAATTGTAGCACCAAGATAAACTTACATTTCGGTCATCCGATTGTTAAAAATCATACGCATCACTCGACATCTGGTGCTTTTTCTTATTGATCTGGGCGTACACAGCAATGGTCGGGGGTGGAAGCAGGAGAGACGAAGGTTCGTTGACGATTAACAATACGAATGTTTTTGCTGCGCTCGATGCTCTCAAGAAGAAGAAGAAGTCCGATAAGGAACGCAAGAACAAGGGGTCTAAATCACAAGCTCAGTCGAAGCAGCCTGAACCCCAGATGTTTTGGGCTCCCACTCCCTTGAATGCTAAATCTTGGGCTGACGTTGATGACGACGAAGACGACGACTATTTTGCGTCCACTGCACCGCCTCAACCTGTCTGGGGCGGTGCCGAGCCAGAGCAGAGTGAGGAGAAGCCTAGTTATGTAGAGGTGGGGATAGTTTAATATTCTGTTCATTGATATGATTGAAGCCTATTTTTGAAATTGTGCAGTGATGATCGTGTTGTTCTTCTGGCTATTTCCCCGGCCGCCTTAGGTGCTTGTCTCTGAAAAGAGAAGGTCCATCTAATCAACACAAACTCAGTAAATAAATAAAAAGTTATAGGATAAAATAACTAGTTAGAAATCCTAACCCAGCCTTAGAGATTTTAGAGAATGGGGTGAAATAGTTGTTCTTCTTTTGAAACATTAATTATGCAATTATATTTTTAGGGTTTTGTGGCCATTGGTATGTGGGTGTTTGTCTTCTTTGAACTTTTCCTTGTTGGTCTTTTCTTGCTTTTGGCCAGAATTTCTCAAATGATATTTGAACACTATTGATATATGCTAACCGATTATATAGAATATAATTTACTTAGTAAATGCTACTTGCATCCTTAAGGTCTAAAGTTAAGAATTTCGACAGCTGGAATCTTACAAGGGGCTTGATAGTTAATCCGTAGATGTTATGAAAACAGTGAAAGGTCCATTATTTGGCATGGAATCTTGTAAGATCCTTTTGGACGTGTCTTCCTAGATTTAGAGAATCTGGAGGTTTGATGTATTGGGTTTTTATTTTTGGAAAGAGTGAATAATTTCATTCGATGCAACATTTGATTTGTTCTGTTTGGATATGAAAGTAAAACTGAGATTCTTCAACTTATATTAATAAGCTTAAAAAGTTTATCTTCTCATTATAATAATTTTGCAATTGGCCCCACGTCTTTATATTTTTTGGGGTTATCATGGTCTCTTGTTTATCTGAAATGTGATGTTGTTCTAGATTTGACATATAATTTATAATTTCGCTGATTACAGGATAGCGAGAGTGAGGAAGATATTTTAGATGAAGGGGATGATGATGTTGATGAAGAGCATGATCATGAACCTGAGCCCTCCATAAAACCTGAGCAGCAGGTTAAGAAGCCTGCTGAAGTATCTGTGGCACCAAAGGAGGCAGAACGACAACTCTCCAAAAAAGAAAGGAAGAAGAAAGAACTTGCAGAGCTTGAGGCTCTTCTGGCTGACTTTGGTGTTACACAGAAAGAGAGTAATGGTCAAGATGACTCAGGAGGTAATTATGCATTATTATATGCTTCTTGCGCTTTTTCCTTTTTTCTCTTTTGAACTAATCTAACTATAACTCTTGCCTTTGTTAAACTTTATCTATGGATAGAAAAATAAAGGGTTAGTATAATGTTTGGTGCTGGTTCTCATTTTGGTTTTACCTCTATAGTTTCAAACTATAGGTTTTGATTCTTTAAGTTTCTTTCCGTTTAGTACGTTAGTTCCCCTATATTTTGAATAAAAACCTGCACCATTTTGGCCCTTGAGTGACTGAAGCCTATGATTTGAAACTATAGGGATCAAAACCAATATGAGGGCAAACCATATGAACTAAAAATTTTATTAACCCAAAAGTGAACTTCTATGCATAGAATAAGCTTGCAATTATTCTAGGCTACTTCTTGATGTTTTATTTTCCTTGAACTATTTTCATAATGCCCTTCAGGTGCACCCCAGGATAAGAAAGATGCCGAGGCTGATGGAGAAAAGAAAGAAAACAGTACAACGGAGTCCAGAAGTGCTAAGAAGAAGAAAAAGAAGGATAAAGCCTCCAAGGAGGTGAAAGAATCACAGAATCAGCCCAACGTTGCTGACACAAACAATGTTGGTGGTGAGGTTGCTGCTCCAGAAAAATCGGAGGAGGATACGTCCTCTGTTGATGTTAAAGAGCGTCTTAAGAAAGTTGCATCGATAAAGAAGAAGAAATCAAGTAAAGAAATGGATGCTGCTGCAAGGGCTGCCGCCCAAGAGGCTGCTGCGAGGAGTGCAAGGCTTGCGGCAGCAAAGAAAAAAGAGAAGAACCATTATAACCAGCAACCTGTGCGGTAAGAGTATCTGTTCTGGTTTTTTTTTGGGTCATCAGTAAAAGTTACCAGTTCTCTAACGTTC
Organism: Inga oerstediana; assembly: GCA_963210345.1. Classification (NCBI taxonomy): domain Eukaryota; kingdom Viridiplantae; phylum Streptophyta; class Magnoliopsida; order Fabales; family Fabaceae; genus Inga; species Inga oerstediana. The sequence goes on from OY723405.1 coordinate 5,997,023, forward strand.
ATATGTATTACTTGCCTGTAATTTTATACGATGGTGCCAGAATAAAGTGGGCTCTTGTGACTCTGGTCGTATTGTCATGGACTTGAGATTTTATTCTTTTTTATTTTTTTAACTTAAGATTTTCATTTTATTTCACACAGAGCTTAGCTGTTGCACAATTGTTATGGACGTGTCTTCTTGCAACAGAAAATTTTGGAGTTTAGTGGTATAATGGTAAACGTACTATTCAACTTTGCGTTGTTCCTTTGTCCTTCGGCGGATAATGTAGTTGAATAAGAGAAATAAATTTTAATTCAAAATCAGTTATTTAGCCCGAAACTCCGGTATTTGTAGTTTTGTGCATCTGAGGATAAATGGAAATTGGCTTCAAAAATACGATATTTAGGACTTGTTTGATTTTATTATATATTTTACGTTCTCAATAGAGTAATCTTGTATAGCAATCATTCAGAACAAGTTTTGGAAGAAATATAAAAAAATTATTTGAATCATTATTTAAAAAAGGGTTATTATGACTTTTGGTTGTTGAAGTTTGATCTAAATTTGGTTTTGGTCTCTTAAGCTTTAAATCGGTGGTTTTGTTTTCTAAAATTTTAGTCTGTTTATAACCGTTAGTCCCTCAAGTTTGAAAAAAATTTAGTCCTGTCTTTGACGGTGTTAATTCATCCGATGTGGCGTTAATACCGTTAAAATAGTTTAAGGCTAATACAACTTTTGATTTCTAAAGTTTAACCTAATTTTATTTTTGGTTCCTCAAATTTGAAATTGATGGTTTTGACCTCTCAAGTTTAGTCTGTTTATAACCATTGATCCCTCAAGTTTAAAAAGGACTTGATCCTATCTTTGACGGTTTTAATTCGTTTGAGATGGCTCTAACATCATTAAAATAGTTTGTATCATGTCTATTAGGACAATTGATATGACAAATATAGTATAATATAATATATTGTGCTGTAAAAAAAAAGGAAAAAGAGTATCAAAATGAAATGCATGAGCCAAAACTTCTCAAACATAACTTGTCATATTTAACACTTCGGAAGCAAAATTGCTTAAGATTTAACACTTTTGAGGCAAAATTGTTCCTCCATGTCAACTTCCGAATCAAATTGGCCTTTACCCATTAATTAAAGTATTTAAAGACAATTAGTGTGAAATGGTAAAGTAGTTTAGTTTGTTGAAGCAAAGGGCGTGTTCAAACTTTGAAGAAATTTGTGTTTCAGAAGTTCTGGGTTGTGCGTTTCATTTGGATGTCATTTTTCCTTTTTTTTTTCAAGATAATATATTATCTTATAGTATATTTGACATATCAGCTGTTCTAATAAGCATGACACATAAGCTGTTTTAATGGTGTTTGCTCCACATCAGTCGAATTAACACTGTCAAAGGTAGGGCCAAGTTCTTTTCAAATTTGAGGGACTGACAGTTATAAACAAACTAAACTTAAGGGACCAAAACCATCGATTTCAAACTTGGGGGACAAAAATCAAAATTAGGTTAAACTTTAGGGACCAAAAGTTGTATTAACCTTAAGCTATTTTAACAGTGTTAGCACTACATCGAACGAATTTATGACGTCAAAGGCAGGACCATGCCTTTTTCAAACTTGAGGGACTAACAGTTATAAACGAACTAAATTTTAGGAACCAAAATCACCTATTTCAAACTTGAAGGACTAAAAATAAAATTAGGTCAAATTTCAAGGACCAAAAGTTGTATTAACCCTTTAAAACATAGTATGCAATATTTTTCGTTTCTTCAATTTATAAAATAAAAAGTAATAAAATATAAAAAAATTCTAATATTTTTAAAACAATTTTTTTTTTTAATTTTCAGAACTATGAGTACATTTTTAAACAATTTTTTTTTTGTTTTTAAAAATAAAAAACTGTTTTGAAAACATAAAATGAAATAGACCTTAGGCCTTTTGGGATAATTCTCTCACACTCTCTATTTTATCTTAACGTTTAACAGCAAACTTAGTATTAATTTAGAATAGCGATTAGAATGCTTAAAAACAGTTTTTCAATCATGATTTACGGTATACGAGATAAGTATGTGAGAGGAATTTTGTCACGATTTTCATGAAAAATAGTTTATAAGCAATCTCAACGCTAAAACAAGCCTCAATCTCCCAATCTCTTAAGATCTGTTCAGTTTGATTGCATGAAGGGGGAGCAAGGGTTTGACAACAAATTTGGTAAAAAATGGGGGGTAACTTGAACAATATGGATATATATAAGGAGTGGTCTGAAAATTTTTAAAACAGGGTGATCAAATTGGAAAACTTGAGTAAACTATAGAGATTACATTATTAATTTTTTTCATAGATATTATGCTATTTTTGAAGCTCAGAAAAGTGTTCAATCAGTAAAATAATTTAAAAAGGTTTAATCTTTTTTTCATTAAGCCGTAGATTTCTGCCTTTCTGGATTTATTTGAAGTCAATATAAACTCATTTAGTGAAATATTATTTAAGTTTGTTTTTTAACCTTAAATATTTATGTTCGCTTAAGCTTGTTTTTATTGGAAAAAGCAAATTTTATTAAAAAAGCTTATTCTGAATAATCGGGCATTAAAACTGTTAGCTTGATTATTGTATATTCAACAACCTAATTTTTTTTTTTGGATAAATATAACTTTTGGTCTTTGAAGTTTAATCTGATTTTGGTTTTGGTCTCTTAAATTTAAAATCGGCAAGGTATTAAAACCCGGACTGGGTATTGAACCGGTCGGGGTACTGAGTTAAGGGTTAGTGGGTCAGACCGGGGTCAAACCGGTGAAAAATTGAAAATTTTAGACTTATAGTATGAAAATCTAAAGGAAAAATAAATTTTTTTTTTTTAAAATAGTAACCGGTCTGGTCCGGGTTACAGAACCATGGAAATTGGTGGTTTTAGTCAATCAAGTTTACCTCGTTTATCACCGTTAGTCCCTCAAGTTTAAAAAAGACTTGGTGGCACTTTTGACGGTGTTAATTCATCTGACATGGATCTAACGCCGTAAAAATAGTTTATGATTAATACAACTTTTGGTCCCTGAAGTTTGGCCCCATTTTGGTTTTGGTCCCTCAAATTTGAAATCGGTGGTTTTGATCTCTCAAGTTTACTCCGTTTATAATTGTTAGTCCCTCAAGTTTGAAAAGGACTTGGTGGTCAAGTTATGAAACCCGGACCAGACCAGTATGTTCGACTTGGAAACCGGTGAATGTCCGGTCTGGGAATCAACCCGGTTCAACTTTTTTTTTTTATTTTGTAAATTGATTTTTTTATTTTCTTTATAATTTCATGTTAATAACCCTGAAATCTTCACTTTCTCATCAGTTTGGTCTCGGTTTAGCTCCGGTTTGACTCCGATCTGACCTCCTGACCCACTACCCTGACTGGTTCAGTGACTGATCCGGGTTTAATTGCCTTGTTTGGTGGTGCCTTTGATGACGTTAATTAGTCCGATGTGGCGCTAACATCGTTAAAATAGCTTATGGGTTAAACCTTTTAGGATAACTGATATAACAAATATAATATAATATAATATATTGTGTTAAAAAAAAGAAAAAAAGGCATTAAAATGAAACGCACAAGCTAAATATAGCTTATATGTCGTGCTTTTTAGGATAGCTGATATATCAAATATATTATAATTATTACAATGTGTCGAAGTAAAAAAGGAAAAAAATCATATTGTGTTGAAAGAAAAAAGGAAAAAGGGTATTAAAACAAAATGCATGAACCTAAAAGGCATGATGCATAAGCTATTTTTTAGCTCGAGCGTTTCATTTTGATACCCTTTTTTCCTTTTTTGTTTCAGCACAATATAATATCTTACAGTATATTTGCTATATCATCTGCCCTAAAAGGCATTATATATAAACTATTTTAACGGTGTTAATGCTACATCGGACGAATTAAAGTAGTCAAAAGCGCTACAAGGTCCTTTTAAAATTTGAGGGACCAAAATCACCGATTTTAAATTTGAGGGATCAAAATAAAAATCGGGTCAAACTTCAAAAACCAAATGTTGTATTAACCCTAAATTATTTTAACGGCGTTAACATCATGTCAGAAGAATTAACGCAGTCAAAGACGCCACTAAGTCCTTTTTAAATTTGAGGAACTAACGGTGATAAATGGAGTAAACTTGAGGAATTAAAATCACCAATTTTAAATTTAAGAAATCAAAACATCAAACTTCATAAAAAAAACATTTCCTACCGTTATTTTTTTGATCCCTCCAAAAAGTTCACTTCGGTTCCTGCCTTCCGGAACGGTATTTTAGTCATGTTGAAGTGTTCACAACGGGTTTTCCGTCAAGCCATGTGCCATACACCCAAATATTCGGCTTACATGGCTACAACTATTCCATTTCGTCCCACCACCGAACAGAGCCAAACAATTCGAGCTCACAAAATTCGAAAGCATAGTCCCGTGAGTAGAAGAAACAAAGCTACTCAACCGGCGAAATTTTAGACTGCTTTGATTAGGGTAGCCTGGAAAGGTCGTCCCTTACTCTAATGTTCGCAGGAGAGGCCAATAAAGCCAGATAGCTGGTTACTTCCACATGTTGTAAATGGCTCAATACTTCGAGTTCTCCTGAATTGGTGAGGGACTGAGAAGGACAGCTTCTTGGTCCCTGTTGTATGAGCCACGGAGAATTTTGGTGGATGTTTACGAGGGAAGATGGCGAGCGTGAAAAGTTACTGCACATTTCTTGGGATTGAGCTTCATGGTTCTTTGGAAGGTAGTAGCAGCTGTAGGAACCTCTTTCATCTGAAGACGAGGGAGTTTCCAAAAAGGGATCGTCGTACATGTGCTATATCTGCTAAACAAAGTAATCCAATCAACCAAGAATTTAGGTTTTCGTATTTTTCTGGAGAACATTTAGAGTTTTTGAGGAGATCCCTTGTTTTAAGAAATGGTTCGAGATTAAAATGCATCAAGGAAACTTTTTCTCGAAGCAAGGACCTGCTTAGTTATTTGAACCCTTTATGGGAGGAGGGGCTCCTTTTGATAAGGGCCTCTGTTTATACAGCCTTTATATCTGGAATATGTCTACTTGCATGGTACGGGCAGAATAAGGCCAAGGGTTTCATTGAAGCCAAGCTATTGCCTTCGGTTTGTTCAGCAATTAGTGAATACATTCAGCGTGACCTTGAGTTTGGTAAGGTTCGAAGAATATCACCGTTAGGCATTACATTGGAATCATGTTCATTTGGGCCACATAAGGAAGAATTTTCATGTGGCGAGGCTCCCATAGTCAAACTTCGAATTCGCCCTTTTGCAAGTCTGAGGAGGGGAAAATGGGTGATCGATGCTGTTTTGTCACAACCTAGTGTCTTGGTAGCACAAAAGAAGGACTTTACTTGGTTAGGAATACCACAATCAGAAGGTGGTATACAGAGACACTTATCGACTGAAGAAGGGATAGATCATAGGACAAAAATCAGGAGGCTTGCACGAGAGGAAGCAGGTGCTCAATGGACAAGAGAAAGGGATGCTGCAGCTAGGGAAGCTGCTGAGGCGGGCTACTATGTTTCTGAGTTTTTTGGTCTATCTGAGGATGATGATTTAAAGGAGATTGTGACTCCTTCCGCAGTACCAGGGACTCCCAAATCATTTTTCTGCATGAATGAGGAGAAGCATGATCATCATTGCATGGACACTGGCGTTGATTATGATATGAAACATGCAAAGTTGGAAAAATCATTTGGGGTGAAATTTCCTGGTTCTGGGCTTAGATTTTGGTCCAGAGTAATAAAAAGGGGTAAGGCACATAATTTTAAAAGGAAGGCTAATGGGAAGGGCAATTGTGCATCTGGTATTGCCATCAAAAGAAGAATTTTTGAACGTAGTGCATCAGCAGCTCATGCATATTTTTCTGGTCCACACGGGAAGTTTGGGGATGCTTCATCATCACCTTCTGAATGTTTTCATTTTATGAACCATAATGAGCTTAGGGTGACCAGTGAGGTTGACAAAAGTGCAGAATCTGTTGCCAATAGTGATGAAAATAGAAGGAAGAATAGCAAAATAGGGACACATGTCAGAGATTTTGGAATTTGGTCTCCTGCAGTTCATGAAGATGTTAATGGTCATTCAGATTATGTCAATGGTGACCAGAATTCAACTTTAGAGATGAAAGAAAGTAAATATGACAATTTGCAGTCTAGTGGTGATGTTGCAGAACCTGATAATGTTAATAGTTTTACAGAGGAAAATGAGATGGGACTTGATGTTGCTGACAAACAAATTGGTGATAACATGCCGGGGGTTCAAAGAAGTTTAACACCTGAAAGTCCAGGTTTTTCGCAGCCTAAGCCTAGATTAGTGACGTATTTTGAAGCATCCATTAAACCGTTGATCCTGAAATCTAGCTCAGTCTTATTATTTAGAAATTTTGGGAAGTTCATATCTTGCTTCCTTTCGAGTCCCATTCAAAATTTGAAGCCTGACATGGGTCTGAAAGTTGAAGATATTGTTACAGAAGATGTTGATGGTGTAGATGTTCAGCATTCTGAAGGCATTACTAACATGCTTCCTGTTACATTGGATTCTGTTCATTTCAGAGATGCAACGGTGATGCTGCTTGCATATGGTGACAAAGAAGTTAGGTGAGCCAATGCTATCTTATGACCCTTGGTAACTCTGAAGATGATGTGATGAAATGCCTTTCAATTAGCTCAGGATTTTAAATATTGCTTTGAAAAACTAAAGATGTTCTGTTAAATCCATTTTTCTTATGGTATAACAATAAATTATATGACATGTTTGATGAGCTATCCTCCTGGCATGTAAATGAATTCAATCAATATATGTGGGTTTCATACAAAAGAGGAAATTTTATTAGAAATAGGAATCCATACAAATAAAAGGAAAGGATGATATATCTATTTTGCAGACCCCCCACCACAAAAAAAACCCCTAAAATTAAAAAGTAAATATATTTTATATTATGTTATATTTGATAGAGGATTCTCCAATTCTCTGATACCCTGGCATGGGATGCTCAGAATTCCATGACTAATTCAATTGACTGTTTGAGTCTTGATTTTGGTTGTTCCTGTGTGATTCTCTTGGAATCTTATAATTTTATTTTATAGTCACGTTAGTTCAGACTGTTGTATTTTGTAATGTCAAGGTTTGAATTGGAGAAAATTATTTTGGATTTCTTGTATTTTGATTTGACAATTAGTATTAATGTGGAGTCATGGAATTTTTAAGTGAAATATTTAGATTATAATTATATGTGTAAGGGCTGGGTATGAGATTCAAGTTGTTGTACCCAACAAAATGCTTTTCTATTGAAGAGTAATTTTTACACTAGAAGTGCTGGGCTGCATTGAGTAGGTTTTTTTTTTAAAATATATTTTTAACTGTCAGGGAGATGGAGAATGTCAATGGGCTTGTGAAGTTCCAGAACCACTATAGTCGCATAAATGTGCAATTGAGTGGAAATTGCAAGACTTGGAGATCAGATATGATGTCTAAAGATGGTGGCTGGTTGTCTGCCAATGTTTTTGTTGACATTATTGAGCAGAAATGGCATGCTAATTTAAAAATTGACAATCTTTTTGTACCGGTAATGTAAATTCTAATTTGAAATTCCAATTTATTCCTACATTTTCATTAAAGTTTGATAGACTGCTTACATTTCTTGTGTTGGGTTTGTTTTTTGTGCAGCTATTTGAAAGGATCCTAGAAATTCCAATAACCTGGTCTAAAGGGAGAGCCAGCGGTGAGGTGCTTTTCTAACTTCTTAGCCCCCCACCCAAATTTACTGTCTCTTTTAAATCTAGGATTTTGATGAGATTTCTTATGTTGGACCCATAAATGATTCATAGTGGGAAGGAGAGCCAATGATCCTTCCAGAACTGAAAACGGGAGCCATCTCCAACACAAAGACAAAACATTGAAATAAAGATATGTTATAGAGATTACATTTTCGGGCACGTGTTGGTAGCACCCACCCTGGGATGAGCATCCCAGCCATTTTGGTGAACACCATATTTATTTGACCCCTTATCACTCTATGCCAGAAGGAAGTAGGCTCCACAGGGAACTGCCGAAGCAGTTTAGCTGCTAGGGAAATGTATCTAGACACCAAGTTACCTACACTTTAACTCTTCATCCTCCTTCGACATATAGGATGATTCCCAACTAACCAAATATTTCTCTTACTCTCAGCTCCTATAAGATGATAAATTCCTTATAATATTTTTCTTCTGGTTTGCTGCCTCCACTGGATTTTAAAAGAAAGAAAGATGGTACAAAGGTCGGATTTATGGTCTGGCATGGCTGAACCCAGCTGAGCTCTACTATCCTTTATTGAATTATTGGGCTTTCTCTGTTATAGTTAATGCATTATTCTTAGTATCTTAATGGATGTTATTTTCAATCTGCTGTGGTAAATTGTGGAGTTAGAAATCAGAATTGTAATTGCCACCCTGTATTAAAAATATTCAGGAGACTGCTAGATATTGAACTTAATGGTGATTTTAATGGAACTTAAATAATACATATATTTTGGCCTCTAATATATTTTCACCTACTAGTTATTTTGTATTTATATGCTTAGGTTCACTTGTGCATGTCAAGGGGAGAAACTTTTCCCAATCTTCACGGACAGCTAGATGTGACGGGTTTGGAGTTCCATTTATTGGATGCTCCATCATCATTTTCTGTATGTATTACTTTTATCTATACTAGAATGCCTTATACCATCCTTTCATTTGCCGTATATTGGGTTTTCTAGATTTTGTGATTTGTTATAAGAAAAAGTGAGACTGTTTTTGAGAAGAGATATGGTTACTGCTTATTGCATCTACATTGCTTACCAAGTAATAAAGTCGAGTCTAAAATATAAAAGTAATAAGAAAGGTGATGGGTATATAAGCTTGTGACAATTTTAACCAAATAGCTTAAGCTATTTTGTTGATATGGACAAGTATAAGACTAAGTTCACACAAAACTTTATGTGATATCAAAGTCTAAAGGCTGCAAGATTTGGGAACCTAAAACAAATAATGGATTTGATGCCTCCATGGTTCAAGAGTACAAGTTTGGGGGGGGGGGGATGAAGGTTGTGACTTGAGGCTTTCGAGACTCAAAGGATACCAACCCATGCATGTAGAAAACTAAATTTAGGGAAAAAACAGAGTATGTGGGGGAAATTTGGAGAATATAAGTCTCATCTAAAAATAATACGAAAGATTAACCAAGTAACTTGTTGATGTGGACAAACCCAGGTATGGGCTATGTCAAAACAAAATGTGGTCTATGTGAAGGTGTACGAGCGGTGATCATGGAGACCTTGAATTGATTATGTGGTTAGTAGCATGAATAGAGAAAATCACATTGTTGAGATTATGCTATATGTAGATGGAGTGATATCCTTTAGGTATTAAGCGATATTGAGAATTTAGGAAAATGTTGTTGGTTAGTAGAAGAGTTAGCCTGATTAGAGATATAAGAATCAGGCACTTTCCTTATTGAATTGATGAGGCTAAATTACTATGGGTTCAATCTTTTGTTCTTTAGCCTTAATTCTAGATTTATTTGATTTCCATGAAGTTATATTTTGATTTTTTTCCATCCTATAAAATGCTGCAACTTTTATACTCTGTAGTCTGTACATGTATTTGAACTAAACTTCCTGACTTTGATTAGTTTTTTGATAGAATATTGTACTCCATTGCTAATGACTTCCTTTTATGGTTGATCATATATGCAGTGGTTAGGCACATAGTTTGTATCTAGACTGACTAGCTTGGATTGTAAATTGGTTTCCTATCTAAATTGTTCTATTTTTTGAATCTCCTTGCAGAAAATGTCAGTTAGTTTATGTTTTCGCGGCCAAAGAATATTCCTACACAATGCAAATGGCTGGTTTGGCGGCATTCCTCTAGAAGCATCAGGAGATTTTGGTATTCATCCTGAAGAAGGAGAATTCCATCTCATGTGTCAGGTGTAGTTGATACTTGAAATGGTCATAAATTTTACGTTATTTTAGAGTTGATTCTATACATAGATCTTTTTAATTAAGCAATTACTTGTTCAAAAAATTATAATTTATTCCTGGCAGATACAGATATTTAGCTTACTTTTACTTATTCCATATCTCATTCAAGTCTAGGCAGATAGTTGGCATTGTTTTCCTTCATCTTATAATATTTTATATGTTTGAGTGTCCAGGTTCCTAGCGTTGAAGTGAATTCCCTGATGAGAACTTTTAAGATGAGACCTCTCTTATTCCCTGTATGTTTCTCTTCAGTTCAGTGCATTAATTTCTATAATCCAAGTTATTTGCATTTTTATGTTCTATAATTTTGTGTTTTGCACTTTTGAAATTTGAAAATAGAAATGGTTAATTCCATAAACATTCTCCCAAGATTCATTTGCTTTTCCTTTTGCTTTTTGGCATAATCTTTTACTTAAAAAATAGTTTGGATGCTTCAAAAATTCTAGGAAGTTGCATATGACATTGAAAGGGTTAAGTGCCCATTTTTTAATTAATGAATGAAATCCACCTCTATGATCAATTTCAAGTTCATTCCCCCTGTTGATAAATTTGTATTAGCTTAGCCAATATCAATTTTGGTATTCCTCATTTAAGATTTATTGATTGCAGATTGCTGGTTCAGTAACTGCTCTATTTAATTGTCAAGGCCCATTGGATGCTCCTGTATTTGTGGGCAGTGCAATGGTTTCTAGGACATTCTCTCAATTGCATGTTGACACCCCTACATCTGCAGCATTTGAAGTACTTGTTAAAAGTAAAGAGGCTGGCGCACTAGCGGCATTTGATCGTGTTCCTTTCTCATATGTGTCTGCCAATTTCACTTTCAATACTGATGACTGTGTAAGCTGTCATGATAACTAGCACAAGGCAGTTTGGTGTAGTGACACAGTGTAAATGTGTCATCTTATATTCTGTTAATACTTCTTATTCATGTAACAGGTTGCTGATTTATATGGAATTAGGGCAAGCCTAGTTGATGGTGGTGAAATTAGAGGGGCGGGAAATGCATGGATATGCCCCGAGGTACACAGATGCTTGTTAGAAAACCTGTATATTTTAGCTATGAGATACTTACTATACCTTGGTTAAACTAACAGTGCACATTTTTCTTATATTCTCTTTTGTTCTCTTAAGTTGGAGGCATTAGTGTAATCATGTAAGGTTGGAATGCCATCAAGTAGGCTCCCTTATTGATGTTTTATAGGAAAAAATGTCACTTCAAGTTTATTAGGAGTATTAATTTATCCTCCTCACGAGCTTTGGTTGCATACATTGCACAAGGAAGTGATATTCATAGACCTAAATGTAGTGAATCTTGCATTCACAGATCATAGTTGGGGTTTTCGGCTATTTGGCTGGAAGAAATTTCAAATGTGAATATCATTTCCCATTTGTCTGCCCTCCCAGATTAAGGAGGTCATGTCTCCTACAGTAGTTGCTTCTTCCCTCCTAATGTTTTCCTTTTCCCTTCAGGGTGAGGAGGATGAGACAGCTTTAGATGTGAACTTCTCTGGAAGTTTGGCCATTGATAAAATCTTGCTTCGCTACATACCCAGTTATTTTCACTTGATGTCTTTCAAATTAGAGGACTTGAATGGAGAGACAAAAGTTTCAGGATCTCTTTTGAAACCGTAAGAATAGCTATTTTTTATCTCTAAATTTCAATATTATTGCCTATGACATCATCTGCTGTCTGCTTTTTCTCCCTCCTGTTTATTATGCTCTCATACTTTAAGTTGCCTAGCTCCGTTTTTTTCATGATGCTTCTTTCCTCATTTAATGTCTTCTATCCTAATTTGATTTAATTTTTATGCAGGAGGTTTGATATAAGATGGACTGCAGCTAAGGCAGAAGGGTCTTTTAGCGATGCTAGGGGAGACATCATTATCTCTCATGAATCCATTACTGTCAATTCTTCCTCAGCTGGATTTGATTTGTATACGAGAGTTCAAACATCTTACATTGATGATTTTCCTCTTAAAAGAGAAGAGTTTTATGCAACAAAAACCATTCCATTTACTATTGATGGGGTTGAGTTGGATTTGCGTATGCATGGCTTTGAATTCTTCAATTTGGTTTCGCCATACACGTTTGATTCTTTAAGGCCTTTGCATCTCAAGGCAACTGGAAGGATTAAGTTTCAGGGGAAGGTCTTGAAACCTAGTACTGTTGATAAGGAACAAAAGTTTGAGGACAGGCATCAGGAACAAATGTTGGAGAAAGGAAGTGCAGATGGGCTTGTTGGTGAGGTTTCAATCTCTGGTCTCAAACTGAATCAACTGATGCTGGCACCTCAGCTGTTTGGGTTGCTGAGAGTTTCTCCCGGGTGTATCAAGGTCATTAAACTTTATCTTCTTAAAAATCTCTCTCTAGAGATTTTCTTACTTTGTATTATGCTGGACTGCTTGCCCATATCACCAAGGACAAGTTAAAATTAAATAAGTTGGAGTTTAATATTAATTTCTGTATTATTCCTACCTAACATTGTTTGGTCTTTCTTGATATATAAAGTTTCCTAACCATCTTTCTTGGATTATAGTTGGATGCCTCTGGCCGGCCTGATGAAAGTCTTGCATTGGAATTTGTTGGGCCTCTACAGCCCAGTGGTGAAGATGGTCCACAAAGTGGAAAACTGTTGTCCATATTCCTACAGAAGGGTCATTTAAGAGCTAACTTTTGTTTTCAACCACTGCACTCAGCTAACCTGGAGGTATCCCTGTTTTATTTTGGATCTTGTTTGGAGTCTGCGGACTTTTCTGCTTGCAAATTTTTTATCTGCTTCATATCAGACCAAAAGACGCTATAGAAATTCATCCTTTTCGTCATCCCTCTGTGGCATTCTCTTAGGTACGGCATTTTCCACTTGATGAGCTGGAGCTTGCATCTCTTAGGGGTACTATACAAAGGGTATGACTTAATGTTTTCCTACTTTATTGTTTTCTATCTTTCCCCTGCACTACTGTAATCTTCTATGCATACCTCAACGATATTGAAGTTAGTCCAACTATGTCAGGCAGAATAGAGTTTATAGGCAAGGTTCTTACTTCTCACAGTCTTATCTGCCTGAGAAATGTCATATAGAGAAACATGTGTTGTTTTCAGCTGGTAGCTTATTTGCTTTCAGGCAGAAATCCAGCTTAATCTTCAGAAAAGAAGAGGACATGGAGTTCTATCCGTTCTTCGGCCAAAGTTCAGTGGTCTGCTTGGTGAAGCCCTTGATGTCGCTGCTAGATGGAGTGGAGATGTTGTGAGTGCTTTGACCCAATATTTTATTTGTTGGAACCTGAATTTAAGCTACATGATTGTTGACTTTGGTTATCTTGGGAATTTGAGGAATAAGTTTGTTTTGCATTTCCTAGAGTTGATTGTGAATGTGAGTGAGTGTGCGTATCAGTCTGATTCTACTAACTTTATATCTCGTCTTCATTTGCAATATGAAATCAAGTTATTTGTTTTCAATCTTTGCCTCTGGCAAAGCCCATTCAAATATATCTTTGCCATTAATGGTTATATAGCGAGGGATTTTAACACCATGTAATGAATCCAACATTTTTTATTTTAATGTCAAAGCAGTGAAAAGATTGCAAATTTTTTTATTACCTTGGGCTTCTTAAACCCAACAAATTGTATGAATTATGTTGTTATTTTATCTTTAGTGTCATTTTGCACAAATGGAAAACTGTCGTGTTTATGTTGGATACCTGATTATTAGTCGGTGCACTGTTGTTCAGATCACTATTGAGAAAACTGTTTTGGAACAACACTACAGTCGTTATGAACTTCAAGGTGAATATGTGTTGCCTGGCACCCGAGATCGAAGCCCTGTAGGCAGAAAGGGGGATGGCTTTTTGAAAAAGCTTATGTCTGGGCATCTTGGTAATGTTATATCCTCAATGGGCAGGTGGAGAATGAAGCTTGAAGTAAGTAGAGCTGAGGTTGCTGAGATGCTTCCTCTTGCTAGGCTTCTTTCTCGAAGTGCAGATCCTGCTGATCATTCAAGATTAAAGGTCATCAATGCTTTCTTTTAAACTAGTTATGGCGTTGTCGTCAACCATGCATTCTTGTTTTGATTTTCTTAAGATCATAAGTGATAATATTATTATCTAAATCATTGCAACTTCAGCTATCTTCATTATTATTATTATTACTACCACACCCCCCCCCCCCAGGAAAAAAAAACAAAAACACAGTTTTTCTTTTTTGCAAAGACAAAAATATATGGCAGCCATAGTTAAAAATTAAAATCAACGTAATCTGACTTTGTGGAAATGATTATGTAAGTAATAAGGAATGTATATTTTATTTGATTTTTGGAAATATGAATATACTGTAGGATAAAACTGATGTTATAAGGGCGACCTTTGTGCGATGGAGAATCTGAATATGTAGGACTTGTATATGCCTTTTCTCCTCTGATTGTTCCCTACTGAACTGTTTTTTCATTATTCTTTGTCATTGTAAAATTTTTCATTATTATTGGTTTTCCCCTTTTTTCCTCTTTTGACACATACCATATAATACTGCAATTGTCAGCCATTCATGTAAGCTGATAGTTACCCATGCTTAATTGTTACAGCACGGATGCTTACTTTAAGTATTTCTGCAGTGGTTTTGTTGTTTCCTTCAACAATTAGTTTAGTGAGTCTGTCTGTTTATATATATTTGATGAAAAGTTTTGCATGTTGCTATGTAAAATATATGCAGGATATTTTTATTCAGAGTTTGCAGTCAGTTGGATTATATGCCGAAAGCCTTCCACAATTGCTTGAGGTATTTTCGAGAGATCATAAAATCCTTTTTTTCCCCACTAGTGGCAATACTTGATGCATGAGTTTGTGCTCATAATTTAGTGCATTTGATGTCTTTCTTTCATTTCCTTTTCGCCCATAATATATTAGTTAGAAGTCTCTAGCTGATACTGGAAAACTTGACGTCTCCAGTGACTGTTATTAATGGATATTTGGACAACTTGCAGGTAACAAGGGGGCATCATGCTCCATCAAATGACGTAGTTCTAGAAGATTTGGACCTCCCTGGTTTATCTGAACTTAAAGGTCGTTGGCATGGCTCTCTTGATGCTAGTGGTGGAGGAAATGGAGACACTGTGGTAAACTTTGTTCTGTTTGCCTTCCTTAAAGTTGGCGTGAATTTTTTGTGTTTGAAGGTTTGCTTTCACATTCTTTGTCATATCAGGCAGAATTTGACTTTCATGGTGAGGACTGGGAGTGGGGAGATTACAAAACCCAGCGGGTCTTGGCAGTTGGTGCTTACAGTAATGATGATGGACTCCACCTGGAGAAAATTTTTATCCAGAAGGGTAATGCCACCATTCATGCAGATGGAACTTTGTTAGGGTCCAAAACAAACTTACATTTTGCTGTCCTAAATTTTCCTGTTAGTTTGGTCCCAACTCTAGTTCAAGTCATTGAGTCTACAGCAACAGATGTTGTTCACTCCCTGCGGCAATTGTTAGCACCCATAAGGGGTATATTGCATATGGAAGGAGATCTCAGAGGAAGTTTGGCAAAACCAGAATGTGATGTGCAAGTAAGGCTCCTAGATGGTGCCATTGGTGGTATTGATCTTGGGCGAGCAGAAGTTGTTGCTTCTCTTACCTCATCCAGTCGTTTTCTATTCAATGCAAAATGTGAACCCATAATCCATAATGGTCATGTACTCATTCAAGGAAGTATTCCTGTCACTTTCGTACAAAGTAGCACGATACAGGAAGATGTAGAATTGGATAAAAATGGGGCTACTTGGGTTCCTGACTGGGTAAAGGAGAAGAATAAGGGGAATATTGATGATGGCGGTGACAAAAAACTTTCTAGAGATAGAAATGAAGAAGGTTGGAATACTCAGATAGCAGAAAGCCTTAAAGGATTAAATTGGCAGATGTTGGATGTTGGAGAAGTCAGGGTTGATGCTGACATAAAAGATGGGGGAATGATGCTGCTGACAGCTTTATCTCCTTATGCCAATTGGCTCCAGGGTAATGCTGATGTCATGCTTGAGGTGGGTGAAGTCAATATTATTTCCTCGTAGTTCTTTTTTTTTTGGGTTACATATTTCCTCACAGTTCTATTTATTCAAGTTATGCTTACTTCTCTGAAGTGTTTCCTGTACTCCTGTGTCCATTTTTAATAGGTCAGAGGCACAGTTGATCAACCGGTTCTTGATGGATATGCCTCGTTCCACAGGGCATCTATAACTTCACCGGTGCTACGAAAGCCACTCACCAACTTTGGTGGCAATGTTTATGTGAAATCAAACAGGTTATGCATAAACTCATTGGAGAGTAGGGTAAGCAGAAAAGGAAAACTGCTTGTAAAAGGGAGCCTTCCTCTTAGAACTAGTGAAGCAGCACTTGATGACAAGATTGAGTTGAAGTGTGAAGTTCTGGAAGTACGAGCAAAAAATATTTTGAGGTTGTTATCTTAACTTCTGCAGGAGGGTTCTAAAGTTATTCTTGACGTATTTGTGGGTATATGAAACTGATTTGACCTTCAAATCCTTAATATTATATTTTTCTGGGAAATTATTTCTATTATTGACTAACGGAACTGTGACTTCTTTCTTCAAAATACATGAATTTCCTTAACATACATTCCCTGGTTTTTTTTTTTTTTTAAGTGGTCAAGTTGACTCCCAGGTACAAATAACTGGTTCGATATTGCAACCAAATATATCTGGGAATATTAAACTTAGCCATGGAGAGGCATATTTACCACATGATAGGGGCAGTGCTACTACCTCTAATAGATTCCCATCAAATCAGTCTATGCTTCCTGCTGGTGGTGTAAGTCAAGCAGTTGCTTCAAGATATGTTTCAACCTTTTTCAGCTCGAAATCTGCTGCTTCAAGGACCAAAGTTTCTCAATCTTCTGGTAATCCTACTTTACCTTGTGATTACTTCTTTCTGTATTTGTTTCTGAATCAGAAAAATTAAAAACAAAGAAATACATAAAACTACAAAGAATAATCACAAGACCCACTACTCTAACAAGTTGATATTAAGACTAAAAACAGAAATAGACAAGAGAATGGGAATAACTTGATATTGATAATACTATTGCTGCACAAGTAAATTGAAAGATGTAGAATGACATTACCAAAGATTGATGTCGAAGAATTTGTATTTGTTTCTGAATAGAGGACAAGAATGGGTACAGCTTAAATAGGAAAAACTGAATCAGATGAGGAGTAGAAAGATCCTTGATTCTTAGTCGAATAGGAAATAGAGAGAATTTGACAATAATAATTCTATACAATCTGTTCATAATTAATTCTGAATGCTTCAGTTTACTAGCCAGAAAGAAAGTAGACATCCCCATGAAGGATTTCTCACTCCCTCTCAATCTAGGGAGTAAATATTAAACATACCTATTTTGGATGAATGAATAACATAACATGGATAAATGAAATATCAAATTGGGTTATTGGAGTGCACTTGGTCAAGATATGAACAGTTTGGTGGTGAGCAGATATGTAAACGAAAACACCTTGCTCAATGTTCTCTTTGAACACGTAATTTTGATGTGTTTGGTTTTATCATGATGGACTTGGTTCCTAAGAGTAGTCTTCTTAGTGTAGTTCCTTCACATATTCCTTGGTGTGGTCCTGTACTTATATTTTACGTCCTGACTGAAATTGCTGATTGACAGCAAGTTACATGACAAATTTGGCACCAGAGGAACAGAATATGGGTTGAAGAACTTGAGTTGACAAATTTTATTCCTCTTGTCCCCCACCCCCAAAACACCCCCTGGTGCGTTCAAATAGAGCAGGTTCAATAGGAGCTTTGGCAGGACCTTCAGTGGAGGCAACAAAGCCTCTATTCTTCCTTTCCTTGCTCGGCTTCCAATCTGTAGACTTGCCATGGATCTTCAAATAAGTGTCTTATGTTGGCCTGAAAAGCAGCCACAGTCACACCATGGTCTACCTTTCTTATCGCTGCGCTTAGGTGCACCTCTATAAAAGATAGCAGAGCCTTCATGAACCACAGCAGTGTAGATGGCCAGCATGAGTTTCGTACGACATTCTTCCCTTCTAAATTTTGGCAAGACAACTTTGATTGATGGCAAGGGATTTTAACTTAGAATTCTCCCCTTTCATCTAGTGATATGGTAAGACTCAGGAAGGATTTAAATATTTGCTCCTTCTCTCCAAGTTCTTTCCTTGGCATCTACAGGACGATACCAAATCTGAGATTTCAAAGAGTCTAACTACTATCCAATGTAGGTAAGTGCATTATTGAGTTAGAGAAAACTTATAATCGACTACCACAACAGCCACTACACATTGGATAATAGTTAATTAATTATGAGAGAGAACGTATAATTCATACATGCAAGAATAGTGAGAAGTAGTGGGAAATGGCTAACCAGGTTGAAGGAGGGGTGGTTGAAATGGAACATTCTGGAGTGGTAACTGTTACACGTCTTCAGCAGGTTGGCCACTTCTGTAGTGGGTCGGATTTCATTAGTTTTAGCAATTCAGCCGTGTACTTCTCTAGTATAAATGGGTGTAGGAGGATAGAAGTAGCTGATCAGATTAGGTGCTTTATGTCGTGGTGTTCAAGGAAAATCATAAACTGTAGGAGTTGATCATGCACTTCCCACGTACACATTTTTGCTTCTATGCATTTTTTTAGGCTACTTTTATCCTTAGAGCGCAGCTGTTCAGACTGTAGGTTCTGCCAAATCCAATTTAATTGTTTAATCTTCAACACTTGTCTATGTACTTAATTAATTATTAGGGTTTATTGTTATACTTTTATATTTATCATGACAATTCTTTAGAAATCTCACAATGCAGTTAAGTCAACCCAAGTTGAAAAGGACATGGAGCAAGTGCAGATTAGACCAAATGTAGAAGCCCGTCTTAGTGATTTGAAACTTGTGCTTGGACCTGAGTTGAAGATAGTTTATCCTTTGATTCTTAATTTTGGTGTTAGTGGAGAGCTTGAATTGAATGGCCTTGCTGACCCCAAATGGATAAAACCTAGAGGCATACTGACATTTGAGAATGGTGAAGTGGATCTAGTTGCAACACAGGTTTGTCCAATCTTTTATTTCTTAGCTCTTGTAACATAAACTGTAACCCCTGGGAGTCTTGTTTGGCTATTTTCATATTGACTAGGATTTCAAGTCTATAACTCGTTGTTAATGCCATATCATTCATTTCAAATGCAGGTGAGATTAAAACGAGAACATCTAAATGTTGCCAGATTTGAGCCCGAATATGGACTAGACCCCCTGCTGGATATAGCCTTGGTTGGTTCTGAGTGGCAGTTTAGGATTCAAGGTCGAGCAAGCAATTGGCAGGACAAACTTGTGGTGACCTCAACACGTTCTGTGGAACAGGATGCATTGTCACCCACTGAGGTAAAAGAAAACCGCCATCCTTCTGAAGCCTTTATAAACCTGATAAAACCCTCCATGGTTGAAAGACAAACCCATTGTATGATTTAAAATAAGAGATGCTTCAGCAAAGAGAAGTTAAAAGTGGAATGTATTTGAAGCCAAAATAAAAGAACGTAATGTCATCCTAGTTGATTTTATTAGATTCACTTTGCTGTAGTTACCTAAAATCTATATATTCGCACCTTCTAATCTTTAGTTTGCTAAGTACATGCATAATTTCATCTGGGAAAATAGGATGTTCATGATCAGAACTCCAGGCATCACGGTGCTATAATTGTTTCTGTATGCGCAGGCTGCCAGAAGGTTTGAGAGTCAGTTGGCTGAATCCATTTTGGAAGGGAATGGTCAACTGGCATTTGAAAAACTTGCAACTGCAACTCTTGAAAAATTAATGCCAAGAATTGAAGGGAAGGGAGAGTTTGGACAGGCAAGGTGGAGACTAGTATATGCACCACAGATACCTAATTTTGTTTCTGTTGATCCTACAGTGGATCCTCTCAAGTCACTTGCCAGTAATATATCGTTTGGTACAGAGGTTGAAGTCCAGCTGGGGAAACGTCTTCAGGTAAGCATGATAAAAATCGTAAATCTGTCGGATTTTGTTCCCATGACTCGTTGTTTATTTTACCTACCTTCTCAGTAAACAAGTATACATCGCATAGATCAGCAGTAGGGACGAGTAGATTAGGTATAATGTTGCTTTAGGAACAAAGAAACCGCTACCACTTCTTAAATTTGAGATCACATTCTCTTCTGAGGTTAGAGGGCCAGTCTTGGAGTAACGATAAAAATTGCTGCCATATGATTAAGGTTACGGGTTGGTTCAAATTCTGTAAATAGTTTGTGGAGTTAATACATTTGATCCTCTCCAGATATGCATGATATCATTCTCTTTTATTCGTTTATTATGGTTGTTATGTAAAGCGAATGATTTTGTTGTGCCAGGCAACAATTGTGAGGCAGATGAAGGAATCAGAGATGGCAATGCGGTGGACATTGAGCTACCAGCTTACAAGTCGTTTGCGAGTGCTCTTACAATCAGCTCCATCTAAACGCCTTCTTTTTGAGTATTCTGCTACGTCCCAGGATTAAATCCTCAATTATTTTGTCCAAGTATATGTAAAGTAGTGTACACGTGCATTGTTCTTTTGCTCGGATTGAGCTTTTCTATTTGTACAGAATATTCAATTTCTAATAAAAGGAAATGCATCAATTTAGGCACAACAATAATTTATTCCCATGAACTTTCAAAATCGATTATAGGCCCATAGTCCAGTAATTTCGTGTAAGATAATCCCATTCACTTCGTCTCGTGACGCCTTCATATTGACCTCTCGATTCCCACTCCGGACGAGACTTCTGTATTTTAATTACTGTGAAATTAAGGGTTTTGTTCAGCCATACATAATTGGTTGGGATTAATTGTACCAAAATCATTTACAATGAGCTTGGGTGCGTCACAAGTCCATTTCAACGTAAGCTTTTGCGCAAGAAAGCATTTTGGCGCACAAGTGTCGCCAAGAGCGAGGATACTAGATGGGAACAATAGAACTGAAGAATTTCTACAAATGACAACCCAAAGAATATGATACAATACTCATTTTTGGATTAATCAGAAGAATAATTAATGACTATGATAGCATAATAAAATAAACAAAATTTAGGGTATTTCACCAAAATCTCCATGGATCTTTGTATGGAGGAACATACTCTTCTGTTGGACTGACTAGACGGAAAGAATTCACTGTTTTCTCAAGGAAAGGTCCCATCTGCATAAATGAAGTCAAAATTCGAGAACTAAAATCAATCACATAAGAAATGAAGCGATATACATAAACTACTGCCATCATGTCAGATCTTTCTAGTAACATTCAATAAGGTAAAAATTCATAACGGTAATAGCTTGAATAAGCTAATGGAGATCGTTGTTTCAGGTGACTATATATACATTTATTTACTAGAACTTCAATTTATTCAGGAAATTGAAATTCATCACCCGTGGAATTATATACTTCCAATAACTCAAGAAAACACATCAAACTAGTTTGGCAACAAAAACTCTTCTTGCTCACAATCATTACAATAGCATTTTGACACAATACTTCATATTGCCAATATGCATGGAGACTGAAAATAATACCAGGAAATACCAGAACCAATATGCATCAGCAAGTTCACATTTATCATCATAAGATCGTATCAGTTTTCAGCCGAAGTCCCTTTTGGTTGATATATACTCCTCCTGTCCTGAATATAGCATTCAGGACCGGAGGTGGTACGTAGTATCTTTTATTTGATCTTTCAATAAATAAAGAAGGGTGTCTCCAGTCAACTTAACTACGTCATTTCAACTGAAGAATTAATCACGTTTCTACTGGCAAATGAGGGTGGGACAGTTTACCAACCCCCCCCCCCCCCCCAAACCGGCGTGGCGCAGGCGTCAATTAGAAGTGTTAGGCTTTCATGCTAGTGGAGTAGTGGTTGAGGTTTATATCCAATAAATTACATGAAAGTAAAAAATGCGCATCCCACGTAAAAGAGAGAGAAAGAGTTACCTTTTTCCACTGTGGGCTGAGGGTTGAAGCACTCAGAGAATACAGATAACCTGTACCAGCAGAAGAGAAGGTTTAAACTGAAATACCAGGCAAGAAGATATAAACTGAAGAGCTCAGGAGTTACATGAGAAGAAACCAAGGTATGTCAACATCATTGATGTCTCCCACAAATTTAAAGGGATGGATTAAAATTGAGATTTTTCCTTTATTTTTCAATCACCATCCTCATTGAATACGAGAAGCAGGAAAGATAAAAGAAAATCATTGCCATCAACTTCTTTCATGTGCTTCATATGGACATGAAAAGGACAATCTACAAAGGAGGGAATAATCCAGACGTCCAAAATCAAAAAAGTAGTGCAAATAAGAGGATTTACCATCTCTTTCTGCTGTTGAAGAAAGATAGTGCCGATAAATGGATTCTTGGTCCTATATATGATCACAAATCACTAGTCAAATAACCATCAGAACAATAAGAAAATAGGCTTAGGTGCACTTTCAATTTTTAGAGTTGTCTCACCAAAAAAAATTTTGGCCCTCTATTCAATATGACTAAAAGTTCTCCCTCTAGTTAGTTCATAAAAAGCAACATAGTTCTTCCAGTTTCAGAATAATATTGACCTCTAATTACTGAAATGAATCAATTCGAAACAATAATTGAAACAGGCAACTGACAACTTCCATTACATCAGCAAAATAACTTGAACTATTTGCAAATACTTTTTAACTCTTCACTTATTGAAGACCAGATAGCACTATTTATTTAAAACTAAAGGGACTAATGTTCAAATAAGAAAAATAAAGAGATAGGGTTTCCAGAATTGAAAACGTAAAGGCTAAATTGCTCTGCTAAACAAACTAGTGAGAGAAAATTAATGTACAATCAAGACAAGAAATTACTCACCAGCCTTGTTGGTGATTTTCGAACAAGGTATTCATAATACCAGTAACGCTCACCATCAATCTGTGAGGTGACAAAAGATAAGCTCAATGTGCAAATTAACTTCCATTTAAGTATGGACGCATACTTCTTTCTTTCTTTTTTTAAGCTCCAAAGTATTCATAAACCTATACAAATTTGCTAATTTTCCATTGGGAAATATCTATTTATAATAAATGTCCTCAATCAAAAGAAATGTATTTATTGAAACATGCTAATAAAAATTTTCCCCTAATAACATTGGAGAGGAGAGATAGAGATAAGTCACAGAGCTTACTTCATTAGAATGTGTATCAAGAACTGAACTCTCAGCTAAGCGCTGACTTGAGGTGACTCGCTGCAAAATGTTATAGCTATCACTTAAAATTTTCA
This sequence comes from Inga oerstediana, assembly GCA_963210345.1. Taxonomy (NCBI): domain Eukaryota; kingdom Viridiplantae; phylum Streptophyta; class Magnoliopsida; order Fabales; family Fabaceae; genus Inga; species Inga oerstediana. The sequence goes on from OY723405.1 coordinate 6,020,326, forward strand.
AATATTTCCACCATAGATTGTAGGAAAAGCACTTTTGTGATGCAAATAGTTCAGAGCAAATAGCTGCTATTTGTAATTAGTATTATCTTTAATAAGTATCTTGCACTTGCACATAGAAAGCTCTAAACGGCATAAGAATAGCAAGAGAAAAAAAGCTAATAGTAATAATCAAGTGAGATGTTTTTACCAGAGCAGACTTGTCAGACAAAACTGAATCAGCAACATCTTTTGCAGTCCACGTACTCTTGTCTGTTGATTTTATAAACTTTGAACTTGGAGGACCTATCTGAATAAGATAGGAATAATTGGTGTGGCCAAAAAGGAAAAAAAATAATTGGAAAGTGTTGTTTTTATAACCAAAAGTAAGTATGTGATTGAGATCATACCGTAACAGAGATTATGAGATTATCAATAATATCAACACGCTCAGACACAATGCGAAGGCGAGCATCAGCTGCATACAATTTACAAAGCAATCATAATCATTATTTTCAAGGTTGCTATTGAAAACGCATTGTCATTCAGATATGTTGAAGCTAAAAAAAAGAGTGCACTGATTAAAACAAAATTTATATGTTGGTGGTAAGGAAGTTCAAAGTGGAATCAACCTCAATCTTTATGTGAACTTTTAGTTGGATTAACTTTAGGCCTTATGTAAAGAAAGACAACACAACTTACGAGAAAGCGGTGCAGCTGATGAATATCGTTCTGGCTTTCTGGATTCTACCCTTTAAATATAATTGGAAAAAAAATTAGACTCCCAGAATTTAAGGAGATATGATTGAAATAAAATTGTCAGAAAACAAATGAGCATAGAAAATTGCCAGGGAAAAAGGGGGTAATTTTGCCAATTGTAGAATTCAATATAGGTAACATAAAAAGCGCTAAGTGTGCAATTCTTTGAATTCAATGAGGAATCAAGCCCATACTAAATGGATGAACTATCTAAAATAAAAAGAATGTTCATATAAGCCAAATTACTTGCATAATAAATAAATGAAAATCTGTGTCAATGGCGCACCATTTGAAGAGAAACTTCTTAGATGGCAACTCCACAGGATACAAATAAGAATAAGCATTTATTTCATCCATGAACGAAGCCATTTTCAGCTCTTCATCAGCAAGGGTAGCTGAAAAAACAAGGGGGGAAATTATGAGTAGTTAGATTCACGGTAAAGAATAATGACAAAACTAATGTATCTCTAATTCTCTATTCATCTACATATATAGAACCACGCGCCGCACTGTTTGGTTTTAGAAGCATAGTTAATTTTCCTGGGAATGGCTTTCTCAAGAAGAATGTAAATTCGTATTCAACAGAAAGAGCTCCTGGCGCAGGATAAGCATACCAGAAAATGGCAAAGTTATGGACACCGAAGAGAGGCCCAACACCACCAAGGCCAAATCCCTTCTGCAAATCCTCCTTTGTGGAAAGGTTTCTAGAGTACAACATGAAATTTCTCGTTTATGCTGGGATATTCCTACTCTGCATTTCTTCTGGGTTAGAATTGTCCTGCTACGGTTTCTGAGGACCAAGAGCACAGTGAATTCAGAGAGGAAAGAAGACAAGTTGAGGAAGAAAGCATAAAGATATAACAGAGAAGAATGGAATGAACAATACGAGTACCTGAAAAAGAAGAGATTGGTACTGCTATTACCAGTGGGGACGAAGAGACAAAGGCTCGCTGGGTCTATAGCTAAAGCCATTGCCCTTCTGCTGCTGATGCTGTTGCTAGCTTTGCTTCCTTTTGCTTATACAGCTACGCATCAAGGACATACTAGAAGTCACTCTTCCATATCCACTATTTTATATTTTTATTACAAAAATTAGTTTTTATTAATTATTACTATTAGTCAGGATATAGCATAAAAATTAAAAATGAGATGTTGTTAAAGTTTTTATGATATGTATATTTTTTATCAAATAATTTTTTCATATTATATTTTTGTGAATAGGTTTCCTTTGTTTTGTGTGTGTATATATATATTACTTTTAGGACAAGACTTACGTCAAGTTTTTTATTATCCTAACCAAATTATGCCATGTATTCTATTTCTTCCATCAGAATTTGGGGTTTAATGCTAATAGAAGAAATTCATTCGCATAAAAAATGCTAATAGAAGAAAATAATATAGGTAGCAGAATTGGATTGGTACAATAGATGTAATGATGTTAATAAACTTGATTTAAGTTTTATAGTACACGTATTTCAGGTGAATTATTAAAATGATACTTCATAGTTGGTTACATAACAATTAAAATTATATAAAAAAATGTAATTATGAATATATAGTTATGGCCTTATGGGTATATAAATGATCATATATCTTATTTTATAAATTAATATTAGTTCATGAAATCACACAGTTTATTTTAGTTGTTAATTTTATGTTTGCATTTGTTTGGTTGTAGAATAATAGATTTCGTTTTTCTTGTAATAAAAATAATATACATGCGTGTGTAAGTTTTTCTTATATCTCTGATAAACGAAGTACTTAATTTATGGTTTTATCATTCAGAAAAGCAATTGAGAAATACAAATAAACAATACTTCCATGCAGCTACAGGCATGCATTATCAAGTTAATTTGGATTGAAAATTGCTGATTAATTAAATATTTTTGGCCTTACCCCCGTTAACCGAAACCCCTCAAACGATAATCAGTTTCCAAACAAGCACTAACAAACATTGGTGAGTCGGCGCAGTCAAATCGTGATTCGTCACTGATTTCCTTTTATATTTTTCATTTTTTATTATTATTATAAATAAATAAATAGTGATCTCCCACCAAATTGCAGTTACGCTATAGACTTTTTTGTTTCCCAAGAAGTTTTGCGTCTCAATCATTCATCGGCACTTCGAGCAATCTGAAAGGCTAGGCTTCAATCTCACATCGGTGTTCCGATCCAGTTGGTTTGTTCGGATTCTTCATCGTCACTCTTGGTAATTCTTTATTTTCTTTGCTTTGTGCTTCTGCTTTTCTGATTATAGCTATTCTATTTTCAAATCATTGTTATTTTTCCGTAATCGTAGCCATCAAAAAAGTAATCGAATTGGAATCCACCATGTTCCTGATCGGTGTCTCAGTGCGTGTCCTTTTATGTTCTTACTAAAACTTGTATATATTCTTTTAGAGAAAAGAGATGTTAAGATTTTTACTGACTAGCGGATATATGAAAGAATTATGAACTATAATCTTGAGGCATGTTTTGATTCTCTCTCCTTCGATCTACTTCTAAAATCTATTTTTATGTCGTTGAGGATAGTTTGTTCTACAATCGCCGCGCCAATCGCGCACCATCGTAGCTGATATAATATGTGATAAGTAGAGATGCCTGGGATACCCCAGCCACAAAGCTACTTCAATATGCACCACTGTTATTGTGAAATATTTTGATCACTAGCGCAGACCACTTAATCACACACTACTTTTTGTTGTATTTGTGAATTCTTTTGTCTTGAGATACTTCGGACTTTTTTTTCTTTGTATGGCATGTTGTCTAGTTCGTTCTTTGAATTTTGGGGGCTCCGCAATAAAGAAGAAAGAAGAAAATTGCATTGGCTATCTGAAACAAAGTCAATGAAGCAAAGAGGATCTTCTTTGAATCCATACGCGGCCTGCTATATTCCAGTTGCTAGAAGGGAGGCAGATGGTGGAACCTCCGTAGCATACAATGATTATAAGAGTTATGAAGGGCCTGTCGGGTTTCAGACTCCCCAGCATACAACACAAGATCAGCACATTTTTCACCTGAGCACTCATGCTTCTCAGAAGCTCTCTACTTCTCAGGCATATCATGTGAAGAGCCAACCTGAATCTAGTTCTTCTGGTTCAGCAGTGCAGGGTGCAGTTCAGATGATAGATAAACAGCTGCTGGATGAAGATTCTGATATGGATCTGGAATATCTTAGGATGACATTTCCTGGTATAGCTGATCAATCCCTTTATGATGTCTACTTGGTCAATGGGCGTGATCTGGATGCTGCTATAGACATGCTGAGCCTGCTGGAGGTAATATTATAATTATTTGCTTATGGATTCTTAACTTTTTTCCTTCCCTTCGTCCATGCCTTCGATGTATAGCATTACAGTTGGTTCCTCTGCCACCGGCTTTTTAGGTGGCAGGAAATATCTAATTTTTCTATGCATGCTAGATTTTGTTCCGGCTGTCTGCTGGATTGCTTAAGATAATACTAAATTTATCACTGCAATGATTATCGATTATTGATTATAATCAACCATCAACTAAATTCTCCTGTGTTATATTCGAAGATAATAGGTGAACACAAGCTTCTTTTAACTTTTCACTTATGGTTTATTTGTTTCTAGATGTTTTCCTTAAAGAATTAACACAATATTTTGGTCAATTTTGTCAACATTAGCTGAATTCTAAACCGAAAAGTGATGTTTTTATTATGTCCTCCTTTTTTTGAGAAGTGTTGTCTGCTTACAGTTTGATGTTGTCCAGTCTTCCGAAAGTCTTCCAGAGACACTGGATATCGGTGATATTTCAGAATCTGGAAATTTTACTGATTCTGCTTCGTTAAAGATGAAGAAAGCGGCTGCCGAAGCCAGCACTTCTTCCAGTCCCTCAGCACCAGCCACTGTCTCGTAAATCGTTCAGAAAGTCATACGACTCCTATGGTATTTTTAGAAGTGCAGAATTAGGGAAGGGCTCCTGAGGTGGGGGGCATCTCTCATACATACATGGTTCAGTTTCATGGTTTTGTATAGTTCTCAGCTTCTTATTTTGTTGTGGCGATCAGATCTGAATTGTCTATGTTTTGCTGGGTTTGCTTGTGCAATGTGCCGTGTGGAACGGTGAAGCTATCCATTTTGATGATGATGATCTTTGTTGGGGATTCAAATTCATCGTAAATGATGATCTTTGTTGGGGGGTGGATTTGTCTGCCTGTACATTGTACCGAGGGCAGTAACTTCGGTTCGTTATGCAATAGATTTCATACAGCATCTTTAAGTCACCTGTGTTTCCTTCCCTTCGTTAAGTCTAAGGACATAAATTCCGAAGACGACTAATGATAAGCGAAATTTCTAGAAAGAGACCCTATACATATGTGTATATATATATATCGTCTGAGGATGCTTTGTTTGTATAGCTTCTGAAAAGAGAGGAATGCCACAACACCCATATACGCTACGTATCAAATTTCGATGATTAACCAGTTTAATTTAGGTTGGTATTCGTCATTAATGGGAATATCATATCACATATTCTTACAGGGGTAAACTAGAGCTATATGATAGCTTGTTAGAACTCATGAGTTGGGACTCGAATGCACAATACTGTTCTTTGTGGCCAAATAGAGATGAATAGGTAACACCTCTTTTTTTCCTTCTTTTTTTTCCTTTTCTTTCTTTCTTTTTTCCCCGTGGGTACTCTAAAACGATTTGAAAACTAACCGGAATATACACACTATTCTAGTCAATGACAATGAGTTTCCTCTTTGGCGTCCTTTGGCTTGCAATGTAGACCACCATGTCATATCACGATCTTTAATTATCAATTTTCTCTGAAGTTATATAATAATTATGTCTTAATTGCTCCACAATTAAAACGTCCGTAGGGCATTATCAACGAGTGTATAGGCATAGCTAGGGGATGATCTTGCTTGCGTAGCTGCCTAATCTCGGATTCCATATGTAATTTGGATTTTCAACAATTATTTTGTAGACAAAATTATTTTAAGGTTCCAAGAGTCTTCTTCATTTTTTAATCTAGTGTCTCTCCAGGTTATATGGTAGCAATCTTATTGCTGTTGTGCTAAGAATAGTTTTATCTTAATTTTTAATATGTAAAAACCTTCCGAATTAATAGAAATTACTAAGAATTGAAGGAGTATTGTGTTTCTTTTATTCGGCCCTTTAGGCCCTAAACCGGTAAACCCCAAAGGAAGAAAAATGAAAATTTGAGTGAAAATGAAAATCCATATATGCTTGGTTTGGGATTGGCAATTTCATTTCACTACTTTTAAAAAGTCGCTCGCTTCCCGTACAACAAATATAAAAGTTTCCGTAACTCCCGCGCTTATTTATTATGTTCCATCGTTCTCCTTCAGTTCTTCACCAATATCTTTCGGTCAATTAATATTCAATCCATTCTTCTTGATCTGTTGGAAAATCAAAATGCACGTCAAAGCCTGATTCCGCATATCAAATATATTTCTTCTGAATATTCATTCATCAAAACACTGCAATCCATTTTGTCTTCAATCTCCAAATTATATGCACTGCGTTCCTTCTCCAGCAACTAAATTGTAATTTGATCAGATTCTTTGGTTCTGGCTCTGTTGATCGCGTCGTCTCCTTCATCCTTTACAATCGTCATGGAACGTCAACTCCAAAGAACGATTGGATGAGGTTCTTGGCGGGAAGAAGCAGTGATTGTATGAGCCAGGGTCATAGAAGAAGGATCGGATTCCAACAATTGGTGTTTTAGGATCAGATAGTAAAATTTAGAGTTTCTCTGAGGGGGAGAAAACAAAATGGGGGTAGATTACTACAATATATTGAAGGTTGATAAAAATGCTACAGACGATGATCTGAAGAAGTCATATAGAAAGTTGGCCATGAAATGGCATCCGGACAAGAATCCCAACAACAAGAAAGAAGCTGAAGCCAAATTCAAGCAGATCTCAGAAGCCTATGAGGCAAGAATTTCTTCTTTCAATTTCTTTTGTCCTTATCTTTTACGAATGTGTGCTATAATTGATAATGTTTCTGATAATTAAATTGAATGATCATAACGAACTTCCTCCGGATAAATCACGGAAGGGCTCTGCCTCTGTTATATGAGAAAGTTTATGAAAGAATGGGGAATGCACAACACAGTAACACCCTGTTTATCCCTTAACTTTAGAGATTGACTTCCTCCACTGTTGAAATGACTAAGGAAGGGGGATAACTGTTGAACTCCAATTGCTCGACTTTTTGTTTGATGAGTTGTCCTCTGAATATGGATGTCTACTAGCTTATGAATATATGTAGAAAGATAACAAGTCTGAGATTTTAGGGAAGTTGAATGAGCAGACAATTTTTGATAATGTACAAAGTTGTTTTTGTCCATTCAGGTACTAAGCGACCCTCAGAAGAGGGTGGTTTATGACCAGCACGGAGAGGAAGGGTTGAAAGATATTCCCCCACCAGGGAATGGACCAGCAAGTGGGTTTAATCCCAGAAACGCTGAGGACATTTTTGCAGAATTCTTTGGGAGTAGCCCTTTTGGATTTGGATCCATGAGGTACCAGTCGGAAGGACCTGGAATATACGGTGGTTTTGGTGGAGGCGACAACATGTTTCGTACATACAATGAAGGTAAGCAAATGCCTAAAAAGCCACCAGCTGTAGAGAGCAAATTGCCTTGCAGCCTGGAGGAGTTATACTCTGGGTCCACAAGGAAAATGAAGATCTCAAGGACTATTGATGCCAATGGGTATGCGTAACAATCTCATTCACTATTTTCATGTTCAAGTTTTATGTCTCTTGAATCTTATTCTCCTTGCTATGCTGAATGGTTTGTGGTATTTATAGCATTTTTAATCCTTTGCATTGTCGAGTTACATTACATTATATGAAGTTCTTGCTTGGTGAAGTGATAGGTTGCTCTTCGTCAGTTTAGGCTTGAGATGTTGAGCCCCTACATTTGTACTCATTTATTGTCGGTTAATTAAACGGGTATTTCTTGGTGAATAAACTCCTTTAACCTTTGGTTATAAGAATTGTGCGAAAAGACTTGTTTTCTTTCACAATAAAATTTCAATAGCACCAAAGCATTCCTTTGTCAACCAGGCTCAAGATCGTCGACCTTAATCAACTAACCTCTCTTTTCTTTTTGAAAATTGTTTCGAAACATAGTGAAGGTCCGCTAACCTCTCTTTTCTGTGCCTGAAAAAAAAAAAAAAACTGAAGACGATCGGTTACAGAAACAGAGATATTAACCATTGATGTAAAACCCGGGTGGAAGAAAGGGACCAAGATCACTTTCCCAGATAAAGGGAATCAACAACCTAATCAACTTGCAGCTGACCTTGTGTTTGTGATTGATGAAAAGCCTCATGATTTGTACACGAGAGATGGGAATGACCTGATTGTGAGCCAAAGGGTGTCACTAGCAGAGGCAATAGGAGGAACAACGGTGAATCTCACCACACTTGATGGACGGAGCCTATCAGTACCGGTGACTGACATTGTGAGCCCTGGTTATGAGCTTCTTGTTCCAAAGGAAGGAATGCCAATAGCGAAGGAGCCTGGGCATAGAGGTGATTTGAAGATCAGATTTGAGGTTAAGTTCCCAACAAGGTTGACGCCAGAGCAACAAGCAGGGCTTAAACGAGCATTGGGAGGTTGAGGATCCTCTTTCTTTATATACCATGTATCCCACAATTCTGATGTATGCACACTGGGAATGGTGGGGAGACAGAATAACTAGTCCCCATTTCTGTCCAGTGATATTCAACGTTCTTTTGTGTAATATGGCCCATCCTACTGTAATGTGCAAAATTATCATACTTGCATTGCATGTACTACATGTACTTGAATTGGATGCAAAGAACCTAGTTGATATGCCATGTATTCCACAATTCTGATGCATGCACACTGTATATGGTCGGGAGACAAAATTGCCCGTCCCAATTTCTGTTCAGTGATGTTTAACGTTCTTTTATGTGTAACTTTGTGTAATATGGCCCATCCTATTGTAATTTTGTAAGAGTAGCCTGACTAGATTCAAGAACGTAATATTTGGAATTCAAAAATTACTGTATTAAAAAATAAAAACATGGCATAGAGTGCAGTTTACATTTGCATCAAATTTTATTTTAGTCCCTTTAGTTTATTGAATGCATTTTTTTCCTTTTAATTTTAACCTCGTTAGTTTTATTTAATGTAAAAAACTAACTTATCAAGTTTAAGCGATGGTTGTACAATTAAAAGCTAACTATGCTTGCATTTTAATATTTTTTAATATAACATTTTTATGTTTAAATTAAAAATAGACCAGAGAAAGACAAAACAGCGTCATCTCCTCTTGAAGACTCGTCTGATTCTCCAAACCAGAGAAAGTTTTCATTGCTATTTTTGAAGTTGTGATCTTGATGACGCAGGGCATAGGCTTGATGAGGATACAGTGAGGCTATTTTCACTGCATTACTTGGATAAAATTTCACTGGCACCAGAATCCTCTTAGTTTCGGTTACAGAAATGGCCTCAAATGGTAAATATCAGGGTTGTTAAACCCGGACCGGACCGGCCCGGCCTGTCCGGCCCGGGAACCGGCCGGTAAACCGGTCCGGTCCGGGTTGGTATTTAAAAAAAAAAAAAAATTTTAAATTTTTCCTTTAGAATTTCATACTATAAGTCTAAAATTTTCAATTTCTCACCGGTTTAACTCCGGTTTGGTCCCGGTTTGACCCACTGACCTTTAACCCAGTACCCCGACCGGTTCAATGCCCGATCCGAGTTTTAATACCTTAGTAAATATCAAGCTTTGCTCTGGTTTGGAGAATAAGTTGCACAGTGTTGAAGTGAAAACGTTGTTTGTCTTTTTCTGGCTTATTTTTAATTTAATTATAAAAATATTAAAATGAAATCATTGTTAGCTTCTAATTACACAACCATCACTTAAATTTAATGAGTCAATATTTTTTATTAAATACGACTAACAAAGTCATGATTGAAAGATTAAAAATACTTTATAAATTTCAAAGACTAAGATAAAACTTAATACAAAAATAAAAAACCAAACGCATGTGCCTATTTTATTTAAAACTATTTGCCATCTACAATATTGGAACACAAGATTTTACCGGAGAGAACCAGCGGCGTCAAAAGAGGGCTATAGAAGGCAGTTGTCAACACCAAGATGGGAAAATATTATCAAAAATGAAATGGAATGGATAAACTGAGAATTAATCATCCATCATTCCACCCAAGCCAAAAAACTTTACAGAACCTGTACGGCCTACGTATACAAGGAAATTATACTATGCTATTGATCGGGCTAGCTCCAACTCTGCTGTCACCCCTTTGTTGGTTGGAACCTTCACCAGCGACTGATCCCATTAGGTTCCCACCAACATCACTTTTGCAAAGAGGGCATGATGCATTAATCTTGAGCCACTTGTCTACACAGTCTTTGTGAAAAAGATGGGAGCATTGCAACTCTCTCAGCTCATCGTTATTTTCATACTTTGCCAGGCAGATGCAGCAAACCTGTAGAAAACCACAGAGAAGTACAGAACCAGAGTCAAGGCCAGCAGGACAAACAAAAAGAATAACAATCACAGCCCAAAATTATGGGAGAGGCAAACTGGATTGCTGTATCTTCCAACACTACCAGTGTGTAATTTGTGATAATAAGTTGACCATCAGCCAAGAAGTGAAAAATATAATCACACTTCCATTTTAGCAAGCAATGATAAAATGGAACAAGCACAAAATTCTGCCTACCAACCGATCAGATTGGCCTACTTACTGCGTCTTCTCCAGAGATCACACGCTCCTTTTCAGTTCCTGCAGCGACAATTCCACCTTCAAAAACATTTGAGTTGCTTTCATCACTGTTTTTATCACTGTTTTTACGTTTCTTCACCTTGAACTTGTACGTTGGCAGGGCACTGATAGATTCAGAGGTTGCCCCTCTTGCTTGTGCCAGATCCTCCCTAACCCCAAGAATGGAAATTATACAAGGCAGACAACAGCAGATTGTTGCACATAGAATGAAGGGCATAGCATAGCCAATACAGCTAAATGTCAGAAACACAATACATAACCTGCAAAGCAAAAGCAAGCAGACAGATTCAGATTCTTCTATGAGAAAGCACCAGGTTTAAGATCTGATCAAGGCAACAATACCTGTACATATTAGGAGCATCACTGGCGGACGAGTTTCCACCAAAGATCCACACATTGCCAACAACGAACCATACAGCAAAAAAGCAATCTAAGGCCATTTTGAAATATTCCACTAGCGACTTTAATCTGCTGAGCAAGTAAGACCAACTAGTTAAGCACTAGGCAGCTTCTCAAATTACTCAGATCACAACTTATATAATCATTGAAATATAAATCAGCATCCCAAAATAGAATGATGGTAATTGTACTAGATGGGCCACAACCCACCAAGATTTATATGTTGAAATCAGATAGCATGTTCAAATTATGGTTACAAGAGGAATCATCATATCAACAACTTCCATCAAGTTAGTAAATTACACATGTATTCCAAAACTGTTGTTTAGGACCTGCAAAGTATTGAATCAATGTTACACAAAAAGTATCATGAGATAAAGAACTTTTATCCGGCAAGCACATATGCAATATTACCAAGCCCTAATCCCAAATCAAGCGGCCAAGAAAACTTATTTAAGGGTAGCAAGTGGCTTAACTCATCTATAACTCTTATGGAGAAGGAATTATGCCCATTGCAAGATGGTTTTCCTCATGTAACAGGAACACAGAGTCAATGTCACCCAATTATACAAATTACCAACTGCTGGAGCAGGTACTTATGTATTGTCCACAACATTGACGACTGCGCAGGGCTAAAAACTTCTTAATTAAAACCTTTGTCTATGTGGGAGTTGAGTCTGGTGACATGTGTTCCATGATGCACAGACAATAACATGGGTACAGAAAGACACGTTAACACGTCAAACTTCTAAAGAATTAAGAACGTGACATAACATATTTATATATATTAAACCTTCTATTATTGCCTAATGAATCTAAAGAAAAACATAAGCACCATTATTCAAGATTTTAAGTATCTTACAATGTTTTTTTAAGTATTTTCGTATATCAAATCTACTGAATCAAAAGCTGTTAATTTATCTATTCAAACTATTCATGCACAGCCAGGAAAAGGAAATTCACTTCAACTATTCCATCATAAAGGATTCTCAAGACTTCAAACCCCCCGAAAAAAAAAAAAACCCAGGGAAGAAATCTATATTTTATACAGACATATCTATATACAAGCTGGACACAAGTAGACAGTGAATCATGCCTAAGGTGGGAACAAACATATTAGCCGACAACAAGCAGTGTGTCTGTGCATTATAAAGTGTGCTTTGAAAAGTTTGGCTGGATTTTCCTTTACATGCTTTTATTTGTTATACACCACAAGCACGTGTAGGTTAGGCTCGTTATTAAAATTCCAAATATCTGATTTCTGCCTATTAAGGGGCCAACACCAATCCTTGGGAAGAGGAATATATACTCCATGTGTTACAATGACCAGTGATTTCAAACTTGTGAGAAAATAAGATAATCAAAAGGTTGTGATGAAACACAAAAAAAAAATCCAAATGCCTTTGGCATCATTCGTTCAGCCAATAGCTTCCAAATTAACAGCAAGAAATCTATCTTTCTTCTAACCAAAGCTGCTGTTCTAACAAAAATACAGTGTTAAATGATAATTAAAAGAGAGCAACTAATTACATCTTCATGCAAGATATTAGCTGGCATCAAATATCCTGCACATAATATTAAAGAGACCCAGGGTTGTAGTTCCATCATAATGAAAAAGGTTAGTTAATATTGATTAAAACATAGTTAACCAAAATATAATAAACCAGTACCTTGGATTCATCATTACTGAAACTTGACTGCTTCTAGAGGATGAAACAACAGCCGGATTGTCTTCTCCCCCATTATTTCTTGAAACAGAAAGTGTCCTTGAAGATACATTAACTCGAGGGGAAGCTTGACGTGGTTGAGATGAATTTCGCTCTCTACTCAGGTTATGATGATAATACCTCCAACCAAGCAAGGGGATAGTACCAACGCATCCAGATGCATAACCAACAATCCATGCAAACAGTGGAGTGCGTGGATGCTCATGCCTTGACAAAGACAAAACAATAATAGATGCAACAATCTGGCTTACTGTGAGGACTAGCTCAATAGATATCCATAACCCTGAATTCAATGGACTCCTATGCCGACGGGTGTCCCCCCGTCTTACAACTGAAGAAATCCTAGAATTTGTACCACTAGAAGCAGCAGAAACCGAAGGAAGAGAAGCTGGTAACCTTGCACCACTAGGTCTGTCTTCATGTTGTGATGTACTTCCGCCATTAAAATGTCTATCATGTGGAGAGGTAGATGTGGAAGCTTCACTACTTCCAGCTATGTCAATAACGAACTGAGTGCCGTTCAAGGGCCCAGAATTCTCCATTGACAATGGGCAAGTGTCGTACAAACCTTCAAGATATAGTTTTAGTGAGGGAACGTTCATCTAAGTCCGCCAACCCAACTCACCACCAAAGAAGCATAGAATTACAGAAAAAGTATACCATGTATAAATACACCTTGACTTCCGAACTTAGACAAAGCCAATGCTGCTTCTTTCACTCAGGCATATCAGCTTGCGTAAATAAAAATCCTACTTAGATGTTCGTATATGACTTAATTCACAAGATGCCACTGATAAAGTTCAGAAGTATCCCCGTCTGCAAAGAAGAAACGAAACAAATAATTGTTTGTCTGGAAAATTATGATGAAGATATCACTCCCCGCCCCAACTGCCAGGGGGTGGGGGAAGCACCCATATTTCAGCTCTACATATACTAAAAACTGATCGGGCACAATTAGACGGATTTAATGTGTACTCTTGACTCTTGAGCATGTGAGAAAAACACGACTAACAGAGACAGGTAATTCTTCCGACTCTCAAGCACTAGACATTCAGTTTAACCTAGCATCAATAATCTACTTCTCTTTTGACTCTATCTCGGATTCTCTTCAAGAAGAAATCAAATTAACGAATTCAAGGTAACACCCGATTTATCAGCGGATAAATGACGTCGATTCCGTTCTTCCACCAATTAAAACACGGGAAAGAAATCAAACCAAATAATCCACACGTTGACTCACATTCAAGAAAGATCCCGCACTGAAAGAATCCAAGACCAACAGCAAGATTAACAGGATGATAATCCACTAAAGACACAAAACGTGCAAAAATCTCGATATAAATGAGAAATGGGAAGCAACTAAACCAGAACAGGGGCAGAGAGAAATCGGGTTGGAGCTGCGGCTGAGCTCAACGACGGAGAGGATGAAACAGCGCGGCGGAGAGGGCGATGATCTTGGCCTGGTTCGGATATGAGTGCCGTAAGGGGCTCAACGTTGTGGGTGGGGTCCACTTCGGTGACGGAGGGAAAAGGGGGTGGCGTCAAACCGCTTAAAATCTCAGTCCCACCTCCTTTGCTTCGTTTAGTCGCCTGAGAATATCTTTTGCTTTTTGGTGTTACTTATGTTCTGACCTTTTTACCCTCGCTGGAATTTACCTATTCCAGCTCACCCTCGTCGGGGTAAGGAGCGTGGATTGGGGTAGGTTTTATCGCCGCAAGTGTTGTTTTCTGAGGCTAAAATAGGAAAGACATATTGAAATAAACATTTAAACAGTGAGTCATTGTTAATACCGACCACTGTGAGAGACCGATCATGCTTTTAGTCAAAATAATGACCACCGTGGATAATGGGCTGGACACCGTAACCAGCCTCATGTTTATGGGCTACGGATTATGAACTTATGAATAGTGTTTTTTAGACAAAAATTACTAATATCGAATATGTAATTAAATATCAGCAAAACAAAAAAGAATATGTAATTAAATACATAATATAAAATTATTTCAGAAATTATCATTTAATATTTATGTATTAATTTAACAAGTGCCATGCTTTAGTGGGTTAAAATTTAAGTATTCTTATATGTTTGTGCAGAGAGATTTTTCCAATAATACCGATGACCCAGATCAGATTATATCGTCAGCAAGATAAATAAATAAATGCCTCTGCACCCCCAGTTTGTGACGCAATAATGGCAACTTGTTTAGCTGGGGGGAATATCTGTTTTTTTTTTATAGTAAACTAGAGAATTATTCATAATAAGCAGAGAACGTTCCTAAACCACTAATAAATAAACGAAACAATTATAATAATATGAGTGAAATTCTTGTATTTGTATAGATAACCAAAAGTTTGGATATATACTATTCTTCTTAGTTCCAACGTCCATTACAGCAAACTCATAACTCTCAGCTTACTTAATGCATACTAGTTAAAACAGGTATTCCAAATGAGGTCACATGAAATGTTTTCGTCTGTTTCCTAAAAACAGCAGTGGGGAAAAGTTACAAAGGCAAGGAGGAGTCATTATCACGCGAAAAAATGAATGACACGTGGACATGGTAGGTAATAAAGTGGTTAGTAATGAATGTGCTAATGGAGTAGAAGAGTATTAAATAATGGATGAACATGAATAATATATTCAGAATCTGAAAATGGGAATGTGTCATGGAGTAGATAGGAACGTAAAATACCAAACCTGTGAACCTTAAACAAGTGTCGTCATTAGGAATCAAAATCCCAGGTTTAGACGTGTAGTAATTAAAAATTGTAGGTATATGTGCCACACCATTTCGTTTTTGGATTCGATCAGTAATTAATAAGTGTAGGCATTTACATCATACCAATTTGTTACTGAGTTCAATCCCAGAAAACAGAAAGTGTAGAGAATTTTTACCAGAAGCTTTCTTCCTTGGGGCACTTTAAAGAGGCAGTTTTCTTTTAGGCCTATTCGATTGAGGGCGCTAGAACTAGTTAGTTGTCGGGGGCCATGCCCGTAAATCCAATATTGGCTTTCATGTTAACACTGGATACTCGGAAGATGATGCACCAAAGATAAAAAATGCTCGGTTGTATTTATAAGGAGAAAAAATCCCGAGTGGGCCCCGTGAAGAGGAAAGAGATAGTTTTGAATTTGCTTGTGCATGCTTTATAAATTAGGGAGAATGACAAAAAAAATACCACTTGAACTTCAAAAACCCCAATTAGTTATTTGACAAAGATTTGCATTGTCAATCCCATTACTATTCTTGTCAATCCCATTATCATTCTTGTCAGCGGGATTTTGAAGTTCAAATGGTATTTTTTATCATTCTCCCTATAAATTATCCTAATATAACTAGATTAAACAAGAATATCATGGGGAGTCGGGGGACTCGTGTCATTAAGAAAACAGAAAAAATAGGTGAAGGTTTTTCCCCCCCTCTTAACTACAAAGG
The DNA here is from genome assembly GCA_963210345.1 of Inga oerstediana. NCBI lineage: Eukaryota > Viridiplantae > Streptophyta > Magnoliopsida > Fabales > Fabaceae > Inga > Inga oerstediana. The sequence continues at coordinate 6,036,419 of OY723405.1, forward strand.
CAGGCATAGAGCTTGTAAATTCTCCACCTGTCTATTACTTAAGAGGGTGACATTACCTTCCTGTGGCAGATTACAAACTCAGTCTCGATTCCAGTCAAAATAATTCCAAACACTCAAAACGCGGCATCAACAAAATAACAGTCTTGATCCGTCCCTCTTGCCGATATAGTCAGATAGTCAGCACATCTAAACTTTTCCCTGTAAGAATGAATAATCTCTAGATCATTGGTGAAGGTTTTTAAGTGGAATGTGTAAGGACAATCCAGCTTTAGAACTGGAGAAGCGGGCTCATGACGATTCCAACTTTTTCAGGTGATGATGAGTATTATTAGAGAGAGAATGGGACGTGCCAAGTGAATAGTGTGGCAAGGGAATGATTGATGTGGGGGACGAGCGTGGGATTATTAAGGGCTTTTAATTCTCACGGGCAGAGAACAAGCAGTGAGGTATCTGAAATTTTGTGAGTGACGGTGGTTATGTCACGCCTGAGACTGAAATGATGAGAGATTTTGCACAGAAAGAGCGCACAGGTTCGTTCCATTTGATTTGGGTATTGTGTGGATGGAGTCCAGTCCCCACGGCGCACACACACGAGGATGAATCATCAATCTTCGTCCTCTGTTTTACAGTTTTACTCCTTCCAATGATCAATAACGCGTGTGTATGCCCCGTTTTAACGCTGCCTTCATTATTACCAATGATCATCTACACTATACTTTACATCTTGCCTTATTATTTTGTTCCCTTTATCTTATTGTTCATCCTTATAATTTCATCTCATCAGATTTTAGTTTCATTCTCTATTCCTATAGTTCATAGCAATCTCTACGGGAAAAAAAAAAAAAGGCAATCTCATTTAAGTTTAAGGGCTGATTTTTTTAATGGGTTTTGATTTTGATTTTTATACTTAAATACAGAATAAATCCTTACCAAACTATAGAAACTAAAATTAACTACTTGAATAAGGATCACCTACAGGGTGGATCTTGAGAAAGAAAGTGCGGTATCTGTGCTTATTCGAAGTTTAACTTGCTGAACTCTTTTGTGTTTAGAGTTTAATGGCATCCGGCTTCTTATTAAAAAAAAACGTATAAAACTAAAATTGGATGAAATTGTTATGACGCACAACGAAATTAACCCTTCGCAAGGCTCAAATTTAAACAGTGTTTTATACTTTCTATTTTTACAAATTACAAATTAAAATTACTTCGTAGCGGTGCCTGCGTGGCGATATGACGCTGGATCAATAAGTGGTCGTTTGGAATAGTTTATTTTTAGGCAATAAGTTCTTATAATTCGTGATTCACGGTATATGAGGTAAGTATGTGAGAGGAGTTTTATCTCGGCTTGTGTAATAAAGATTTATTTCTCAAATATAAGCTCTTCCAAACACACCCAAGTATTTTCTGAAATTTATATTGATATTGACATCCAGGTCAAAAAAAGAAAAAAACTTATTGATACACTGTTAATGATATTATGGATTTTAATACTGGTTTATATTGTTCCGTTCCGAGTTTCGTCCAGATCGGTCACCATCAACTGAAAGAAACAGCTCCGATGTTCCATTGCCCAAAATCTTTAACAGGAGCTCCGTGATCTTCATCACCTCCTGAACTTCCCTTTTCTGATTTTGTGCCTTCCAACCTCATTTTCCAAGCTCCACCTCTCGTTTCCTTTCTACTTTCCCTTTTATTCGGGAGGAGGAAGTTTGAAACTGTTGCTACGAGTAAAATTCTAGGAGATTTAGCTGCTAATCTTCGTTCTCACTTCAGTATTTCTCCTTTGGTTGACGTTGTTTGGCCTCCAGAAATTTCCAAGTTTTCTTTTGATCTTTTTTTAGTTTCTAGCCAAGGTGTTGTGCATCATCACCAGTGTTTCTCGAATCCCATCCATACTCTGGTATGTGGATCTCAGTTTCATGCAAGCGCTCACTCTGTTGCCTGCTTCCATGAGCGAGATCTAGGGTTTAACATCCTGCCTCATGCATTCGCTTTCCTGGTTCGTCTAGAATTTTTTCATTTGCGGCCAGATTGGTTTTGCATTGGTTCTGTCTGAAGCTTTAGTAGTCCACTGGTATTAGCTTCATATCGCCATGCTCAAGCAATTCTTCAGTAAGATTCCTCGCAAATCATCCAAATCTGATGGGGAGGAGTCATACGGGGACCCAGTGACGGCTTCACCGCGCGTCACCGGCAGGGCTAATCGGCCGAACGGTGGGAGTTCTTCCACTCGATCCAATGCTGCGAAACGCACTTCTTCGTCGGCTGTTTTTCCCGCGAGCATCGTGTCTGGGATCGAACCCTTGGTGCCTTTCAAAGATGTGCCCCAAGCCGAGAAGATGAACCTGTTTGTGAGTAAGTTGAGCCTTTGCTGTGTGACTTTCGATTTCACTGACCCCGGTAAGAATGTCGTGGAAAAAGATGTCAAAAGGCGAACATTGCTTGAACTCGTCGATTTTGTCGCTTCTGGGACGACTAAATTCAGTGAACCTGCTATTCTTGCTTTGAGTAGAATGTGTGCTATTAATCTCTTTAGGGCTTTCCCGCCACCGTATCGGTCTGATGGGAGTGGTACTGGTGGCGAGGTTGATGATGATGAACCAGTATTCGACCATGCTTGGCCACATTTACAGTTTGTGTATGAACTGTTGCTTAATTTTATTAATTCTCCGTGTCTTGATGCGAAGGTGGCGAAAAAGTACATCGATCATTCATTTATCTCGAGATTACTTGAACTGTTTGATTCAGAGGATCCAAGAGAAAGAGACTGCTTGAAGACCATTCTGCACAGGGTGTATGGAAAGTTCATGGTGCATAGGCCCTATATTCGAAAATGTATTAACAACATATTTTTCCGATTTGTGTATGAGTCCGAGAAACACAATGGCATCGCTGAGTTATTGGAGATTTCTGGGAGCATAATTTGTGGGTTTGCCTTGCCTTTGAAAGAGGAGCACAAGATCTTTTTATGGAGAGTCTTGATCCCCTTGCACAAGCCAAAATCTATGGGTGTTTATTTCCAGCAGTTGTCTTATTGCGTTACACAGTTTGTAGAGAAGGAGCCGAAGCTAGCCGGCACTGTTATAAGGGGTATGTTAAAATATTGGCCAATAACAAATAGTCAGAAGGAGGTCATGTTCTTGGGCGAGGTGGAAGAGATTTTGGAAGTAATCAGCATGGTAGAGTTCCAGAGGGTCATGGTCCCTTTGTTTTGGCGGATTGGTTACTGCATTAACAGCTTACACTTTCAGGTAAATAGTTATATACCTCATTTGTTACTGAATTCTCGTCATTAGCTTATTCCTGTTTCTTTGTCCACTTTAAATGAATTACTAGTGCATCGGTACAGTACTTCCGAGATTGATAATCTATTTTGCTTTTATAGTTATGTTGTGGCATTACCATTTTGCTTTATTTTACATTGGAGGTCCATGTCATCAACATGCTTCCTTTTCAGTTGTTTTTCTAGTTTCTCTTAGCTCTCCTGTAGATTGGTTACTAATTTCTGCTATAGCATAGTTTGGGTTGATCTGCTGTTCTTTGCTGTAGCATGTAAATTGTTATTTCCGATGTTTGACAGTGTTAAGTTATATGCGTCATTATGTCTTTACTTTTGTGAATTGTGATAATTATCCTCAATATCCTTGGGCCTCCCATCTCTGTCAAATAGCTTTGTTTACCTGCAATGGCTGTGAAGCAAGTTGGATCACCTGGGATGTCTTATTATTGTGAATCATGATAATTATTCATAACTATCAACTGCAATGAACCTTGTGTTGGGAAATTCTTCTGTGGAGATGCTCTTTTTGGGTTCCTAGTAGGTTCTGAAGTAGTTTATTTTCACACCTTGGGTTCATCCATGAAATTAAAGCAAACCACCTTTTAAGTGTTCCATTTTTTTCTCTGGAAGTAAATGTTCAAATTCAAACCTTTTTTTGGGGACTGAAGTTGTCCTTGCTTGCAGCATTTTATAATTGTAATTTTATTTCTTAAAATCTTCTCCATCTTTAATGCATTTTTCGTTTTGCCCTATAGTGATTCTCTTGAAATTAGTGAATTCCAATCCATAGACATCCCTGCAATGTCTCCCTTTTACTGGTTGCCTGAACGATTACAACTCTAATTCAACTCGAATTGTTTTCAGGTAGCTGAAAGGGCCCTTTTCTTATGGAACAACGACCATATTGTGAACTTGACAGCACTTAACTGTCAGGTGATCCTGCCCATCATATTTCCTGCACTAGAGAGAAACACTAAGAGCCACTGGAGCCAAGCTGTGCTCAACTTAACTCTTAATATTAGAAAGATGTTCATAGAGATGGATGAGAAGCTCTTTCTGTCATGCCATTCTCACTTCAAGGAGGAAGAAGCCTTTTTAACCTCAGCTGCTGCGAAGCGAAAAGAAGCATGGGATCAACTAGAGCATGCCGCTAGTCTCCAGCCTGTGATTGGAAATACAGCTGTTTTAGTGTGTCCCTTGACAACCTGAGTTACATACTAGATTTCCAGGTTTTTTAGTAACTCTTTCGCCGCGGCCGTGGTGGAAATGGCCGTGAATGGGAGCGTTAAGGTATTTGTTTTTGGTGATATCTATATGCTTCTGCCAGCCTGATGTTGTATATCATGGTTTTGATTGCGACTGTGGGGAATTCTAGCCAGCTCATGTAAGTTATGAGAAGGACCGTGCAGTAGATCAATCGATTCACTGCATTAGCTTATTAACAAACAAAATATTGTTCTTAGGTAGACTATCTACTAAACATATATGATCTGCAAATGGCAACGAGAAACAGTTATGTCATATGTGGATATTTTAAGTAGATTATGGTTTAAGAATCTCCTCGTCTAGATATGCTTTTTTTTTAAAAAAAATAGGTGGAGTTGGTCGGGTGGGACGAGTCATATACATTTTACTCTGATTAAATACGTGGCCCTTTGGGGCCATTTTAATGCCAATACGCAGTCATATAATGTTAATAACAAGGAAAAAGATCAGTCAATTGACGATTGGTGTTCATACTTCGAGGAATATGTCTCAAGTTAATGAAAAATTTAGATGCTCTGTAATGGAGTTCGGCAAATCAAAGACGCGACACAAACATGAATAATGTGAATTACCGCTTAATTTTTCCTAAAACCTGACGGGTCCTACTAATTAGTAGTAATTAATTTGGAAATAAATGTACTGTAACATTTTGATCCCTGGATGGTTCCAACATCGCCACAACTAGAAAAGAAGAAAGAAAGATGGAATGTAAATATATTTTTGTGCATTTTTTCATTACAGAAGTTTGGGTACAATAGTAATATACTTGACAGAGAGCAACGATGCTTGTTGCAAGAAAGCAACCTGAAGGGTGATGTTGATGTTAGCAATTAAAGTACTATTTGGTAGGAGGAGGCTAGCAAGTTACCAAAAAACAGGTAGCTCTAAGGGCATTACATACAGACCTACTGGTTGAAAACTAATATCTTGCTGTACCAATTCACGGAATCACGTCACAATGAGGTTCCCCAAATAAGTCCATATATTAGTTGTTTGAGTTTGAAGCTCTGTTCTGTACTTTTGTAGCATCATCTACAATTAAGTCTCGAAAAGAGGTCGCGCCGGTTTAGCAGACAATGCTGCCACGCGCTTGAACTGTCAGAGAAGAGAAGCAAAATTCACTGTCTTGTCACCATCTTAAAGGAACCGTATTAATTCCAACCTCCTATATCAATTAATGAATGGAAGATATATGGAAGAAGAGACTAGGACCACGAAACTAACGTAAGAATACCTTTCAAACAAGGCAACCTTATAGTTAGTATATACCATGGAAAGAAATAGAATGAGTCGGTCTCCGATATTTTGCGTGATTCTTACCTTCTGAAGCCTATATTTTTCACGTATCGCGTTCAGGGAACATGCGTTGGTATTGAGCTGTAAATCTTCCAGGGCAAGAACAGTAGCTTTAAGTTGTGGGGCTTTGTAACTTGTGTAATGCTCTAGAGTTGGGTTCTGCAGAGTGCAAATAGTACACGTAGTGGAAATCCTCTTAGAATATTTCACACGCCAAAAAAAAACTATGGTGCAGAGTCAGCAAAATTTCAGACCCATGGGTGTTCTGACTGGTTGAGCGTCCATCTGGCAAGGAAAATAGCAGATGCAGCAACAAGGGAAGGTAGGAACTTGAGGAAGCTGTATTCAACCAGTGTAAGCTCTGCTAAAAAATTTGCCAGGAATTCCAGTTCAACACAGGGGACCTATACAAAACGAACAGATAAGCATTAGCTTATTGGTTTTCTTTATTTTGTCGTCAGTGTAATGGCACGGGCAAAACACTCAAGTACCTCGTAGGAACATTGTGCTACTTGGATGTATCTCCTGAAATATAACAGTAGCTCAGTTTAATTGAATGGCATTTTGCCGAAGTAAAACTTCGATTTGTAATACGTACCTTAGAAATGTTTTGGTGGTGGGAACAGATAATTGAAAATGCAGAAGATTTAAAACCTCACTCTCCATTTTCAATACCTGTCAAGTGCCAGTGATTTAGGTGCCTTATATACCACTTTTGATGATCAATGTTTGAAGTTTGATTAGTTTGCTAGGTAATTCTTTCAAACAAATATGAATGCCATAAAATCTATATATCTCAGAAGTAGATACCTCATCTCTCATGTATGTATTGTCTGTGATGAAGCAAAATTCTTCAACTCGAGGAGCACAAATCTCTTCATACTTTCTTCAAGCCAAGAAATAAAAGAAAACGTTAGAAGTCCCTGAAAGGTTAAGAAATAACAGAGATGATATATTCCATGGCCACCTATATGTAGCATCACATATACTCTTAAGTTTCAGGATCAGACTATATCCGTAATGTCACATTCTTCTAGCTTTTTAACAGCTATACGACCATATCAAAACAATTGAAATGTTGCCGCTTCAAATTTGTGTCTTACAACTAGGGAGTTGCAAAATTTGTTGGTTCTCAATAAAATGACGCTAAAGGTGCCACGGAATATAGCACATCAGAATATAGCTAAGGGAACTCACGATGCAATTAGCATGCAAGCGACACCGACAAGCTGAAGCTTTTGTTTCGTTGTTAAACTTATAGAGAGAAACCGGTCAATGAGATTTACAGTGAGGTAAAGAGTATCTGGAACAAGCCTATATTCCTCAGAAACCTGAAAGAAACATAGAGAATATTAACCAATGTTTGATGCCCTTTTTTGGACTGAATGTAGTTTGATGCATGACATGTGAAGAATCCTGAGGAACTAACCTCCACAAGCCAATCAATCAAAATTCCCCGCATATTTGGATTGATATCCTGCTGCAACTTCTCCATGTAATCAGTTGATGGTCTTCTTTCAAGCTGATTACCAACAAATAATGTGAAATTATTTTTACTGAAGCTTATCACATTTCTCATACCACTGAAAAAAATCTCTGTTATATAAAGACTTTTAGAAGAATATTTTGTGGGTTCTAATTGCTGTGTCCTAAAGAACCTTATAGCACTGGACGACACAAGAAACGGAAAATTTATTACTTGTCACATATACAGAAAAGCAGAGGCAATAATCAGAAGAAAATGTGAAAATGGCAACACTACAACACAAACCTCTGTGACGCGTATGTTATTGTATATATCTGGGGCATATAAACTCCAAACTTGAGAATCCTTTAACTCTGAATCAATATCTACAATGCCCAAGCCATCTGAGGCTCTTAGTTTCTCTATTTCTGCATTAAATAATTAGGACACATTCAAACTTCGTAGATTAGGAGGTGACATCGTATAAGATTTGGATGCAGACAATTAGTCGGTTGCTTCTTGTAACTTCTCGTGCTTTAGAAAAAGGGGAACCGTACGAAGTTTTTATTTAAAAAAGAAAAAAAAAATAAAAGCAAAGAAACCGAGTAACTCCATGAAATTGAAAATGAAAATATTTTTTGAGCAAGAAGAAGCAGGAGTCTTCATGTAAATATTCCAATCACTGGTATGTTAAAGCCAATATCAAATAACCTTTATCTGGAGCGGTCAGGATTTCATCAGATATCACAGAATCCTGCGTCGAAAGCATGGGGTCTGCCGAAAGACAACCTCCTATTTCATTAGACATGCATCGTTGTGGTGGCATTTTGTCTTCTAACTTCAATGCGTCAGTGATGTTACGTGATTCTACCACCCTTATTTTGGATAATTCTTCAGCTAACTTTGTTTTAACATCTTGTGTTGATGAAACTTCAGTGGATACAACTGAAGCTGACTTTGTGTTTTTACCTCCTTTTGCCTATATAGTGGACATTCAAGTGGCATCATCAACCGACACTATGATATCTTGTAATAGGATATGAATATTGCAACTCAGTAAAACTATGACAAATACTCAAGTGAGCAAACAAGAGACAGTAAAGAAGATTTTCTGCTCACTAAAACAATGACAAATACTCAGTGAGAGGAGTAACATAAAACAAAACAGTAGATCTACAAAATATTGATAATTTGGCATTTGCCTTTGCAATGTATGAGCTGTTTCATGCATACCTGAAACCTTGAAGCATCAATACTTTTATCGCGTGAATTTTCGCAGATGTTGGTTGTATCTCTGAGCACTGCCCTCCTCTTATTCTGAAGACCATCCATAGTAACGACCGAAGCTTTGTTCTCATCAGATGCTGCTCTTTTGGACTTTGTTGGATGGGCACACTTCAGTTCTTGTTTAGAGGGTGGCCCAGAGGAAGGAGGTATTCCTCCCAACGATCCCAAGGCTCTGGCCCTTGCTCTAGTGATTCGGACTGGAAAATTTTCACCTTCAGCATAAACAGTATTTTCCTTGTTCATTTTTGGACTATGCCTTGAAGAAAAACAACCTGATTGCTTCAGACGGTTATTTTCTTCATGCCTGCTCTTCAAAGACCAAAACACCATGAGATAACAGCAATAAAATCAGCAGCTACGAGTGACAATTTCACAGAACAAAGTCTTGTTCCCCGGAAAAAAAAAAAGAGCAGTAAATATCAATTCAAAAGGATCTAATAGACCAATCTGATATTTATGCTTTCATTTAAGGGTATATTAGGCGAATGTTTCTAGTGGAAATTCTTGGTTTTTCCCATTTATCTTGCTTATCTATGGAAAACACATTGTATCAATGGCACAGATACATTCTACACAAATTATTTTTCCTAAATGTAGCCCATGTAACTAATTCGTCATGGGATGTACTGTAATCATTTGAATATACATTGACGAACAAAAGAGAATGGATTGAGAAGATAATATCATAAGGCTGCGTAATAGTTGGAATCTAAATCAGGGTCACATATCTCCTGCCTGGTAGCTGAAACACAAGAAACTTGCGACCATAAACAAAATTTAAAGAATGCGGTTCATGAACAGAAATAAGACAGCGCAACAATGCTCAAAGTCTAGTTTTTATTTGCTCAGTAACACCGCTCTACAATAAACAACCTAAGAGAATGTTGCAGATTACAAAAATTTCATTCCCTGACACGCACACCCGCGTTGTTTTCTGAGTATATTCTCCAGAACCAAATCAAGAGCCCTAATTTAACAACAAATGTTATTTCAGGTCCAAGCATACTCAAACTTCAAAAGTTTATCATCAAACACAAACGAAAACGAGAAAAACTCTGCAGCATTAACTCCAATCAAGTGAGGCCATAAGTTAGAATGCGGGTAAGAAATTCTCCAAAAATTAAGCACAAGCAACGGATTGTCGAACTCTCTTTTCCCTCTCAAAGGAGACAAAAAAGAGGACAGGATTCCTGAAAATGCGAAGCAATGCAGCTCAAACCCAGATCCACAAACTAGAACTAACAAACTACAAAAATTTTCCGTAACAACAGCTCTCAATCAAGCTCCACTTCACCAAAAATGATAAGCAACATAAAAATGAGAAGAAAAAAATTTGGCTCCATCATCCACAAAAAGGACTGCGGGCTGAACTTACTAAATTGTTGGGAGCTCTCGACCTTTTATGACGGCGTGTCCGAGCTCCGATGAAGAAGGAGAGAAGCAGGATAAAGAAGCAGTGGGTGAGAGAGCGTATGAAATGAAGTGAAGAGCGGTGAGAGAGACAGAGTGAAAGTGAGAGGACGTTGATATATTGATACTAGAGGAGCGGAAGCGGGACGTAAGAGAAACAGTTCAAACTTCAAAATTACGAATTGCGAATGCGAAAAAAAAAAAAAAACTAAATAAATTAAATTAAATAATTTGTTTTCTCTTGACGCTCTCGAATCTGCTGTTTCCGCTATGTCCCTTTTGACTTTTCCGCCACGACGACCTTCGTTCGCTGGACGATTCTAATGTTAAAAGTAAATAAAAAGTGAAAAAAAAAACGTTAAAATTAAATTTGAATTTTCGCTTCCTCAGGCACTCGAATTTTTTCGCATAAAAAGTTATGTAGGAGAGATATAGCACCGAATTTTGCTTTTTCAGTTTTTCCTTTCTAAAAATATTTCCAGTCAAAACTTTCTGATTGAAATATTATTAACTTCCTCGTATAAAGAAATGGAAAGGATTGGTTTCAGGAATTACACTCATAATTAGCATGCTATTGCATTTTTTACTTCGGTTAAATTTAGAAATGATTAAAAATATTTTTACCATATTCTTATAATGGTTTAGAACTTTGAGCGCGCATTTTTCTTTCTTAATTTATATAGAATATAGATAAGTATCACTTTGAATGGGAATGTGCTCATTTAAAAAATCTTGTAGATAAATGTGTCCGAATTAGTAAGGTTGAGAAATTTAGTAAAACGCTAAGAATTGAATTTGATATCTATAAAGACACCGGCGTGGAAAATTGTTTTTTTAGATTCGAAATAAAAACGATATTGTTCTCACAATTTTCATCCTTTATAAATTCAGACCAGATATAAAAATAATGCTAAATTCAGACCATTCCCACGGGAAACATGGAGATTGTTATCTAGGAAAACGAAAATGTATTTTCTCAATAGATTTCAATTAAATGCTAAAACGAGATCCTCGACGAATGTTAACGAGAATCCGTATTAACTGGAAAGTGGAAAAGATTTTAGGAGCCCAACCTCATTCGTATTTTGGTTAGTTAAAATATAATAACTTAATTTATTTTAATTTTATATAGTAGATAAGTCATACGAAAAAATTTAAATTTTATGATTTCAGAGATGATGAGAGGGAATTGTGTTTTTTGTTTTTTTAAATTAAGAAGTTTATGTTTTTTAATATCATAAAATTTAAATTTCTCTATATAACTTATCTGCCTATATATAATTAAAACAAAATGAATTGTTGTATATCAATTAAGTATTTTTCCCTGAGATATGGTTATAGGTATACTGATATAGTAATCAATTTATTAGTTGTTTTTCAAACAGATATTAACAATTGTAATAACTATGTAAAAATATTTGAATTATTCGTAAGAGGTCACGGAGGCTCTGTTCTTCACATGTCTTTCGTCCTTTTATTTTACTCAAACTTTGCATGTTTGTTTTTTAGTGACATTTTATAACATGATATCATGCAGGGTGTTCAAATTTTGGGACGGGATCGGGATCACCTATTGCCGATTTCCGTTTTAGGAGTGGCTGGGACTAGGATGTCATTCTCAGTAGGGGTGTTCAAAGTATCCCGGTCCCGGTTGTCCCGGCCCGGTCCCGGATATTTTATCCCGGGAATTTCCCGTCCCGGCCGGGACCGGGACCGGGAAAACCCGGGACCGGGATGTAAAAACCCGGGACCGGGACCGGGACCGGGATCACACTTGTGATCCCGGGAAATTCCCGGTCCCGGTTTTTTTTTTTTTCTTTTTTTTCTTTTTTCCTTAAAAAATAGGTTATTATTTTATTTTTGTATTTTTTACCCCATAAATTAAGTTATCATTTGATAAAATGTATATCACATATTTAGTTAGAGTTAAATTGTATATATCATGATACAAATCCTAACTATATAATGTATAAAGATAATAACAAAAATGATGAATGTGATAATAATATGTTATTTTTCAATTCTAACTCAATTTATGTGATTTTTATGACCTTATTAGGTGTTAAATAATTACTTTAAACACTAGATTATAAAAAATTTAACTAATATAATTATATTATTAAGACCGGGAATTCCCGATCCCGGTCCCGGGAATTCCCGGTCCCGGTCCCGGGAATTCCCGGTCCCGGTTGTCCCGGGAATTTCCCGGGACCGGGACCGGGACCGGGAATGAGATCCCAGTCCCGGGAAATCCCGGGACGGGAACCGGGAATGGGTATTCCCGGTCCCGTCCCGGGATTTGAACACCCCTAATTCTCAGGACAATCGGGACCGGGAATTCCCGGTTTTAATAATATAATCATATTAGTTAAAATTTTTATAATCTAATGTTTAAATTGATTATTTAACACCTAATAAGGTCATAAAAATCACACAAATTGAGTTAGAAATGAAGAATAGCATATCATTATTAATATTATTATCACATTAATAATTTTTGTTATTATCTTTATATATTATATAGTTAGGATTTATATCACGATATATACGATTTAACTCTAAATAAATATATGATATACATTTTATAAAATGATAACTTAATTTATGGGGTAAAAAATACAAAAATAAAACAATAACTTATTTTTTAAGGAAAAAATTTAAAAAAAAAACGGGACCGGGAATTCCCAGGATCGCAAGGTGTGATCCCGGTCTAGGTCCCGGATTTTTTAAATCCTGATCCCGGCCGAGATGGGAAATTCCCGGGATAAAATATCTAGGACCGGGCCGGGACAACCGAAACCGGGATTCTTTGAACACTCCTAATATCATGATAGTACCTTGGGGAAAAAAAATAACCTGATAGTACTACTGTACTGCTCATGAGTCATGAATAACAAGAGTTTCAATATTATTTTTATTCCTCTTTTTTTTTTTTGCCTTATATTTTTATTCAAGAATACTGAATTCTGAATATCACTAAAATCTATTCAAAACGTGGTGACTAACTTGTTGACAACCATGCATTTGTTTCCACCTAGTACAATTTCGTGGCTATATCAAGGAACAATGATTCAATAACCTTTTTCAAGCATGGTAACACAGTAAGCCCCAAAGAGGGAATTGTATTCAATCAAAAAAACTCATTATAATGTACTAATGATACCGACACCTCACAAGAAAACGTCAAAATTACCAAAAAAAAAAAGTTTACCTCTTGGTAAACCGGGCAGCAGATCTGAGGAAAATATTCAAATTCAATGACAAAAGTTCATAACTCATTTATTTAAAAAATAACAATATGATTGACTAATGAGTAGGAAAAGTACAAAGAAAGTTATGAATTTTGAATTGATGAACATGACCCGCCAAAAGCAACTACATCACGCTCTTCACTCACACCGACTAATATAATAAAATAAACTACTCCATTTAGTCCTAATTATAAAATAAAATTGATTTTTTTTGGAGAAATTAAAGAAGTCAATTAAATTACTTTAGAGTATTTATATTTTTATGTTTTTCTTCAAACTAATTAATTTGATTAATAAACTAATATATAATCTAAAGATACTAAAAATATAAACACTCTAAAATAATTTAATTGATTTCCTTAATTTCTCAAAAAAATCAATTTTATCTTATAATTAGGATATGGAGGTGTATAATTGAAGGTTTTAATTAATATTCATAGTCCAAAAGCTCATGATGACGAGTTGACGACGAAGGCCTTTGCTATTGGAGAAACGAAGTGCAAGAGGGTCAGTACTACATCACACTACATTTGGGGCCTAATCCAATGAGATTGACCCACCAAAGCCACTGATAGGTTCAACTACCACAAGCAACGGTGATGAATGAATGGGGCTGACAAATTGAAACCCTAACAAATGGAATCCACATATAATTCTGTGCTCACAACTTGCAAAGGGTCCCAACAAAATGCACGAGGTTCAGCCCCTCCAACTGCAACAAATAGTTTTTAATTCAGAATCACTAACAGGTGTTCATAAAAATAAAAGTATGTTTCAAAGAATCATAATGGAAACTTCACTAGAACCCAACACAATGGTTTGGTCTTGTCTCACTTCCCCGCTCCCTCAAGTATATAATACTATCTTCAGTCCTAAATATAAGATAAAATTGACAGGAGGAAGTAATAAGAATAATGAAATGGATAACAAAGAGACAGGAAACTCTTTGAGCAATCTTAAAAGTTGAGGGGACTAAGTGGGGGCTATCATTGATTAACAAGAAATCTCATTCCCAACTTTTCAAGATTTTAAAAATCAAAGTTGGCCCCAGAGATCCCGCCACCATAAAGCCATTTCTGGCCTGGCAATATCTAGCTTTGCAGGAATCTCAGATGAAGCGCCGGTGCAAAGTGAAAAACCTCTACAAAAACCCCAGTATAGGTGGCTTCTCTGCTTCATGAGAGAAAGCTAAAGAAAAGCTCCAAAACGCTCTCTAGTCTCCATCCAACAAAGAAAAGAAGTGGGCGAAATTTGAAAGCAACACTTCTGCTCCTTTTTTATTTATTGAGTAAAAGCAACTTCTCAGACATATCTTTCCTGTCCCAGATAAGAGAAAGTAACAACTCTGTAAAATTTGAAATTTCTGAAACTGCAAGTAATGACTAATGGGGATATAGATTCAATGAGCTATTTTTCAACAATTGCTGCTTGCTTGGCTAAGAATTGAGATGTACAATACCTACCTCGGGCGCTAGAGGCTCCAGTCTACTGTGGCACTGCTTTTTCGCTTTTGTAGATATAAAAGATAAAAGCAAACATTGACTATACCAGACACAACTCTTTCAGGGATTCAGCGCTCCAGCGGGCCATTAACATTGCTCGTGACAAAGGATATCAGAGAGTATGGTGGATGCACGTGGGACCTTCAAATCAGTACACAAGCAGCAAAAAGGAAATCTCAGAATGTCAAATTACTATAACTGTAAATAAACAAGAGCATTAGGGGGAAAACAAAACTTATTTTTATTACCATACTGATGGAAGTTAACAAGGGGGCACAGAGAAAGTTTCTGCAGCTCAGCTAAATGCATGAGAGTCAAGATCCGAGCCATTGCTCCAATCCAGTTGAACCAAACGTCTGCACTGAAGATGTAATTTCTAATTCTCACCACTGCGCATCAATACTGTCCTATTCAACAAGTTAGAAAACTATGTATTTAACAGTACGGCACTGTCACTTTGATGCAGGAAAGAAGCACTTGAAGCAAACTAGTGCCTCTGGATTTTGCATTATTTTGATTGTCTACCCCGTCTTGCAACAGGGGATAATAATGAAAAAGAATAAACCAAACTTTCGCATTATCGCTATTGGGATCAAGTAGTTCACACGTGGAATTATAGCATTCGGAGTTTTGTACATGATAGATATACCAAGTAGTAAGCATTAATTATACAGTCGTTCATAACAGGGGAAGGAGGAAAAAATACATTACACACATATCTGCGCATCTAGTCATTTACATTCTAAATTATTGTTCAATTTAGTATGACAAATGACCTGGGGTGATGCTACAGGCAAGCGCTTACATAAATATCTCTGTATCGCCTCCAACTCAAATAACCTACTTCTCATTAACTAAACATATGGTGCTTTTGAGGCTGGGCATCAAGAGGTGCTGCTTGATGTTCTCTGGCCTGGCCTGGCTTGACTTTTTACTTCTTCCACTGTGGAATCCTTTGAACAACGACCTAAAAACTCATTGCAACGACATAAATCAGCTGGCATCTCTTTTTGAAATCAACTACGACATAATCAGGCCTTCAATATCACTATACCTCATTTTTTTGGTACAGCCTCAAAAATCAGTAGGGGTTTCCCAGTCATTAATTATATTTTTTTGCTTTAAGATGACAGAGAGTACACAAATTGACTTCCGGCTTATTCTATGTGTCCACTTATAGGCTTAACGCAGTAATAAAGATGTTACAGTTGATATTAGTCGAACATGATATAGTATTAGTCTACCGAAAAAATAAGATAGCATTATGTGACTGTCTAAATATGATATCCAATCAGTGTATGCTTATTAAAGAATCAAAAAGGATGAAACACTTTTATCATAGAAGATCACAGTCCTGGAATGTTCTGCACTATTAATACTTCAAGCAAAACACATCCTCCGTAGAACATTCAGTACGGCACAAACATGAAAGTTAACTACACACGAAGAACCATAATTTTTGAAGAACTACCTTGCCAGAATTCTCTTTGTTTCCAACAATTGTCTGACAAGCTAGCCTCCAAAATTCGGGTTTCTGGAGCCACAAGTAAATTAAGTAGCTAGTTTTAACAAATAAAGCATACTGTTAGAATAGAAATGTCTGTCTATGCGAGAGCAAGAGACAGGGGAAGATACAGAACATGCCTTTTTAAGATACCGAAGTTCAGTATTTGTTCTTTCATTTAAAAGATCTGCTCCATCAATAATCTGCAATAGACGAAGAAATAATAATGTTGCTCACATGTAGATAGTAACGAATATTTAATTTTCAATGCTCATTTGATGGAGACATCGTGTGGATGGTTCAGTAACATTTGAATTTTGAGCACAACTCAAAGAATTAAAAAGCTCATTGTAAATATGAATACAAAACCTATTGATGTCATTTCAAAGAAGCAACACATAATAATTCATAAAATAAAAAATCAACCTCATAGATTGATTCCAAATATTTTTATCGAGCCATCAATCAATCAATCAGACAGAAGGAAAGCACGTATATATAACAAGACGCAAGAGGCACACAACAACGTGCCTTCTTGCTTTTTTTAATAAAATACTATCAATCTTGACAGCTTCAGATCCACAAAATTCAATTTTCAAGTGGAATTTTATTCGCGGTATCAAACTATCAATAACCTTCACCCTTAGTAATTATAGTCAGTGGGAGGCGTTGGCTGGTACCACTAGAATTTCACAGTGTGGCTCCAATACAAGCGCTAGTTAATAGTTATGTACCTCTACTATGCAAGTTCCGCAGCTACCACCTCCCCCGCAGTTCATCACCTTCCCCTGTTGAAACAGTAAAAAAATGGTTCACAGTCATGAAAAACACCAAAACACATAAACCCGTGAAAGATTACTCACTATTGAGCAAGCATGATTAGTTGTGATACAGGGAAAAGGGAAAAAGAATCATTGAAGCATGTAATCGGTTTGACAAGACAGTGCACACATAAAAAGCTTATCCCAGCTGTAAATTTTTACGAGTCTGTTGCATATATAATTGATTTGTAAACTAAATCACGTTTACACAAGAATTTTTCGAAATGCAAAATTGCGTTGCCATGTGCGCGACGTCGAAATGATTAAAAAAAAAAAAACAATAAAACGACGTCGCGCTGTCTTATAGTCGTCTTGATACTTACATACGTGGCATACAGCTCGATCTTGTTATCCAGCATGATGTTCCTCAGCAGCTTCTCTCCACTAATTGCTTTAGCTTTCTCTACCGGATACGATCCATCACTTCCCGGCTTTGGCTGCCAAATGTAATCATAAATATCTAAATACAACTAAAATTGCAAGCCCTCTCATGTTCTAAAATTCAGCATTATTGTAGAACAATAAAGACACATATATACTAGATTTTATGTATAAATTAAATCAGTACCCCAATGAATTCGAGCTCGATTTCAGCCTTCTCGGTCGGAATTTCCGAGGAATCGCCGGCGAATGAAAGTGAGCGTGGCCGCCGGCGGGGGTGATAGCCTATCGGATACTGAGAGGTTCGAACACTTGCGGGCAATTCAGGTGAACGATGCGAAATGGTTGAGAATATGTTAATGGAAGCCATTGTTGTTGTGTTTCAATTGCTTCCAGTCCACGCTTTGCCCTTACGAGTTACGACCCTCGCACCTGTCCCGCATCGACTCGTTTGTATTTCCGCACTCTTATCCCACTCTCCTGTTTTGCTGGAAGCTTCGCTCTCTGGTTAGCCTCTTCCAGAAAATACCAAAACGACGCGTCGTTGCTATATTAGCCTTTTTATTTTATTTTTTTGCCCGGGCGATATTTCTTACCTTTTTTAACGAAGTACTTTGTGAAAGAAAGAATGAGCTATATAACGAAGTACTCCCTCCCTCCGATCCTAATTATAAGATAAAATTGATTTTTTTGAAAAAATTAAGAAATTCAATAAATTGTTTTAGAGTATTCATATTTTTATTTTTTTCTCCAAACTAATTAATTTGACTAATAAACTAATATATAATCTAAGGATACTAACAATATAAACACTCTAAAGTAATTTAATCGGCTTCCTTAATTTTTCTAAAAAATTCAAATTTATCTTATAATTAGGACCGGAGGGAGTACTTTTTTCATTCGTTTGTTTTAGCCTAATATTAACCTAATATAGGCTTGAGACAATAAGAATGAATAAAAAACACAGCATCAATTTTACTAACTCGGAACAAATACATAGGAGCAATAGACATTGGATTAATTTTGAGGAAAAAAGATTTTAAAAAAGATAATATACACAAAATGAGACAAGATCGAGAGACCCCATCTCAAAAATTTCTGAGGTTTTTTGTCGGAGCTTGAAACATGAAAATTCAGAATAACTTACAGACGAATAAACAATTAGTAAGAAAAGCTATGTTTCAACTCTAAAATTTGTTTGGCATGAGGGAAATAAAGGAGATAAGGAAAATTTTTATGGGTTTAATTTTAAAGAAAATTGATAAGTGGGATTATGAAATTTCTTCTTTCATCCTCCTTACTTTCATTTCCCTCATACCATGGTATAACTGAATGACTTTTATTATCCTTTTTTTGGTATTTAATATAAGACACATTCATATAATTTAATTAGATTAAACAAATTAACTAAGTTAGTTAATATGATGTGTATTTTTTATAAATATCCTAGTTATTTTTCTTAATTTATTAATTATCTTTCCTCCTTGATTAATATTAAAGAAACATTGATGGAGGTAACTTAGGAAAAAAATTGACAAAAATAAAACTATGTCTTATATTTAGAACCAATATTAACTCCTCAAATACATCTTATATTAAGGACTAGATGGAGTAAAACGTGAATAACTTTTTTTTTTTATAAACGACAATTTCTATTAACAATTAAAATGATAGTGCATCAAAAGTCTGCAATCATAAAACGTGAATGACTTGGGGAGTTTGTGATAGCTTATTTTTGGGTAATAAGTGTTTATTACGTAAGTCGAGATAAAACTTCTTTCACATACTTACTTCGTATACCATAAATCATGATTTATAAGCACTTATAAGTAAAAAATAATACGCTATTACATGCCAGGAAATTTCATGCCCCGATGGTTTAAAGAATTATTATTAATTTTATATTTAAAAATTGTTTAGCGAAGAAAATTTTTTGACTTGCTTGCTGAGGGTATGTTTGGGATTGCGTTTGGAAGCCTAAACATGCATCCAACAACCAAAAACTACTTTTTTCAATTTGATTTTTTTAAGAAAAAGTTGTTTTAAGTCATAATTTAAAATTTCTTGCTTTTAGCCTTTTCATTGTGGAAATAGAAAACGTTGATATCATGAACAAAAAAGAAATTAAATACCCCATTTAGAAAAGATATTAGATCCCACATTCTTTTATTAAAATAACATTACAGTCCTTTTGATAAATTTATTTGTAGATAAAAATTTTGGTCATAATTATATAAGTCCACTTAAAGGTTAATATTGACTGTTTTCCAATTTTATCATTATTTATAAAAGTATATGAAGAAAAAATAAATAATTAAATTTAAGGGAAATTGGGAAAAACTTCCCAATTAAAAATTTAATTGACATAAATAAACTCATAAATTTATATACATGATAAATGACAGTTTTCTAATTAACGTCAATTTCACCAATCAAATTTTTAAAAGGTGATTTTTCTCCAATTTTTCTTAAAATTTAAGTAATTTAATATTTTTAAATTTTCCCAACAATACATTAAACTTTTTTTAATTAAATTTATATCATTTTCGGTCATTTTACCTCTAAACTTACATTTACATTAATCATCCAAACAAGTTTCAATTTACCAAGCTGTTTTTTTATAAAATCAATCTATATATAAATCACATTACACAATTTAAAAGAAAAATTCTATCACCACCGATCCAAATATACCCTAACTTGTTTGACCAACCACAATAAACTATTTTTTTTGTTACAAATAATCAACTACTTTAGTTTCAATGTTCCGTTTAGGAAAATATTGAAACTTTTATTCTATATTGAAACTTTTATTCTATCTCATGCTTATAAAATTCATATTAAAAAAAAAAAATTCTATCACCACTAATCCAAATACACCCTAACTTGTTTGACCAACCACTATAGCTGGGAATACAGGCCAGCCCGCAGCAACCCGCAGCCCGCGCGGTGCGGGCCTGTGCAACCCGCACTTCTGCGGGCTGGCAAAACGCCAACCCTAACCCGCAGTGTGCGGGTTGCGGGCCGGCCCGCAGGCCCGCATTTTTTTTCTGAAAAAAAAAATTATATTTTTCAAAGAGGATTGAAAATATGGGACACATATATATTAGTAGTTAAATTTACCTTCTTAGTATCAATCATTTCTCTTATAAGAATTTAAAAACATAATCTATAATTTAAAAGATAAGGTTATCAAATTTGTTAAAGTTTATAAATAAAACATAAACTCATCCTTAAGCAACCAATATATAATAATTTTGTTTAAAGAATAAGGGAAGAAGCTAAGATTTTTTCTCCTTGGATTGGGAGGTACTAAGATAGAAGTAGAAAACTTATAAATTTTGTAAAATTATTATATGTAAATAAAAAGTAAAAAATTTTGCGGGCCAACCCGCCAACCCGCGGGTTATGCGGTGCGGGCCTATGCGGCCCGCATTTTTGCGGGTTGGGATTTTCCCAACCCTAACCCGTCAAAACCCGCGGGCTCACGGGTTGAGCCCGCGGGTTGAACCCATATTACCGGCTCTACCAACCACAATAAACTACTTTTTTTGTTACAAATAATCAACTAATTAAGTTTCAATATTCCGTTTAGGAAAATAGGCTTGTGCCCGTGTGGGCCAAACCTATAGAGGCCCGTCTACCCATTTCCTACCGCTACTTTATAGCCTTGTCTGGATTATCATGTTATCCCGACATTCCCTATCATTTTTGTTATACTCGTAATATTTATATCTCAAATTACTTTCTAACTCCTATCAACAGCAAAGGGAAAAAGAGCAGTGCAGCCAGAATTTAGGACACAAAATCAAAGATGATTGAATTAAATAAAAGATATTTAATCTATAGATGAAAAATTTTATTCCACGTTTTAATATCAAATCTAATTAGAATTTCAAGTAGTTAATAATATTTAATATCCACACCTTATAAGACAAGGAAATATGCTAAATACATCTAAAAATGAGCAAACATATACACATTATTGGTGAATGGGAAGGGATTTTGTAACTTTAACGACACTAAGTATCTCTCTGTTTTTTTTTTTTCTAAAAAAACCTTTTTAAGTGTAAGGTCATGAGTTTAAATGATTCCTACAAGGCATCACTTTAATTTTTGTTATTAGCCTAATTTAACCAAACATTGTTGATTGAATTTTTCAAAATTGCCTTTATTTAATGAGTATTGAAAATTGTTAAAAAAAAAAAGAATATTGGAAAAAAATTATATTTTAAATTAAATTTTTTACTTAATTAGACCAAGCCTATTTGGATTAGTGTTGGATAAGTACGTTCACATAAGTCAATATAAATTTTTTTTACACACTTACCTCGTATATTATAGATCAGATCAAAAAAATAGCTGTAAACCAAGCAAACAGTAATAATAAGAACAAGAAACAGGACAAAAACATTATTGGTGGATGGAGGATTTGTATAATTTGAAATCCAAATAGCCGTTAAAAAAAAATCGAAATAGTGCAGTTTGTTTTTATATCTTATATTTATAAGGGAGAATTCCAAAATACTATCATTTGAATTTTAAAATTCTGTTGACAAAAAGCGTAGTGTGTGTTTGGAATAACGATAGGAATAACGGAGTTTGTTAATTTAGTTTTTGGTAATTTTATTTTTGGTAAAAACCTGATTGTGTAATGTGATTTATGTTTGGAACAGCGATTGTATAAATGATTTTTGTAAAAATAAAACTTGTTTAGATTGACTTAAGTACAAGTGACTTTTGTGATAATAGTAAGAGAGAATGGGTGGAAAAATATTTTAAAAGGTTAAAAGCACAAAAAAATAGTTTAAAATAATTTTTGGAACTGAAAAAGTATATTAAGGATAAAATTGTAATCAGTCTAATAACACACTGGCTACAGTTGAAAAAATATTTTAAGGGTTAAAAGCACAAAAAAATAGTTGAAATTAATTTTTGTAGCTGAAAAAATATATTAAGGGTAAAATTGCAATCAGTCTGATAACATAATGGATACAACTGAAAAAATATTTTAATCATTCCCACCCTCCCCAAAAGTTAAATCAGTAAAAACTCCAATGTTAAGCTTATGACATAAGCTATTTTGATCATCACAAGCTCAATTGATAATTGTGGACTCCAAATACTCTTTTTTTTTCTTAATTGTCAATTGGGATTTGGGTATCAATTGAGCGTTTTGGGGTTTAAATGCTCCCTAAACACACTCGTAATGTGATGGACAACACAAATTCTTGTTAAATCACTAATTTAGGATTTTAAAATTTAAGTGATGTGTTTTTAAATTTTTTTATTTATAATATATAATATATATAACATTAATGTCAATGAAGTTCTTGACCCGAAATATTAATGATTGATTTTCTGCTTCTCACTTAATAAAAAATTGAGGAAAAAGACAATAAGGGTGGGAGGGAGAGACAGTCAGACAGACATGCGCCTATTTAGTTGAGCAGAGGAGTGCAGCAGGCTGGAGAACCTTTTGCTTTTTACTGCTTTCGTTCTCTCTCTCTTTCATAAAAGGATTCTGATTCCCTCTGTTTATCTTTTCTGAAGATCGTGCTCTCTTCGATTTCTCTGCGTGTGGAACGGAAGCAACAATGGAGGGCGGGAAGGTCGTGCTACAGTCGTGCTACTGGTAATGGCTCACCATAACAATGGCAACAACAGTTCGAGCCAACAGTTAGTGAAGACCGTCTTCCATGATTTTATGGGCGCGAAGCCCAATGATTCCCTTGTCGTCTTGGCCCCCAAAACCGCCACCATGAGGCTGTCCGAGGCCTCGCCGTCCTCCGCATCGATGTCCGTTGCCGCCTCTTCTGGCGGTGGCCGTGGTCCCTTCTCAACCACTTCCGACATCGGCTCTGGTCAGTGAGTCCCCCCTCCCCCTCCTCCCATTTGTTTTTAAATTTTCAGTTATTTCAGTAAAAAAGGGGAAAAAGTAAACTTCTTTTGTACAATATACTATCCTTCCAGCATTTGGGTGGGTGGGGTTCAGATTTTTTTTTTTTTTTTTTTGTGGGAAGACCTGATTTTTTTTGTGTTAAGTCTGCTGATTCTCATTCACTATGTGTTTTAGCCATCCGTTTCTTCTCTCTTTCTTTCTCCTTCATAGCATGGAATCTTTCTGATGGACTGATCTTTGTGAGTCAGAAATGGAGTGGATTGGTTAGGTACTATGTTGGGTCATCTTTTCCTGTACACTATATTTTCATGTTTTAATTTCCCCCCTTAAAAGTTGTTTTCTTTATTCCCTCTAGCATTTGTCTGGTGTCAGCAGGAGCATTCTCTGGTAGGTTTTGTAAATTCAAGGTTTCTTTGCTCATAGTTTAACTTTGCGATGTCTTGTTTGTTTTGGTTTTTCGCTTTCAAATATATGTGGAGTAAAGAACTGAATGCGTGCTAAGACGATACCAAGTTTTGAAATCTGAACAGTAAAAATTATTCAGCATACTACCGCGTTTGTCGACAACTGTGAATTGGGTGATGATGATATTTTTTGTTCGTCCTTACATAATTATCGTATTGTTGTTGTTGTTTATTTTGATATTTCATTACTTGAAATGGGAGATTTTTAGTCCTCAATCTCATTGGTTTTTATCCAAATATATATGAAAAGCTTCTGTGTTCTTTTTTGGTATTTTAGTTCTAAAAGAGTATGATGTTTTCTCCTCATCGATTTGATAGAAAGACAGGTAGGAAATCATCTCGAGGGAGTTCCATTTTATGGACCTAGGAGTGATTTTTCTGACACTGGGCTAAGCAACAGACTAATAGGAAACAAGAGAGGCAGTTCTGAGTCCGCTTTCATGGGATCATCCAGAGACGCCTTCCAAATGGTCCCTGACTCCATTCAAAACTCACATTTGATGAAAGTATGAATCATGAAAATTTTTCTTCTCCGATATTCACAGTAGCTGCCAATAATTTTCCTGTTTTTTATATTCTTTGATACTGAGCTGTGTTTTTGATTAGATGTTCCGGAGTACAGAGGGAGGAGATCATCATAGAAGATCTAATGATGATGAAGTTTTTCCTGGCATGCAGTCACTGAAGCCAACTTCAGCTTCTCAGATTTTTCAGCCTCTTACTGGAACTAAGTTTGATGCCAATAGATGGGAACGGTCTGTCGTTATGAATGCTGGCCCTTCAATGCAGCATCCACCACGTGGGGCTCGATTAACACCTTTTGTGCACCAGATAGCTTCAAACAAGGTCAGGGAGACCAACACTGGTCCTTCATTTATCTCTCAGTCAGCTGCTGATGAAGGATCTAGAACTGGAATGAAAGGCCCTGGAATTTTGAGCTCTATAAACATCACAACTTCTGCTACTGAGAAAACTCCATCTGCAGTGGTGCTTGGTGGAGGCAGGCCAAAGCCTATGATGAATGTAATAGATTTAGAATCAGCCACTCCTCTGAGGTAACTATTGTGAGCCTACTCATCCAGTTTATGGTCCATGATGCTATTTATTTTCAACTTCTTGATTGTGTGAAAAGAAGACTGATTATTTGCATTTGTTGTTGACAACAGCCAACATGGGACGAGATCTGCCAGCTGCCAGATGACCATATTCTATGGAGGTCAAGCTCACGTGTTTGATAATGTCCACCCTAATAAGGTCTGATCTTTGGTTGTTAGTGGTGGTGTTATTCTATTGCATTTAGTGTTCTTAGGCCTGAAATTGGTTTATATGTGAACTGTTGCAGGAAAGTATTTCTGTTTTAAATAGTTTACTCTGGAATTTATTTCCATGGTTGCTGTTCCTCTTTTGATGAAACTGTCAAGGCAACAACTTTTGCAGATTTCCATTGCATGAAACGTTCAAACTCAGGCATTTGTTCAGTGATTCTGGTTTAATCGGAAAAGATGTCTGGTCTTGATATTTTAAGTTCTTTCTGAAGCTACATTGATGTTATTTGTGCAATAATTTACTTAGCTACTTCCTGCAAAATCTGGTGTGTATGCTGAATCTGTGGTTGTTACTGGAAATCATGGGTAACTGTTATTTGCATGAAATGCTCATTCACTAGGTGAAAGTCACCGTCGAAGATTACCTATGGGAAGTTACTGGTGCAATTATCATACTTTTTTATTCTATAGGTGTTTATATCTAGCGTAGGTAACAAAAATATATACTTTAATTTTTATATAGAAAGTAACATTTGCTTGGTAAGTTTTCTTTTTTTAATTTAGGGCCTGCTGTAAGCAAGTGGTTTATTAGTATTAAGTCCTACTAATCTGCAACTGTTCGTCACTCACTTGATTCAACTTCTGAAAAGAAATTTGGAACTTACTTAGAAATGGGTGGTATCTGGGCTTTGGCTAAAAAAATTATGCTGGACTGCTACTCACATTCCACAGAAGAATTAAAGCTTTTCTTATTTTTGGTTGAAATGAATTAAAGCTTCAGTTGTACTCTGATGGTTTGCATTTCTATATTTTGATAGTAATACTGAGTGCAAATGATTGATGAGCATGCTGTATACTCTTTATCCTAATCGTTTGCGTTTCTATATTTCAAGTTGTTTTGGAATCGCAATTACTGCTTTGAGTTTTTGAATTTTTTGGCATTCCATGTTGGTTTACAGCATTTCTCTGTCACCAGCTTCTCCTGAGAAGGATTTATAGTATCAAGAATGTTCGTGTGTCTTTATTAACATATTTGTTGTTAACTATCTACTGATTTGGTAGTAGCTAGCGTCCTGGAACGCCATGTGTTGGTGTTTATTTACTACCTGAGTGCATCCACATCTTTAACCATGTTTTTGGCATTCTTCAAAGGTCTATACCGCACGTGGTTTAAAATCTATCTTCTTTTTGGTCCTTGATCGTCATCTTGAACTTTTCTGCAACACCAGTATCAGCCAATCTTGGCCATATATCTTGCGATCAAAGATGATAGTGATGTTTTACATAATTGTGTGCTCTGCTTCTTTCTAGATTTGTCTTCTACTAGTCTCTATATGAATATTGCAGATAGACAATTACAATTTACTGGTTAGTGGTGACCAACATTCTACCCTCAATCCTGTCTAGTTTTGCTCCGCACTCTGTTAACAGTTGTGAATATGTATGTATATATGTACCACCTCCGGTCCTTATATATAAGAGCTAGATAACTAATTTGAATAGATTAAGGAAGTTAGTTAAGTTAGTTATTTATAACAAATATATGCTTATTTTCCTAAAATGCTCCGCTTTCATCATGAGCACCGGTGTATGAGAACCCCTTAATGTGTGCAATAAATAGAGATGTTTTGGGAAAATATTATAATTTTAGGAGGCAAAGTGGATTGAGATATTATATTTAGGGTTAAATTCAACTCCCAACTAGCTTTTATATTAGGAACCGGGGGTAGTATATATTATTCATTTGACTTTGACTCTGCATGTACATGTTTGCATCTTGGTGTGTCCATGTGTGTATAGCCATAGCAAGTGATGTGGACGGATGTTGTATGCAGGCAGATGTTATAATGAGCTTAGCCGGGTCAAATGGAGGAAGTTGGTCCACAAGCACTTGCTCGCCCAAGCCTCCATTTAAGCAGCTGCTTCATGATTCTGTAGAAACTCAAACTGGGAAGCTTCATGCCACTCCACCATCACCACTAGGTATTCCTCCACCACAAACAAATCCATCATGATTCACAATTTCTTTGCTTCAATTGATTATTAAATAATGTAAACCTTTTTGATCGTAGCAGGGCGACCTCAAGCAAGTGTTGCTGCTAAAGAAGATGGCAGAAGAAACCCAGTTGAAGTAGCCGAGCTAGGTCCCATTTCTCAAGAGAAGAGAGCCCAATGATGGATTGATTCAAATTGACGATTGGTTTTTGGATCTGTCTGATTAAAAACAAGTTTCTTCTCTCATTGTTATAATTATTCCCATCATCCTGAGCTTCATTCTCATCCTCGTCATATCGAATGTTTAATTAAACAAGTTCCATCACAAGTGTTCAATGAATGTGTGAAGTGCCTTAGGATTTGAAGGATCTGGTTTGGAGTGGTCACGCTATAATTGGCATGAAAAAATCCCAATGATTAAACATGAATTCATTCCAGTAATAACTATTTATAATGTACATAACTAAAAGGATTGTGGTATTCCTAACATTGTCATTTATACGGGTCTTATGAATCAATAAATAATTGAGTTAAACGATTGGGCTAAAAAGGGGTTATTTTTATGTGGGTTGATTTGTTTTTATTTTCAACCCAACCCTTTTTGAAAGATATGGATTATTTTTTACAAGAAAAAAGAAAGATATGGATCATTTGGGCCAACTTTTATGATTGACTTGTTTTCCTAACTCTTAATTGTTGTACAAATAAAACGGCCTCCACGGCAAGCGGGCGTGTTCAACTTGTTTAAATATAAAGTTAAGGTGTAAAAATAGTAAAATACCCATGAATTTTTTTTAAAAGTGCATCTAACACCATAAACTTTTTTTAGGTGCAAAAATACTCATGAACTTCTCAAAATGGGGCAAAAATGTCAAACCGTTAATTGGTACAAACGTCCGTTTTGTGGGACCCACAATTTTATTTTTTGAGGTGCAAAAATACCCATGAACTTTTCTAAAAAGTGCACCCAACACCATAAACTTTTGAAAAGTTCATGGGCATTTTTGCACCTAAAAAAAGTTTATGGTGTTGGATGCACTTTTAAGAAAAGTTCATGGGTATTTTTGCATTTTAACCCTTAAATATATTGTGCCACAAATTATACTAATTATGAATTTCCTTGATTTGCATACAATTAACATTTTTAAAGCTTATCAAGAATGCATTGCATTTTGAATTCCTATGTATAAAAAAAGAAAGAATGCATTGCATTTGCAACGGCTTTATTCTAATTCTTTGAATAGTGATATGAGCTTCAAGATAGTGTAGAAAATGACTCATGAATAATGATGAACAAGGAAATATATAATGACCAAATATTTTTTTCCAATGTATATATGGACTATATACATGTTAATTGATTGAATTGTATACCTTTGAAAAGAAAAATCTCGTAGATAATATACCTCAAATAGCGTAATTCACTTTCTTCATACTGTACCAAACAAAAGATACAATTCAATCATGTATAGGAAATTATTCATGTGGTATAAATCTCAATTCACCCTATTGTAAGAAATTAGTCTTTTTTGTTAGATCTAACCCTATTGGCTATTGGCGATAAATCATTGGGCATATTTGTAATGGCGTTGAGATTGCTTATAAGCTGCTTTTTATGTAAATCGAGACAAAACTCTTCTTATATATTTACCTCGTATACCGTAAATAATGATTGAAAAGTTGTTTTTAAGTATTCCAAACAAGCATATTATGACTTGTTTGGATTTTTGTTT
Source organism: Inga oerstediana (assembly GCA_963210345.1). Taxonomy (NCBI): domain Eukaryota; kingdom Viridiplantae; phylum Streptophyta; class Magnoliopsida; order Fabales; family Fabaceae; genus Inga; species Inga oerstediana. The sequence continues at coordinate 6,065,243 of OY723405.1, forward strand.
GAAAAATAGCAAAATAATACAAAACTCCTCTCCAATACTAATCTTACATACTATAAATTACATTTGGAAAATAACTTCTACTGTGAATCCCAACAGTCAGATTAAGGGACGTGGCTATCCTTATCTTATATATCCCGGTCTGCCTGCCCATATCTGTCTGGATCCCATTTTTCTAATAGTACTATCTTTTCTGCATTAGGCCAGACAAGTAGTCCACTTGGACCCGGACACCCTTAGCATTTCTACTCATTCCACCTGTTGCTTCACCACCCTAACTCAACCATTCATCTCTGCCCCAAAACAGAAACGTTTTCACTCAGTTAAAATGTATCTAATAAATTGAATGATATATATGCATGTATTTAATTAATTAAATGCATGCATAGCTCAACCATTCATCTCTCTCCTAAAATAGAAACGTTATCGCTAAGTTAAAATGTATCTAATAAATTGAATGATATATATACATACATGTATTTAATTAATTAAATATGTTGGGTGCACATGTAATTAATTATATCTGAGGGGTGCCAATGTAAGAGGGGCAATGAATCCAATGCCTATTCTCGGTCTATAAAAACTCCCAAACTATTCTCAATATTCCCACACAAGTTACTTGATCATCTCACTTGTCGCAATAAAAGCAAGTTCATCTTAAAAAATGGCCGGAGTTCTCTCCAGTGAAGCAACTGAAAACATTCCCATAGATTTCTCTTTAGCGGAGAGCTTACCTGAATCTCACACATGGTGGTCAGACGTATGCTCTGATGTTGTTGATGGGTCGACGGTATCCATACCGGTGGTGGACCTCCAGGATCCAAATGCCATGGAAACAATTAAGCTTGCATGTGAGGAATGGGGCATTTTTCAACTCAAGAACCATGGAATACCTTTATCTCTATTGAAGGAGGTGGACGATGAGATCAAGCGCTTCTTCTCTCTCCCAATTGAGCAAAAAGCAAAAGCCTTAAGGCCTCCCGGCGGCCACTCCGGCTACGGTTCAGCTTACATCTCACCCTTCTTCCCCAAGGTCATGTGGCGTGAAGGCTTCTCCATTATTGGTTCATGCTACGACGATGCTAAAAAAGTTTTGCCTGAACATGAACTTGCCCATTTTTGGTATATATATATATGTGTGTGTGTTGTTCTTGATATATTTATATCATACTGTTGCTAAATAAAAGTGATTATTTTTCATGTAGTGAAACAATGGAAGATATTCAGAAGCAATTGAAGATGGTAGCAGAGAAGGTAACAAGTGTAATACTGGAGTTGTTGGCGGTACACGATGAAGAGGAGAAATGGGTTAAGAGCGATAAATATTCATTTCAAATGAACAAGTATCCGAGTTGTCCAGACCCGGATCATGCCATGGGTTTGGCTCCGCACAAAGACACCTCCATAGTCACATTCCTTCACCAAACCCAAGTGGAAGCCAAAACCAAAAGCGAGATCCGAACAGAGGACCAAACCCATGGGCTCCAAATTTTCAAGGAAGGAATCGGGTGGGTTCCAGTTCACCTGGATCAAGATGTGTTTGCTGTGAATGTGGGTGATGTGCTTGAGATACTATCTAATGGGAGGTTCACATCTGTGCTGCATCGGGCCACAGTGAGTAAGACAGCTCATCGATATTCATATGCATATTTTCATAGGCCCTCTCCAGAAATTGTTATCTCTCCTTTTAGCTCTCATCCTCGTTTTCGTGCTCTCACTTTAAGGGAATATGACGGTCTCAAGGCCAAGGATCGCCACAATGCATTGGCTTCAATCTCCATTTGAAACTTGCACAAAGAAATTACCTGTGTTCCATTTAAGTAATAAAAAGTAGTGATAAAGTTAGAAGTCCATGTTTTTGTTTGTTATGATGATCGACAATAATATATTTATTTATTATAGTTTCAAAAAAAATTATTAAACGAGTTGTTATCACACGCAAAAACCTCCTATTGGGTTTGCTTTTTTTTTTTCCCCTTATGACAAAGATAAAGAAAGAATGAAATGAAAAGAATTGGGGTTGATTAACTAGTTGAGGAAAAAGGACATGTGGGTCGCTTACATGGAAGTTGCATTCGAGTCGTTTTGACCCACATTGAACCATTCGTTTAATTGGCTCCAAAAGACATGTGGGCCTCATTATTAGTTACCTCTTCTGATTTATAATATAAGACTTAATTGAGAAGTTGATTTTCTTTCTTCGAAAATCCTTCTCACATACCGCAATATGCTATTTTTCTCCTAATAAATTTGTGTACAAAGTTAATGATAAAAATGAACATTTGAGTAAGGTGCGCAACATAGATAGTGGATTCTTACTTATGTTTGGTTCCCTATGTTGAATTCTATTCTAAATTTTATATAAGGGCACTTTAAGAAAATAAATATAATTAATTAATTTAATTAACATTCTTAATTTTTTCAAAATTGGTAATAAGTCATGTATTTAGAGCCGAAAAGAGTACAATAAGATAGATTATTTTGAAATAGGAGTGTTCTTGCTGGACTTGTGGCTGTGTTGGCTCTTTGATACCAGTGGGGAGGAAAGGTTCAATCATCTAAAAGACAGAATAAGAATGAGGCTTTTTGTATTTTGCAAACAATTTTTTTCTTTTATAAATTTAAAGACCCAATTTTTATCATAAAAGAAGATATTATAGGCACTATTAATCTTATAGCTCATTTCCTCACCATTTTTATTTTAACTGACTTTCCATATTCATTGAACTTATTATATATTATCCAACTACGTACAGAAGACTGAAACAGGGAACCAGTTCTAACGCTCATTGCAATGATGGGTATTGAGAGCTCTTCACTACTGAGCATTGTATAGAATTTAAAATAAAGATGATCTCTCAATATTAATTTTTTTAAAAAATATTTTTACTTAAAAATATTTATTTAAAAGTCTTACATCTAGATCATTAAAATTGTATTTGAACTATGCAAATCTCATCACAGTGAACAACTCTCAATGCTCAGAATTGCGATGAGCATTGAAATTGTTTCCTCAAAACAGACACCACTAATTCAATTCAACGACCGACCCTCACTGATCTCTCTTAGAATCAATTTCAGTGATAAACTCAATGATGAGTACTAAGAGCTTATCACTATTACAAACCGTTTCAAATTATTTTTTTTATTTTTACTTTCTTCAAAAAAAATTATTTTAATATGTACTATCTAAAATAAAGAAAATCTTTTAATTGACCGTTTTTCAAAGGATAACTTTTTTATTTAAAAATTTTAAGTCTGAACTATTGAAATTCTATTTGAATTATCTATATCTCACTGCAACGATGAGCTCTTGATGCTTATCATTATGATCAACGCTAAAGCTGATTCTGAACTGTCCCATTTTAAGAGGAAAATATATTTTGGTACTCACATCATTTAATTCCTGTGGTTAATTATGCATTTCTTGAATTATTCACTGATCATACAGGGCTATTAGTATAAATCTAAAGGACTGCTTCTAATGAGATGGCTAGTAAGTACGTGGACCTTCAGTTTAAAAAAGACAGTCATATATTTTTCTTTGATATTATCTTTTTGAGATCTCTGCATTATTCAGCAGTAACTTTTACTCTCAGAGAGCTTTCACATTTCATAAGGTTATAATTTGACAAATAAGGTGGTTATTTTGTATCTAAATGAAGATATTACTTTAAGATGAATTCCATCAATATTTTTGATATTCCACAACCTAGAATTTGGCATCAAGAGCTTACTATTACATTATTTTTTTCATAAATTATATGATTTTTTCTAAATGCTACTAATAATAAAATAAGCGTGACTTATCCAGGTTTTATATAGTTTCTTTTAATTTTTGTATATGATATTAATTGTGTGAATTATATACATAATGTACCTACAATAATGTAATTTATTTTTGGGTTAATATAACTTTTGGTCTCTGAAGTTTGATCCAATTTTGTTTTTAGTCCCTCAAGTTTGAAATCGATGGTTTTGGTCCCTGAAGTTTCACCCGATTTTGGCTTTTGTCTCTCAAGTTTGAAATCGGTGGTTTTGGTTCCTGAAGTTTCACCCGATTTTGGTTTTGGTCCTTCAAGTTTGAAAAGAACTTTTTTTTTCCCCGGGTCGGGTCGGGTTTCAAAAAAGGGTCGCCAAGTCTTTTTTAAACTTGAGGGACAAAAACCAAAATCAGGTGAAACTTTAGAGATCAAAACCACCGATTTCAAACTTGAGGGACTAAAATCAAAATTGGGTGAAATTTCAGGAACCTAAACCACCGATTTCAAATTTGAGGGACCAAAACCAAAATTAGATCAAACTTCAGGGACTAAAAATTATATTAACCCTTTATTTTTTTATGCCGTATAAAGAAAGATACGACTCAAGCACATCTAAAATGATGATATGATGCACGTATTGTAATTGGTATGTGCAATTTAAATTTGATTATGCATGTTAATTTTATGGATAGTATCCATTTTTAAAAACCAATCATACATTGTACCTAAAATAATTTAATTCATGGTTTTCATAATGGAACTTTTTTTTGTTCAAATATAATTGGACTTTTGGTCTCTATGTTTTCCACTTCAGGCCAGACGGCCAGCCCACTCCTATTTCGACACCCTTAGCTTTCTTCCTCTTTCAACCTATTGCTCCACCACCCTAACTCAACCATTAATCTCTTGGTGCAAAAAAAAAAAAGAAAGAAAGAAAGAAAGTAAGAAACATTATCACTCAGTTAAAATGTATCTAAATTTATTATGATTATAATATATGCATGTATTTAATTAATTAATAGAGGGGAGATGAATCCAATGCCTGAATCTCACACATGGTGGTCAGGCGTATGCTCTGATGTTGTTGATGGGTCGACGGTATCCATACCGGTGGTGGACCTCCAAGATCCAAATGTCATACTGTCATAGAAACAATCAAACTTGCATGTGAGGAATGGGGTATTTTTCAACTCAAGAACCATGGAATACCCTTATCTCTATTGAAGGACGTGGATGCAGAGATCAAGCGCTTCTTCTCTCTCCCGACCGAGCAAAAGGCAAAAGCCTTGAGGCCTCCCGGTGGCAAGTCTGGCTACGGTTCACCTTACATCTCACCCTTCTTCTCCAAAGTCATGTGGCACGAAGGCTTCACCATCATCGGTTTATCCAATGACGATGCTAAAAACGTTTTCCTTGAACATGACCTAGCACATTTTTGGTATGTTCTTTGTTTGTGACATACTACTCAGAGGGATATATTTATATCATATTATTGCTAAATAAAAGTGATTATTTTTTGTGGAGTACACATGCAGTAAAACAATGGAAGAAATTCAGAAGCAATTGAAGATGGTGGCAGAGAAGGTAACAAGTGTAATACTAGAGTCATTAGGGATACATGATGAAGAGGAGAAATGGGTTAAGTGCAATGATTATACACTTCAAATGAACAAGTATCCGAGTTGTCCAGACCCGGATCATGCCATGGGTTTGGCTCCTCATAAAGACACCTCTATAGTCACATTTCTACACCAGACCCAGGTGGAAGCAAAGACCGGGAGTGAGATCCGAACAGAGGACCAAACACGTGGGCTCCAGATTTTCAAGGAAGAAATTGGATGGGTTTCAGTTCACTTGGATCCAAATATGTTTGTGGTGAATGTGGGTGACATACTTCAGATACTGTCCAATGGGAGGTTCACATCTGTGCTGCATCGCGCCATAGTGAGCAGAATAGCTCATCGATATTCATATGCTTATTTCCATAGGCCCTCTTGTGAAACTCTTTTCTCTCCTTTCGCTTCTCCTCCTCGTTTTCGTGCTCTCACTATGAAGGAATACGACACTCTCAAGGCCAAGGATATTCACAATGCATTGGCCTCTATCTCCATTTGAAGCGTGAATTGAGAAATCATCCATGTTCCTTTTTAGTAATAAAGAGTGGGTGACAAAGTTAAAAGTTTATGTTTTGCTTGTTATGATGATCGATAATGATATATCTATTTATCATAATTGCAAAAGAAACTATTAAACGAGTTGTTATCATATGCACGCACATACCTCTTATTGGGTTTCTCTGTTTTTCCCCCTTTATGACAAAGATGAAAAAAGAATGAAAAAATCCGGGGGTTAACTAGTTGAGATGGATTAACAGTAAAAATGGAGTTGGTTAGCTAGTTGACGAAAAAGGATCTGCGGGTCGTTTACATGGAAGTCGCATTCACGTGGCATTAACTAGTTGACGCAAATTAAGGACATTGTCGTACCAACACTTTCGCCTCTTGTCTTTCAGGTCGAAGACATCTATACATATACAGTAACTACCCAAGTTTCATCCATATGTTTTTACCTGCTTATATACTCTCTACTTTGCCTACAACTGTATTATAAATAACAGGCCTCTCGTTAATTTCTTTGCTTGTCCCATACAAACCACGTACGGTGGCTTCAAAGCGCTTCATAATTATGATACCTGCCATATGTTGAAAGGCTTACTGGGTTCCTCTCTGCTTATTTATGATTTAAATTTGAACTTGTCCATTATGCCTCTCCCTTCCTCAGAAAGTTGAATATATATTTTGGCTTTTGTTGTGAATAATTTGAGCTGCTTGCTTCAGATTCCCCACACAAGCTTATACTTTTTTTTTTTGGGCACGAAAGATGGGACTTTTAAGATTCTTCTTCTCTGATAATCCCTTTTTCTTTCTTTCTTTTTTAATGTCTTGAGGTTTGAGTGGGAAGTGTACATGTGTAGGCGTGTTATATTTTATGGCTATGTAGTGTACTCACCGTATCTATTTCGTTTTCAATTGTGTTCAACAGGTTATTATAAAATAGTTTCCTCAACTAAGAATAAATCCGTCATGATTCATAATTTACTTTTCTCACTTGATTACTGAATTATGTAAATCTTATTTATTGTAACATGTTATTATAAAATGGTAAATTAATGTGTGAAGTGCCTTGGGATTCATGGATTGGGTTTGGAGTGGTCACGGACAATATAATTGACATGAAAAATCCCAATAACTAAACAAGAATTCATTCCAATAATAACTATTTATAATGTACATATCTAAAAAGAATGTGATATTCCTAACATAGTCATTTTATTTGCATGTGTATTATACATCATCAACAAAGAAAAAAAAGTTGATTTTTTATTTTCAACCCAACCATCTTGAAAGATATGGATGATTTGAACCAAGTTGGGGGGAAAAAAACACGATTATTTGGGCCAACCCATATGACCCGACGTGGACACCTTGCTGTCAATATCAATGAGGCTGTGGGGATTTAAATAAGTTGTGGCACAAATAATAGTAATTGTGAATTTCCATGATATTTACATGTAATTAATATTTTTAGAAACTTATCAGAATCCATTGCATCTGTATTGGCTTTCTTCTAATCCTTTTAATAGTGACGAGCTTGTAGAGAGTGCAGAAAATGACTAGTGAAGATACGATTTAAGCACATCTAAAATGATGATATGATGCACGTATTGTAATTGGTACATGCAATATAAATTTGATTATACATGTTAATTGTATGAATAGTACCCATTTTTAAAAATCTCATATATACATTGTACTTAAAATAATGTAATTCATGGTTTACACAATGCAACTTTTTTTGTTCAAATATAAGTTATATTGTTGCTCTTTTTGTTAACCTTGCAAGTTGAGACTCTAAATTTATCGTTTTAACGTTTTTAACTTATAAAATTGTGTCAATTCATTATTAAACTTGTGTTATATGTAAACCCGGTTCAACTCGTGAGTTTACACACAAAGTTACCATTTTTAGGGTTACATTTTATAAAATTGTGTCAATTCACTTTTAAACTCATACTAAATTTTTAGATTTAATTATATATTCAGTAGCTTCATATACGAAGAGTATAGTTAACTATGAATGTCGATAGATTTTGTTCTAAATATTTGGATTTAAAATATAAATAAACCTAATTGCTGCCAATTTTTAATATTATAATTATTTAATCATATACTTTTAATAATTATTTATCGATAGAAGTGAACTTCAGTGAGTTTATGATTCGAGTTCACTATTTAAGTTTTCGTTTCTATCACGAGTTAGTTTAAACTCATCATGAGTTTAATAATCTTGATTATCAAAGTAGACTTACTAGAACCTTTAATTTAAGGAACAAAAATACAGGTTAAATGTATCTAATCATATGATACAAGAATGTAATTACATAAACACGTGTATTGCAAGGAATATCTACATCATGTATTTTTTTTAAGAGAAATCTACATCGTGTATTTTATTTATGAATCATAAAGGGATGAATGAATCTAATCCCTCTTGTAAGCCTATAAATACTCCAACATTATTCTGACTATTCTAACAAATAATCACAACGAATGTCAACACACTGTGTTGAGAGTGATAAATTCTCACTGTGTTGCATGATGCCTGTCAGAAATCCATCCTTGTGTTTCTTTTGTTGTGAGAGAAGTTATTTATCACATTATTAAATAAGATCTAGAGGAATAATGTGCTTATATATATTTTAGTTGTTTTGTTGTTATCATATATATGCTCATCAATATATACGACTACGAGAAGTGAAGTTAATTATTGTTTGATTAATATATATATATATATATAATGAATATTATATTACACGTGTTTATCATGAGATAAAGGGTTGAGGGACATTGAGAAAAGCGTTAAAACTGGGCTTCACAAGGCTTCACCTCAAAATCATATTTGAGCAGTGAGGGTTACAGTCAGCTCCATTCAATGGGCAGAAATTTCAGGAGCATATACTTGGCTAAATTAGTCCACAAAGATACTTTATTAGGGTTTAGGGTTTAGTTTTGTTCTTTTTTACATACATAATTTCATGTTTTTCTTCGTTTAGTCTCCCTCCAATGGCAAAGACACCTTACAAAACTATCAATAATCTTGAAGAATATCTAATTAAATTTGACATTATGATATCATCCCAAGCACTGTAACAAATTAAGCTTGTCGGATTTGTCTGTATTAGTGGACATTATTAAATCAGAAGAGCAGAATGATTTGTAAGGAATGACAATTGCGATTCCCTTCAAAGTCCTGAATCATATTTATTCAGAGAGTTAATATACAGTTTTAATTTCTTCCATCATCAACAACTTAATTATCTGAAGGAAACCACGAGGAAGCTAGCCATATAAATACTATATATATAGCTCCTCCTGATACTGCTTTCACACTAACTAGCTAATTGGTCACAAGGATGCCATGAAAATAGAAATACGTGCTCTCTTTTGGCCCTTATTAAATGAGGATGCAACTTTCCTATCAACTTCACTTGTTAATATATCTTCACTTTATTTTTCATATTGAAAAATTGAATCACGCCTTGTGCTAGTGTACTACCTTTCTTATTTGGGCATGGTTCATTTTCCTGGGAGTAGTTCAACAATAGTAACACTCCCTCCAAATTCTTTCACCAATTCCCTCATTTTTTTTCCCCACACTTCAATTAAAGAAGAGAGAGTGAAGGAGAAGGTGGTGGGAAGGTCACATTTTGCCATAGGCAGTAAGAGAACAAAAGTGGGTACATAAATTATGCCGCTTTGCAGGCCAAATTAAGTATTCACACCTTAAGAAGAAAATTTGGGAATTCTTTCTATATAACATTTTTTTCCCTTTTAAACTTGATGAATTTCCGAACGGATTCCTCAATGAACCAACCTGGAAATTGTTGATTTTTTTTAAATAAACCATTTTCAATCTAAATTGAATTTTCACGTCGCCACAAATTAAAAAATATACTGATGAAATATTCTTTCTGCTTATTTAAAATATAGTGTTTACTACTCAAACCAAGATGAATTTCCAAGTCTCGGTTCTTTAAAAATTCATTTAATTTCAAAAAAAAAAAAGGTTTTCAAAATTCGAGATAATGAAACATACCATAATATAATACTCCTTTATGCCCTTAACATAAGATATGTTTGGGGATCAGTTGATCTTGATCTTAATTATAAGATAAAGTTTTCATATTTGCCAATCTTTTCTTAATTTACCTCTATTAATGCTCCCTCAATAATAATCAAGGAGAAGAGGGAAGGAGAGAATTAAGAAAAGTGACTAAAATGTTTTAGAAAATATATGTCATATTAAATAATTTATCCAACTTTCTTATAATTAAATTAGATAAATATGTTATATTAAGGATATGAGAGGTATAATGTAATCTTTAATCAATAATAATTAAGAATATTTTTACTTGTTCAGCAATCACCATCACACTATCCCAACATACACATTAGCCTATAGGCCCGTTTGGTACGATTGAATTGAGAGTGATGGAAATGGAATTGAAGCTCAATTCCATAAAGATGGTTGTTTGGTACAATGGAATTGGGGTTCAATTATAATTCCATGTAGAACCCAAATCATTCAATTCCATCAAAATGGCTTCCACCAGAAAAGCCAAGTTTTATAATTCCAATCCCACAATTCCATCCTTACCCTCCTTTGTACTTCACCGTCCTTACTCACCAGTGACTTCTTCTCCCTTCCACCGACGACGGCAGCTTTCCCCCTTCATCGGCGACGGCATCCTTTAGCACCAGCGACGACAACGATTACTCTCCCTTGCTAGATCAGACGAAATGACAACAACACCAGCGACAACAACTCTCCTCCCTCCTCTTCTTCTGATTTGGTGAGATTTGGCCTCTCTTCGTCCGATCGTCATCTTCGTCAACACTCATCTTCTCCGATGACCAGGTGCACGATGATGACAGCTACGACGGGGGCATCCTCCATCGACCTTCTTCTTGTGCGACACTAATGGTTGCTCGAAGATGGTCCTTGGTCTGGAGAGAGGTGAGATCTGCTCGAAGTTGAAGGTTGCTCGAAGATGGTCCTTGGTCTGGAGAGAAGTGAGATCTGCTCGAAGCTGAAGGCAGGTCCTTCGTTTGGAGAAGGGGGGCGATGGTAGCTTTTTTTTTCTGGCACTAGATGGATTTTTTATTGGGGTATTTTAGTATTTTTAGGTAAAAATCAGGTCTCATTTCCAAGCTATACCAAACACACTTTTAAACCCCAAATCCATATCCATTTCCATTTCCATTTCCATCAAAATCAATTCTAGTGTACCAAACGAGCCCATAGAGTTTCTCCGAAGCTTCTCATTTCAAAGAGAAGCCATCACTACATAAATCATCCCTCATCAGAGAAGAAGGCATATCATTCCACAATATTCCTCTACGAACACGATCCTTCGCTCAGTCTTGAAAGCCCTTTCATTTTATATATCCATCTTCAATCTTCAGTTCTTCACCAAGCCAATCGATCGAAGCTATGTACAGAGTCGCGAACGCTTCACAATACCTGGCCATCACTGGGTATGGAATCAAAGACATAAAGATCGCCAAGAAATCATGGGTTTTCCCATGGCAATCTTGCATCGTCCTGGACGTTTCTCCGGTGAACTACACGTTCGAAGTTCAGGCGATGAGCGCCGAGAAGCTCCCTTTCATTCTGCCGGCCGTCTTCACCATCGGCCCAAAGGCCGACGAACAAGAATGCCTCCTCAAATACGCCAGGCTCCTCTCTGCCCACGATCAACACTCCAACCACGTCAACGATCTCGTCCAGGGCGTCATCGAGGGAGAGACACGTGTCCTCGCCGCTTCCATGACCATGGAACAGATCTTCAAAGGCACCAAAGAGTTCAAGAAGCAAGTTTTCGACAAGGTTCAGCTTGAACTCAACCAATTTGGGCTTTTGATTTACAATGCCAACGTCAAGCAGCTTGTGGACGTGCCTGGCCATGAGTACTTTTCGTATTTGGGGCAGAAGACGCAGATGGAGGCGGCCAACCAGGCTAGGGTCGATGTGGCGGAGGCGAGGATGAAGGGAGAGATCGGAGCGAAGACGAGGGAAGGAGAGACGCAGCAGAACGAGGCCAAGATTGACGCCGAGACGAAGGTGATAGCCACGCGCCGGCGGGGAGAGGGACAGAAGGAGGAGATAAAAGTGAAGGCGGAGGTCAAGATTTTTGAGAACGAGAGGGAGGCAGAGGTGGCGGAGGCCAATTCAGAGCTTGCCACAAAGAAGGCCTCATGTGTTAAATCTGCTCAGGTGGCGGAGGTGGAGGCGGCGAAGGCGGTCGCACTCCGGGAAGCGGAGCTGCAGAAGGAGGTGGAGGTCTTGAACGCCTTGACCATGACGGAGAAGCTAAAAGCAGAGCACCTATCCAAAGCAAGCGTCGAGTATGAAATCAAGGTCAGTTTATCCATTTATCTATACATTATCGTCTTGGACTAGAATTTATGGGTTTGTCTTGCTTTTTTTTTTTTAATAGGTACAAGAAGCAAACTGGGGCTTGTACCAGAAACAAAAAATTGCAGAGGCTATTCTTTTTGAGAAAGAGAAAGAAGCAGAAGCACAGAAAATGATGGCGGAGGCGGCTCAATTTGCTAGAAAGCAAGCAGCAGATGCAGAGTTATATGCGAAGATGAAGGAGGCAGAGGGAATTGTGGCGGTAGGGCAAGCCCAAGGGACCTATCTGCGAACCCTGCTTGGTTCACTGGGTGGTGATTACGTGGCTTTAAGGGACTACTTGATGATTAATGGTGGGGTGTATCAAGAGATGGCTAAGATTAATGGCGAAGCAGTTCGTGGGCTTCAGCCCAAGATCAGTGTTTGGACCAATGGGGCGGAAGGCGGCCACGGCAGCGATGGTGGCGCTGCGGTGGCTATGAAGGAGGTGGCCGGTGTGTATAAGATGCTGCCTCCTCTGTTTAGGACAGTGCAAGAGCAAACGGGAATGCAGCCACCTGCCTGGATGGGCTCACTTGCCAACCAAGATTCTTAGGATGCTTGGGATTGATCTCATGTTCAAGTATTAAGCTTGGCGCTCTCAATTTGTTTTTCGTTTTACTGGTAGCATTTAGGAACAAAAATCGTGTTTAGAAATGTATAAATGTTAGAGATTTGGGTTTGGTCTTACTTCTTTATGGATATACTGTATATACAATTCTAGTTTTTAATGTCAGGCGCGTATTTTGACTACCTCTTCCAGATGGACTTTGAAGGTTCTATGGCAGATTAAAACTAGCAATATAATGCCCATTCATATTGAGTGGAAGGCTCTTGCCTTCCATTGTTATGCCGTAGGTTCAGTTTCATGAAACTCACACAAATTAAACTAACAGATTAAACCTGCCTCGTGCTTGAGCTGAAATCATATATATTGTGAATTCTTGCTCATTTTGGTCACAAAGTAATGTTTATTTCTTTTAAGTAATCTGATTAACTCTATTTTATAATACATAATCAATGCGGTTTTTAAAAAAAATAAAAAATCTTTCATGCTTCAAAACATATGAGAATGGAAAATAACATCTTACTATCAACTCTATTATGATGTACTTTAGTTTTTTAATAAAAACAAGGTGAATGGGTATTAACTGCTGCCTTCTTTGAATGGAAATAGGATTACCTTTATACTGCTAATTTTTGGGGGGGGGGGGGGGGGATTACCCTTGAAGGCTTCATCTCCACACACAAAAAGTTAGAAACAAATAAAAGTCAAAAGAATTGGTGTAAATGTAATGGTGCGAAGCAGTAGTAATAGTAGCTTTGCTACTATTGAGAAAACAACAGAACTTGAAATTCGAATTCAAATTTTAATTTGACAAGTTAAAACCAACAATATAATGCCTATTATATTGAGTGGAAGGCTCTTGCCTTCCAATTGCGTGTGCTTTTCCCACCTTATATGATCACCTTTGAAAGCTTTCTCATGTCGTTTCTACTTTTCTATTCTTTTGTCGCCTGCATAATGGTGCTTTCATATAAATACTTTTTCAATAGGGCATATATAAATGATAATAATTTTATTATTGTATATTTTTTGACACAGATTTTATTAGGTAAACATATTTCTTGGATCAATGAGCGGCCATCAAGATATTATTTATTAAACAGTGATTTATTGACCAAGTAATTATTAGCCTGTGACTCATACTAATACCATTAAGTTAGGGGAGTGGAAAAAGTACTTACTTGGTCTTCAGTCTTAACGTTAATTTTCCCTACACGCAATTTTAGTTTCCTTCTTTTATTTTAGTATTGAGAAATAAAAATGCATGGCGATGTCGACATTCAAAGTGATATAATGAGTCTTGATCGTTATACATAAGGTTGTCAAACTCATAAATTTAAGTAAATCCGTGACAGTGACATATATATGTACCGTGAACTTGTAAGAATTTACTTTTATTATTAAACATGTATTAAGTGTATATAATTAAATAATTAAAATAAAAAAATGACAAGAAGTTGATTTAAATATATTTTAAATCCATATTGTTGCTGAATAAAATTGATTTTTTTTTTGGAGTACCCATGCATTAAAACAATGGAAGAAATTCAAAAGTAATTGAAGATAGTGGCGGAGAAGGTGACATACAAGTGTAATACTAGAGTCATTAGGGGTATGTGATGAAGAGGAGAAATGGGTTAAATGCAATGATTATACACTTCAAATGAATAAGTATCCGAGCTGTCCAGACTCAGATCGAGCCATGGGTTTGGCTTCTCACAAAGACACCTCCATACTCCATAGTCACATTTCTATATACTAGACCCAGGTGGAAGCAAAGATCGGGACTGAGATCTGAATAGAGGACCAAACCCGTGGGCTCCATGTTATGAATGTAAATGATTTATTAAAAAGTGCAAGTGTACGCTGTCATAAAAAAGTAATATAAAAGTGAGTAGAGTATCATTCACATGAAGATTGATCATTAAGTGTCAAAATTAGTAATTTTAATTCTATTAGGTCGATCAATTAGTTGGTGATTGAGATTATAAAATTCAAAATGATTAAATATGAATGCAAAATGATATGAGAACAACTATGAGAAAAAGCCCTAGGGATCATATTTGACTTAGCAAATTTTGGATTAAATCACATATCTATTCTAGTCTCATTTATTCCATAGGATTAATAGTCAAGTTTTCCTAATTTAATTACTAGCCTTTTCCAAGGTCAATCAATTCTATAATTAATTGTCAATCCAATATATCCCTATATGAATTGCAACAATTAATTATGTATTAAGATTTATGGAACTCATTAAGACTATACAACTCATATGAATATATTCCTATTTCATATACAAGTCATGGTTTTAATTATAGGATTTATATATATGCATCTTCTTCCAGTCTCAACATACATATTGAAATTATTCAAAAGATGACCAATTAATTGAAAGTATTAAGAACAATAATCAAAACTTAATCATGAAGGAAAAATTAAAACTAGATTTAATAAGTTAAGATTCAATCCGTCGTTAATAAGTTACATCACCCTAAGAAAATAAAAATTTAGCTCATGATGAAATTAAAAACAAAACTAAAATAAATTGAAAACTTCATAAACATTGCATAAAACTTAATTATTAAATTCTAAAACACAAAGATACAACTATAAAATGCATGAAAATGAAAAAATCTAGTGATTTAAAGCCTTTAGTCGTCTTAGGTTAAATCAAAATAAACTAAATTATGCAGTGAAGGGCACAACTCGGGTCGAATTCTCTTAAGGAGCCTTTTATTTAATTTCTAATCTAAACTAAGTGACAAAAACATTAAAATGAGTTTTAAATTGATTTTTTTTCTTTTTAATAAATGAAAATAACCTAGACTACTATTTTTTTTTGGGTTTTTGAGAAATTGTTGAGATAATTAATGAAATTGTGATTTAAACAAATTGATGATGAATGCTTCTTGGAGAAATGGAATATAGGTTATCCTTGCTCAAAATAAATTGGGAGTTAAACCACTCACTAAGTTAAAATTAAACCTTAGCAACTTACTAAGTCTAGTGATATTAATTAGTGATTATCCCTAGAACTCTAGCTAGTTAACTATCTCTTAATACACTATTAAATATCACTTAGTGTGCAATTTATGATTGGATTTATGCAACTTGTTCCTCAATACAATGAACACTCAACTGAGATATTCAAACAAAATTAAAGCAGTCATAATACTCATTCAAACTATGAAAGAATAGCACAACCGCATTAAACCAAAAAGGAAATATAGAAATTTAAATATCAAACCACATAATCCAATCGAATTACAATTGTTTAATCCAAACTAAGATAAACAACTCGCAATCTTAGTAAATTAATCACATAACATAAAATCCTAACTCAGGAAATCTGTTACATAGCTAAATCAAAAGATGAAAACAAATAACTCCCCTGAATGTATCTCTGGAGCTCAAATCAATCTTCCATCTTCAAGAAGCATAAAAAAATTTGGCCTCTTATCATAAAATTCATCAGAGCTGCAATCCTATTAGACCTCAAAAAACCATAAAAGATGAGATAATGGAAGGAGAAGAAGATGAAAGTGTTGGTGAAGCTTGGTGATGACGTCTCTTCTCTCCCTCTCTCGTGTCTGCGTCGGCTGCTCCTAGTTCCCTCAATCTCCTCTGCGGCTCTGTGTGATTTTCTTTTTCCAAGTCTCTCTTAAAGTGCCGAAGGATGCACCTCTTTTTTTTTTATTTTCTTTTTTTTAAGATTTGAAATCTCATCAAATCCTCTCTAAGTTGCGGCCAAATTCCTCCCAGATTATATTTAGATTGGATTTCCCTAAATTCTGTACAGTTGGCCGGAAAAATCAGTTTCAGAGGTCCAAGGCGATGAGTTTCCCATTTTTGCACCAAAATGGAATTTTGGAGTTTCGGGGTACTTTTCTGTAATTTGCTCTGATAGCCAAGTAAATCAATTCCAACGTGTCTTCGTATTTTGGTACCTAACTGGCATTTTGTAAATTCGGAGTTCTTTTCTATGATTATTTTTGATATTTTCCAACCTGAAAGTGAGAGATAATATTACAGAAAAGTACCCTTTTTCCTGTCAAAATTTCCTTGTAGTCACATGCAGAATTTTATTTTCTGTTTCAGTTCTTGAAAATCTTTACATTTTGGTCCTTCATATCCAACTTTCCAAAATGACCTACAATTCAAATCAATATATTGTAATATCTTCATTCGAATTTTAAAGAGCAATCACAAAATTATAACAAATACCTCTTTTTAAGATTTATTTTCATATAATCATCTTTAATTCAATTTAATCATAATAAATGCTATTTAACCCAAAATTGATTATAAAATCCCTAAATATAATGATAAAATCAAGATATATCATTTAACCTTTCTTATAGGAGATAAAACCTTCCATATAAGTGAGAACCTATATTATCCATACTATATATTATTCAACTATGTACACAAGACTAAAACGGGGAACCAGATGCTCATTGCAATGATGGGCATTGAGAGTTCTTCACCAATGTTTGAGATCGATTTTTTTTAATTTTACTTTTTTCAAAAAATTATTTTAATGTGTATAGAATTTAAAATAAATACATATTTTAATAGTCATTTTTTTCCAAAAAAACATAATTTTTTATTTAAAAATATTTGCTTAAAAGTCTTAAATCTATATCATTAAAATTGTATTTGAACTATGCAAATCTCACTACAGTAAAGAGCTCTCAATGCTCAGAATTGGGATGAGCATTGAAATTGTTTCCTCAAAACAGACGCTACTAATTCAATTCAACGACTGACCCTCACATATCTCTCTTGGAATCATTTTCAGTGTTGAACTCAATGATGAGTGCCAAGAGCTTATCACTATTGCAGATCGTTCAGATCTAATTTGCATGGTGAGCTCTTGATACTTATCATAATGATGAACACTAAAACTGATTCTAAACTGTTCCATTTTAAGAGGATAATCTATTTTGGTACTCACATCATTTAATTTCCTGTAGTTAATTATGTCATTTCTTGAATTATTCACTGATCATACAGGGCTATTAGTATAAATCTAAAGAACTGCTTCTAATGAGATGGCTAGTAAGTACGTGGTGGACCTTCAGTTCAAAAAGACAGTCATATATTTTTCTTTGATATTATCTTTTTGAGATCTCTGCATTATTCAGCAGTGATTCAAATGAGAGATTACAAATGGAAGTTTATCAGAGAGCCTATAAGTAAAATCAAACCTGTACCTTTCACTCTCGAGAGCTTTCACATACCATGAGGTCATAACTGAAAAATAAGGTGGTTATTTTGTATCTAAATGAAGATATTACTTTAAGATGAATTCCATCAATATTTATGATATTCCACAACCTAGAATTTGGCACCAAGAGCTTATTATTACATGATTTTTGCATAAATTATATGATTTTTTCTAAATCCTACTAATAATAAAATAAGTGTGACTAATCCAGGTTTTATATAATTTCTTTTATTTTTGTATATGATATTACTTGGGTGAATTATATGCATAATGTACCTAAAATAATGTACTTTTTTTTATGCCGTATAAAGAAAGATACGATTCAAGCACATCTAAAATGATGATATGATGCATGTATTGTAATGTATTGTAAGGTTTTGAAACCCGGACCGGATACTGAACCGGTCGGAGTACTGGGTCAAGAGTCATTGGATCAGATTAGAGTCAAGCCGGGGTCAACTTGAGGCCTAAACCGGTGAGGTATAAAAAATTAAAAAATAATATAATTTCTCATCACACCAGTCAAAAATTCAAATACTATATATCATTTCTATATTTTGAATTACTAACAAAATAATCATATACTTCAATACTTGTCACATATTGTTTACAATTTTCTTTACAAATTGACGGAGAGTTGTATGAGAATAAACATTTCATATAAATAAATCAATGTTGTACATTCATCCTTGAATAATAATTTAAATTCAAATAAATCAATCCAATTTTGAAAAGAATATACAAAACCTGGTTACTCAAATATTCATAATCAAGAACAGATATCGTAAATGAAAAAAAAAACCTTTTACAATAAATATAAATAAAATTGGATACAAAAAAGTAGCCTTTTACCTCTGTAACTGGCGACGCAGGACGACGACTTAAAGTATATGAAGTGAAGTGAGTGATTTGATTTTAAGTATAAATATTCAAAATGAATATGAAGTGAAGTGAGTGATTTGATTTTGATTACTACTGACCAGAGACTTGGAGCCTAACACCATCGGTCAACTAAGTCTAAATATTAAAAAAAAAAACACCACAAACAACATCGTTTCATCAGGCATGAGAGAAAAAAATATAGAGGTGACCTAGGTTAACTTACCAACTTGGCCGGGTCAGGACGAGTTTGCTGGGTTGACCCAGGGTCAACTCTTGACCCGGGTTCAACTCTTGACCCGGGTTCATCAGCAAACCAGACCGATTTTCCGGCCAGTCCGGGTTTGAAAACCATGATGTATTGTAATTGGTACATGCAATATAAATTTGATTATGCATGTTAATTGTATGAAAAGTATCCATTTTAAAAACCAATCATACATTGTACCTAAAATAATGTAATTATGGTTTTCATAATGGAACTTTTTTTGTTCAAATATAATTGGACTTTTGGTCTCTATGTTTTCTACTTCAGGCCAGACAGCTAGTCGACTCCGACACCCTTAGCTTTCTTCCTCTTTCAACCTATTACTCCACCACCCTAACTCAACCATTCATCTCTTTGTGCAACAAAAAAAAAAGGAACATTATCACTCAGTTAAAATGTATTTAATTAATTTATTATGATAATATATGCCTGTATTTAATTAATTAATAGAGGGGAGATGAATCCAATTCCTCATCTTTGTCTATAAAAATGACCAAACTATTCTCACTATTCCCACACCTTTACTTGGTCATCACAATTGTTTCCATAAAAGTAAGTCCGTTTTGAAAAATGGCTGGAGCTCTTTCAGGTGAAGCACCCAAAAACATTCACATAGATTTTTTTTAGTGGAGAGCTTGCCTAAATCTCACACATGCTTGTCAGACGTATGCTCTAATGTCGTTGACCGGTTGACGGTATCTATACCAGTGGTGAACCTCCAAGATTCAAATGACATGGAAACAATAAAGCTTACATGTGAGGAATGCAGTATTTTTCAACTCAAGAAGCATGAAATACCCTTATCTTTATTGAAGGAGCGGACAATAAGATTAAGCGCTTCTTCTCTCTCCTGACTAAGCAACAAAGGCAAAAGCCTCAAGGTCCCCCGGCAGCTACTTTGGCTACGATTTATCTTATATCTCACCATTCTTCCCCAAAGTCATGTGGCACGAAGGCTTCGTTGTTATGGGTTCCTGCTATGACGATGCCAAAAAAGTTTTGCCTGAACATGATCTTGCTCACTTTTGGTATGTGTGTGTGTGTTGTTCTTTGTGCGTGACATATTTATATCATAATGTTGCTAAATAAAAGTGATTGTTTTTCATGCAGTGAAAATATGGAAGAGATTCAAAAGCAATTGAAGATGGTGGTAGAGAAGGTCATTACTGTAATATTGGAATTATTGGGGGTACATGATAAAGAGGAGAAATGAGTTAAGCGCGATAACTATTCATTTCATATGCACAAGTATTTGAGTTGTCCCGACCCGGATCGAGCCATGGGTTTGGCTCCGCACAAAGACACATCCATAGTCACATTCCTACACCAAACCTAAGTAGAAGCCAAGACTGGGAGCAAGATCAGAACAGAGAACCAAACTTGCGAGCTCCAAATTTTCAAGGAAGGAATCCGGTGGGATCCAATTCACCTAGATTCGGATGTTTTTGTAGTGAATGTGGGTGACATACTTGAGATACTGTCCAATGGGAGGTTCACATCTGTGCTGCATCGAGTCACAATGAGCGGGACAACTCATCGATATTCGTATGCCTGAAACTATCATCTCTCTTTTCAACTCTCCTCCTTATTTTTGTGCTCTCACTTTAAGGGAATATGACGCTCTCAAGGCTAAGGATTGCAACAATGCATTGGCTTCCATCTCTGTTTGAAGCTTGAACTAAGAAATTACTTGTGTTCCATTTCAGTAATAAAGAGGGTTGATAAACTTAGAAATCCACGTTTTTGTTTGTTATGATGATAAATAATAATATATTTATGGGTTAGCGTGATTCAACAAACTGAAGTATTTTTCTAAATATATCCATTACCTTAAAATATTTTGTGATGCAGTCAGTACTAAGTATTTTCTTAATTGGACTTTTGTTCTCTGTGATGAAAGAACTATGGCGCACTCTCTCCCATCTTATATTTTGGGCACATTTTAGAAGGATGTCATGGTCCATTAATAAAAGTCATTTTATTATCTCTTGATACAACATTTAATAGTAGCGATTTTAACCGCTACAAACGACATTAGTAGCGGTTCATAAAACTGCTACTAAATCATATGTTGCAAGGGGTTTTGTAGCGGTTATATAAAACCGCTACTCAAGCAAAATAACCGCTACTTTTTTTGTAGTGGTTCAATCTCACTGTTACAACATCGCCATAAGCAATAATCGTTTTCTGTGATATTTGTAGGGGTTATATAACCGCTACAAATATCAAAAAGTGAAAATTTTAAGGTGGGAAAAGAAAAATGAATTTTTTTAGCTATTTTGTAGCGGTTCATGATTTTCTTTTAATTAGTAGCGGTTACATAACTGATACTAATTTCATCAAAATTCAAAATTAGCACAAAAAAATTAATTTTAGTTTGAAAAATGCGCGAGAATTTGTGGGGTTTAGTAACCGCTACAAAAATTAAGAAAATTAAAAAAAAAAATACAATCATTTGTTTCAATTTTTTTTATATTAAATTAAATAATTTATTTTTTTTAGTAGTTTAGCTAATTTAATTAGCTTATTATTCAATAGTTTAGTTCATTTATAAATTAAAAGGAATAATTTAATTTAGTTGGATAAGTGATAATATTATTAAGGATACGTAGATAATAAGGAACTATTATGTTGTCTACTACAATGTAATTAGGTATGAAAAATAGATAAAAATGAGATAAAGCTCTAAAATATTTGGAAAAAAAATGGTGATAATAAATTTTATGGGAAGGAAAGAATTATTCATATAAAATATCAAAAAAACTTGTTACCATATTTGATCGTATTGTTAAGCTCCTCAATTCATACAAAAAAATTTGTAAATGAGAGAAAATGAAAGAAGGATAAGGTGAAAAGAAATGGGGAAGTGTTTGAAATGAGATGTGGTAGGGGTATTTATAGGGATCTACGTAGCATTTGTAGCGGTTAATGTATCCATTTTGTAGCGGTTTTTAATTAGTAGCGGTTATTTGTATTTTTGTAGCGGTTTAATAACTGCTACAAATATTATTTTATTTTTTTAAATATTTTTTTCCAATTTTTTTAAAGACAAAAGCATAATTTGAATTTTATTACTCGTCCTCGCCTACAAAAATTATGTAGAAAAATTATTGTTAGTGATGTATTATTAAATTTAAAAAATTTAATTTAAATGATATGGACTTAAAAAAACGCACCGCAGTATAGGTAAATTGTCATCGCCTTCAGGGAAGTAGTTTTCAAAATTGGCAGGCTGAAATGACTCACTCTCATAGGCGATGTTATTGCCTTCACCCATGTCGTAAAGGTCTCGTGGCTTTAAATGAACGATCAGGTGCCAATCCCTGTGCCTCTCGTCCTCGACATAATAAACTTGATGTGCCTCTGAAGCAAGAATATACGGCTCATCATCTTGAGAAATACCAGTATGAATTGGCTATGAGAAATTGACTAATGTGATCCCTAAGTCGTCAGTTGTCAGTCCCCAAGAAATAGTAGTATTTGCCCACAAACACTTGAACAGCGTCATGGTAAAATGGCCTTGATAATTAAGTTCGACCACATCAAGAAGCTTTCCATAATAAGAGACGCCTCCGAACTGCATGTTGGCGTCACTGCTGCACGCATAACTCCTTGTCCCAAATGTGCCATAAACACCCGAATTTTGAGTTTGCAATCCTTGATCCCGTGAAACCGTGCAAAACTTAAAACCATTGACATTGTATGCTGTAAACCTTTTTGCATGATCAAGAGGGCCGATTACGAGAGCTCTGAAATTTAGTGAGTGTGGGTTGTGGTCATTTAGTATTCTGCGCGCAAACCAGCTCGGGAATTCTCTGTGGACCTTTTTGTCAACTTCGGAGGATGTTTGTGTATGGATCCTGAGTTGACGCTTAATATGACTTCTAAATTCCCTACAATTAATAATGGAAAGGCGATAGTGAAATGAAAGTGAAAAATGTTACGAAAGATATAGAATAACATGTGAGTGTACAATTCTTACTGTATGAAAGGTTCAATTTGAGTGCAATTAATCAAGACATATCTATGTACTTGCAACTTCTCAATTGCCATTAGTTTGAAGTTCTCAGTTCCTCCAACTGATTTACCAACACGAGGGATAAATTATCCTGATGTTGGCGCAGGTTCAGGACAATCGTCAACATGAGGTGGGCGGTTGAAAGCCGTCTCAAGGTCATCAAAGTACCTTGAACAAAAATACAGCACCTCATCCCCTATATAGCCTTCAGCTATAGAATCTTCTGGCCACGCCTTATTCCTTACGTAAGATTTTAATTTCCTAAGGAACCTACGAAGTAAAGAAGAGAAAATTGATACTAAATGCTGAAAAGGAAAACTAGCTAACATAAGAACTAACAATGAATCACATATTTAAAATGAGTACCTCTCAATCGGATACATCCATCGATATTGTACTAGGCCAGCGAGCTTTGTTTTATGAATGAGATGGACTGTAAGGTGAACCATCACAGTGTAAAAGGACGGAGGAAAGATCATCTCCAAATGACAAAGCGTAAGAATGATTTTGGACTGCAGTTGATTGAGCTCCTTAATGATCAAAACCTTAGAACACAACTTCCGAAAGAAAGAACAAAGTTTCACCAAAACGATGGAAACATTGGGAGGAAGTGCATTCTTTATAGTCAGAAGGAGTAATTATTGTATAAGAACATATGAGTCATGACTCTTCAGGCTAGCAACCTTTCAAGCCTACAAGTCAACATATCGAGAAATGTTACTTGAATACCCATAAGGAACTTTTAATTTTTTCAATGTAGCGAGGAAGACTTCCTTGTTCGGTTTTGTGAGGGTAAACTTTGCCGGCTGAAATTTGTCATGTTCATCTTCACGAACTCCCATAGCGCGTAAATCTTTCCTCGCTTGAAGGTGATCTTTTATCTTGCCGGGTTCGTTAAGCAGCGTATATAGCACATTATCATAAACATTTTTTTCAATATACATGACATCAAGACTGTGAAGTAAATTATATCTCCAATATGGAAAAGTGAATAAAATACTTATCTTCTTCCACTGCTGAGGTGCCGAAGTCCTACGCGTCTTTTTTCGAGTTTGTGTTGAATTGTCACTTTTTCCAAACTCGAAGTCAATATGCTCAAGCTGCTATAAGATATTTGTACCGGATAAAGTCTGAGGTGATCCTCTTTTTTTTGGTTTCCCATTGAAGCGATTCCGTTGCAATCTTAAAATATGCCTTCCATTAAGAAACTTTCGATGCCCTATAAAGTACCACTTTCGGCTGTAGGGAAGGCGCACCGCGTTAGAGTCAAATTTGCAAGCTGGACACGCCAACCCAGTATGAACATTCTAACCAGATAATGTGCAAAGGCCATGAAAGTCACTAATTGTCCACATCAAGGCTACACTTAAGTTGAACAAAGTCTTCCCGTAAGCATCGTATGTCTCCATATCGACATTCCACAGGTCAACAAATTCCTCAATAAGCAGTTGGAGATACACATCGATGTTATTGCCCAGTGCCTTTTTGCCTGGAATGATCATAGACATAATGAAGGAGCTTTGTTTCATACACATCCAGGGGTAAGTTGTAGGGAATTAATACTACTGGCCAAATACTGTAACTTGTGCTAATATTCTTGAAAGGATTAAAACCGTTGGTCTCCAAAGCAAGCCAAACATTTTTGGGGTCAGTCACGAAATCTGGAAATTCGTTGTCAAACATTTTTCAAGCATCTACATCCTGGGGTTGTCTTAATTTATCGTCTTCATTCTTATCAACGGCATGCTACCTCATGTGCTCCACAATTTTAGAAGACATAAATAATTTTTGTGGGTGAGGTTTCAAAGGGAAGTACCTAAGAATCTTTGCAGGTTTCTTCTTCTGCTTTTTCCCCTTTCGAATTGTCTTGTACCTCGATGTGTGGCATCTCTTACAAGTCTCCCTGCTGGAATCGTCTCCCCAATACATCATACAATCGTTGGGGCATGCATCAATCTTTTGATAGTTCAACCCCAACCTGTTGATAATCTTCTTGGCCTCGTAGAATGTTATGGGAATCTTAGCGTCGGGGAATGCATCTTGTAATAATTCAAGCAACATCAACATTCCCTTATCTGTGATTCCACACAAGCACTTGATATGATACAATTTGAT
Organism: Inga oerstediana; assembly: GCA_963210345.1. NCBI lineage: Eukaryota > Viridiplantae > Streptophyta > Magnoliopsida > Fabales > Fabaceae > Inga > Inga oerstediana. The sequence continues at coordinate 6,090,602 of OY723405.1, forward strand.
CAAGAAAGATAATTTAGAATATTTTCGACAACCTTGATGTAAAGGATGATCTGCTTCATCCATCAAGATGAAAAAATCTCAAGTTGCTTCATTCCTTATGAACACCGGCTCAGAACCATGCATTTCTTCGTTGAAGTTGTCGCCTTGAAATCCAAATGCATCACACACAGCATCATTCACAGGATCATCTTCATCTAGTTGAACTCCTACTTGCGAACTTCGAGGAAGAGCATAATCATATCTAATGCCATCCTTCTCACCATGAACTGCCCAAAACATGTAGTCCTCCTGGAAAGGCTTCAGAAGCAAATGTTCCTTAACAACATTTCGTGCATACCACTTCTTAAACTTGCATCTCCGACAAGGACAGACAATCTTGCCGTTACAGCTGGCGTGAGTGAATGCGAACTCCAAGAAATTATTTTATCCATACAAATATTCCGGAGAATTGCGTGGCAACCTGATCTATGACTTATCCATAGCTACTAGTGAGAGAGAAGAAAGTATAGTGAAGAAGATGAGTGAATAGAGAATGACGAATGCTTGGAACCTTATATTCTGAAATTTTAACGTTTAATATTTTGTAGCGGTTTAAAAACCGCTACATTAACCGCTACGGTACTACACATTTGTAGCGGTTTTATGTATATAACCACTACTAATTTTCAAGCCATTGGAAATCAAATTGAAGAATTAGTTTTAAACTTGTAGCGGTTACAATAAAAACATCTACTAATATTCATTTGTAGTGGTTATACATAAGTAACCGCTACAAATTTGCACAAAGTAGGGGGAAATTGGAAATTAAAAAGTTGAGTATTTGTAGCGGTTATTTATGGAACCGCTACAAATAGTCAACATTTCAATTTTGAATTTCCCGCACACATGTCTTTACATTTTTAGCCATTTTTGTATTAACCACTACAAATATATAACTATATTTCTAAAACTAAAAAAAATTAATTATATATTTTTAGCGGTTTTATAATAGAGCTGCTACAAATATAATAAAATTTTATTTGTAGCGGTTCTTGTATTAACCGCTACTAATATAATTATATTTGTAGCGGTTTTATATAAAACCACTACAAATATATATAATTTTTTTATTTTTGTTTTAGAAATATAAATAATACTGTTGCAATTAATTCACAAATTCAACAACGTAGTCTAAGAATATACATATAACTATGGTAAACACAATAAGAATTTAAGTTCTGAAATAAAAAATTATATATATTTATTTACAAATGTTTCAGCAAGAAAAAAATAAATATGTCCTAAACTAAGTAGCTGGGGGCTGATCATCTGGTGCTCCCTCAGGTGGGGCTCCCTCAGGTGCTGCTGGATCAGGGCGCTGGGCAGAGTTAACAACACCATCATCATCAGCAGGAGGAGGAGGGGGAGTAGGCTGGATGACGAACCGAGGGACAGGGGGAACCTGTGGATACTGCTCGTCCAGGAACAGGCGACTCCACGACTGCTTAAGCATGCTATTCGTGATATCACGCCACTACGTCTGCTGAGCATAGATGAAATCAGCCTACTGCTGCATCTGCTACTCAGCCACTGCAGCCTGTGTCCAGGCCAAATCTGACCATAGCTGGTCAACAGACTCGTCCCTCGGACGTATGACCCCTCTAAAGCTACCAGCCTCAGCGGCGGCGCTCCTGCCGTAGACCATGCTAGGTCTGGCACCTATCCCCATTCCCCGCATACGTCCGAGGTGCTCAGCTTGACCCAGACCCGCCTTCAAAGGAGCCGTAGGGTCCACTGACCCCTGTGACTCCTCAGCCTGGGTCTCTCGCAGATCAGCCTGCGACTGCTGTATCCGCTCTTGCCATTTTATGAAACAATTACTTATTAGCATTTTTCATTATTAATTTGGTTTTATAAAAATTATAATAATGAAATTACTTACAATGGCCGCCTTTGCCTGCTGAGAGGTCAGAGTCCCGTCTCGGTGTCTATGTGTGATAGCATTCTACTCCCCATAGTTTATCTGACGGTTCTCCTGATGTGCCTTCCTCTCCTAAAACAATTACAAAATTCAATTAATATTATGAAATAACCAGCTAAAAGTCAATGATATTATGAAAAGTTACCAGCTCGCTGTAAGTGACAGCAAAGGTCTTCGATCCTGCTGTGTGGTGGATCGTCTGCTGCCCACGGCACCTAGTATTCCTCTGAGAAAGAGCCTGGAAAAAAATAATATTAAATGTATTAAAACAATATAAAACATTTAAAATTAATAAAATTCAAATTAAAATTAATTACATTTAAATTATAATTTAATAATTAAAAATTAAAAAATTATATATAAATAATCTAATAAATACATTACTTGTCCCTCAGCGTTCCTCCTGAACTGGATGAAACTCGCCCAGTTGTTTGGCGGGACGCTGTCCGGGATACTCTCGATTAACTGCTCTAGAGGCATCATCCCATCCTTATCCACACTGTGGAAAAGATGATTCCTCCTTTTCCTCCAGCCGTCACCCATCTTTATCAGGGTGTACCTCTTCCGGTTGGCCAGGACGACAAACGCAGATGTAAAAAAATTATTTAAATATCAATAATTACAAAAATCCTATTAAAAATATTAATTAAATAGAATTAATGACAAAAAATATTAATTAAATACTATTAATTACCTGCACTACCTCCTCCCATGCTAGGTTCTTCAGCCCCTTCGAAATGTTCCTCCACGTCCTAAGGTGAAGGGGGAACCGCATCCAATTCGAGCCCAGGTCATTCAGGAAGCGGTTGAACAGGTGACCCCCATTGTCGATGGGCTGATCCGTGCCCTCATTCCACGGCACTATAACTCATAGTGTCCGATCCATGCTGTTCAAACTGGCCACGTCTAGCCTCCTCGTAGACACGTTCCCTTGCTCATATGTATAATTTACCACACGTTAGATAAATTATAATTCAAATTTAACATTTTGAATTTAAATAAATAATTTATTAAATAAAAAAATTTATTTACCTTGGACCTGCACCTCAAACCCAGTAGACTGCGAAGACGACCCTCGTGGGTTGTTATGCTCTCGCGCCTCCTCCTCATCGAGAAACTGCTCCATCTCTCTCATCCCAATCAAGATCTCGAAGTCCTCATTCGCATCATAGTCATCGACGCTGATATCTCCCTCCCTCAAATCAGGCACCTCTGGTGCGGTCGTCTCCTGTGGGATCGTCTGCGGTGGTTGTGGTAGGGCCGACTCCTGTGGGGGGATGGGCTGAAAGGTCGTGGTCACCCTCCCTCCGTGCTGCCCCGTCCCTCTGCCCCCTGCTCTACTACTGCCACCCCGCAAAATCGGTCTAGGGACCTCGGGCTCCTTCCCCCTATCCTGTCTTGAAGCCATATCAGCTACAAAAATTCAAAAACAAACATTTTAGTCACATTATTATGTAAAAATATAATAAAAATAAAAATACAAGTAAAATACGTATTGTCTCCATACCTCAAGTACAAATAATGAGAAATACTGCAGCAAAAACTCTTCCACAGACGCCTGAATACTCAAATCTAAAAGAAAACACTAAGAGAAACTTCAAAAAACAAAATGGCCAAACGAAAAAATGAAGGGAGGTGGTGGCATTATATAATCACGGAATTTGTAACGGTTATCAAAAACCGCTACATCAACCGCTACAAAGAAACTAGGGCGGCTAAACTTTGTAGCAGTTTTATAATAACCGCTATAAATTACAAAAACCTTTGAAGTTCTGTAGCGGTTATGGTGTAAAACCGTTACAAATTCTGAGACCTCTAAAATTCTGTAGCGGTTATAACTTTATAACCGCTACAAAATACCTTTTTTTTTTGTAGTTATAAATTCCCCTTAAAGATATTCCAATATAATATAAAAGTATCTTAAATAGTGTTTGTTGAGGGTAAAAATAGAAAGTGATGCAAATTTCAGACAACTTGATTCTTCTAACTAATTAATGCATTCTTGATTTTGGCCAGTTAGCTGAACGCCAGGTAACTTATATATAGAAGCAAAAAAGAATTATTCCATCGCTAAATGTAGGACCTAATTTGGGGTGGATTCTGATCTTAAATGTAAGACCTATTTTCATTTTATCTCTTATATTTATCATTTTTTCTTCTAACTAATTTGTCTAACTTATAAACTAATATATATAACCTAATGTTAAACATAAATATTTCAAAAAAATCAAGTCACATATGCTGTATATTTAAATAATTTATTTAGCTTCTTTAATCTTTCTAAATAAGATAAATATATCTTATATTAAGATTGGAGGAGTATAAAAAAGACATATATAAATTAGGTGTGGCCAACATGTTTCACTCTTTCCATGTATCATCCTCTCTCATTGCATAGTTATATTGTTTCTCTTGTTATTAACCTTACGAGTTGACACTCTACACTTACCGTTTTGACCTTTTGAACTTATAAAATCACATCAATTTACTATTAAACTCGTGTTATTTGTAAACTTAATTGAATTCATGAATTTACTCACCAAATTATCATTTTTAAGGTTACATCTTATAAAATTGTATTAATTCGCTTTTAAACTCGTACTAACTTTTTAGCTTTAATTATATGTCCAGTAGCTTCATATACGACCTTCGTATAACTTTTAATAGAAGAAAGAAGGTCGATAGATTTTATTTCAATTATTTAGATTTAAAATATAATAAACCTAATTGCTACTATTTTTAATACTATAATTATTTAATTATATACTTTTAATAGCTATTTATTAATAAAAGTGAACTCTAATGAGTTTATGATTCAAGTTCACTATTCAAGTTTTTGTTTCTATCACGAGTTAACTTAAACTCATGAATTTAAAAATTATGATTATTACAGTAGAGTTACTAGAAACTTTAATATAAGAAAAATATAGGTTATTAAATGTATCTAAATCATATGATACAAGAATGTAATTACATAAACATGTGTATGGCAACGAATATCTACATCATGTATTTTTTTTAAAGAGAAATCTACATCATGTATTCTACTTATCGATAATAAAGGGATGAATGAATCTAACCCCTCTTGCAAGCCTGTAAGTACTCCAACAGTATTCTAACTATTCCAACAAATAATCACACTTGTTTCAATATTCCTCAAACATAAAAACAGAGGTGCTTGAAATGGCTTATGATGCTCTGACTGTCTTGTTGCAAGCTAAAAATATGCCCATAGACTTGTCTTCAGCAGAGAGCTTATTAGAGTCTCTCGGATGGTGGTCATACGGATGCTCCGACATCATTGACGGGCCGGTATCCATACCCGTGGTGGACCTGACGGATCCAAATGCCCTGGAAGCAATAAGGATGGCATGCGAGGAGTGGGGTAATTTTTAGTTGAAAAATCGTGGAATACCCTTATTTCTATTGAAGGATAGGGACAACGAGGTCAATCTTCTCTTCACTCTCCGAACTGAGCAAAAACTAAGAGGCTTATGGCATCCTGGCAACACAAACGGCCTTCATGGCAACCCCACGTGGCCAACTTGCTAGCGACGTTACAATGAGGCTTTGGGTATTTAAATATATTGTGGCACAAATAATACTAATTATGAATAATACATTTAAAACTTATCTTGAATCCTTTGCATTTGCATCGGCTTTCTTCTAATTCTTTGTAGATGGTGCAGAAAATTATTCATGAATAATGATGGACAAGGAAATATATAATGACCAAAGATTTTTCCCCCAATGTGTGTGTGTGTATATATCTTTATTGATTGATTGAATTATATACCCTTAAAAAATCTCATAGATGATATGCCTAAAACAGCATAATTCATTTTCTTCATATTGTACCCAGATAAAAAAATATACTCCCTCTAGCTCTTAATATAAGACCTAATAGAAATGTTGATCTTGGTTTTCAATATAAAACTTATTTTTTATATTTTTTAATTTTTTTAATTTACTTTTATTGATACTCCCTCAACAATAATCAAGTAAAAGAATCATGCCATATTAATTAACTTTCTTAATTTAAACAAATTATATAAAGAGTTCTTACATTAAAGACAAGAGAGAATACAATTCAATAGCGTACAGGAAAAACCTTGGTTCCCCCATTAAGAGAGAATTAACCTCTTCTATTAGATCTGACCCTGTTCCAGATAAATCATTACAACATATTTGAATTTACATTTGAAAAGCATGTTTATGAAAGCCGATTCAAAACTTCTTTTATACCATAAATCACATTTAAAAGACAACTGTAAATCCAAACAGTCCATAAGAGTACTTTAATTAGAACCCCGACGATTAGATGAGATGGTAGGGTCTCTTCTAGCTTAACCACGGGTCTCGAATTCAAGGCATGGGAATGCAGCATCTTAGGGGCCAGGGGCGCCAACCTTAATGATTCCTATTATGCCTCGATCCGGATTAGTCCGGGGCCGTTGTTGTGTTTGAAAGATGGCCTGCCCTGGGATACCGGGTGCACACGCAAAAAGAAAAAAAAAGAAAAAAAAGAGTACTTTAATTAGAATCCGAGGAAGAGGAACTGTATATGTGTAAACAGGGGATACGGAGGACGTGGCTTATCCTTGTCCTATAGTCTCCCTCCGGTCCTAAATATAAGACACAATTAACTTTTTTTGGAGAGATTAAGAAAGTTAAATAAGTTACTTAATCATATCATATGCTGTATATTATTAGATTATATATCAGTTTATAAGTTAGGAAAAATAGTTTGAAGAAAAGAATAAAAAATATAAATACTTTAAAGTAATATAACTAGCATTCTTGATATTTATCAAAAAGTCAATTTTATCTTATATTTAGGACTGGAGGAAGTATCTTGCTCCGCCTTCCCATATTTGTCAGCAATCACCCCATGACCCATTTACCGTTGAAATATTTTTGTCCATCTCGAAAGTTGGAGTGGTCTTGGGCTTTTGTCAAAAAAATTTTTCAACGACTTAATATAAGACAAATTTACCTAGTTTGATTATATTAAGGAAGTTAGTTAAGCTAGCCAAAATTGATTTCGCTTCTGTCGCTAAAGCAATCAATTAATAACTAGGACAACCTGCTAATGTAATATAGTGACAACCTAGATCATTCTCCCAATGAACAATCTATGGGTTTTCTCTAGAATTGAATTTAGGTGATGAAAAATGAAATGAAATGAAATGGATCTAAACTAGAATGCAAGACACTACTACCTAAATGCAATTAAATTAACTAAATACACTAATGTAGTTGACTCTAAAACCTATATGAGAGTGAAACTAACCTAAATGAATGCAAATGCAATTTTTAGGGGGTTTTCTTATGAAAAGGGGAATTAAAATCCTAAACAATGATGTAAACTAATAACTATGAAAATCAAATAAGAAAAGGTAAAGAAGAGATTTACTTTAGAAACGGTGAAGGGAACAACTTATGATTCACATGGATTTAGCTTTCTTACCCCATATCAATATATTAATTAGACCAAAGGGAGATTGATAAAAGAGAGGAATTAATAAATTTAATCACCTAATTGAAGTATGGAAAACCCTCAAGCTCAATAATACTTCACTAAAAAACTCATAATGAAATAAGAGCTAGTTAATTAAAACCATTAAAACCAGTCAAAATAGTTTAAGATGGTTTTGGGAATTATGTTCATAATTGTCTAATTAAAAAATTCGACAATTAACCAACCTACTTAAACAATCAAGGGGATACACCAAATTGAAAATTAAATTAATAATGAAAACTCAATTAATAATTCAATTAACAATTTAAAAGTTTGCAAACAAAAATTCTAACAAATGTCTCAAGCACAAAATATCAATCCAATCCAACACTACTATAGAATATAGATTCTGCAACCCCAAGAGACGTCTCTTTTTAAAATAGAGACGTCTAAAATATAGGCGGTAGCATTTTTATAATTTTGTGTGGGAACTAGATAGCTTTAGACGTCCTAAATTCAATTTGGGACATATAAAGTGGGACTATAGACCTCCCTTTTTTAATTTGGAACGTGTAAAGTAATTTAAAAATTTCCTTACGAGCTGTATTGAATATAAGGGACGCTCATCCCTTATATTAATATATTAAATAAAGGGACGCTTTCCTTTCTCTCTCTCTCTCTCTCTCCCCCTCCCCCCTCCCTCCCACAACATTTTTCAATTTCTCTGATAGGAGTTGCAAAGAGAGACCCATATTCTATATATTCAAATGGCTTTTTCCTTCAGTGTTCTCGCCATCCTCCTCCCTCTCATCATGCCCTTCGGTGCCCCTATTTGCGACGGTAACTCTCTCTTTATCACTTTTCAAATCTTACATGCTTGTTTGTTTATTATTATTATTATATAAATTCCTCTCTTTTTTCACAATCAGATCTGGTACAATATGCATCTAGGTAAAAAATGGATTTTTGAATTCTAAAGTTTGACTAAAAGAAGTTTGAACAAAGCTAGCAAAATGGTGGAAGTGTGGTGATGACAAAAAAGGAAATTCCGGAGCCAAAAAGAGAATGGAGAAAGCTAGCATTTGTGTTCAACAAAACTATTGCAGAGGATTCTCGTCTGGAACTTGTGTTTGCTTCCGTAATTGATGACCTCATCATCTATAGGAAATTTGAAATTCAAATGACTTTAAATGTCCCTTTTTAAAAAAAGGGACATCTAAAGTGAAGACTTTAGACGTCTCTATTTCAAAATTGGGACATCTAAAGTCCCATTTTAGACGTCCCTTTTTTAAATTTGGGACGTCTAAAGTCCCAATTTAAACATCCTTTTTTTAGAGACGTCTAAAGTCCCACTTTACTACGCCTTTCACATAGACGTTTCCTTATTTTTAGACTTTAAAAATGTCAAATTAGGAACGTTAAAACCCCTATTTGTAGTAATGCAAAAGAGATATGTCTACGATCTAAAACTAGATTGTTTTCAATTAATATAACTCAAAATAATATCATTTAAAACTAAATAATCTCAAGTTTTGAATCAAAAAGATAAAAGAAAAGACACTTCATTATGGTCTTTAAATATAAGCTCCTAAGCTCTAACTTTCTCCATACTTCTCCTAAATTACCTCCCAATAGAGTTTAAACTGCCATGAAAATATTTTCTCCTCCAAGGTCCCAGCAAATCGTCACAGCCATGAGGGAAGATTGAGAAGAATTGATGACTTTACTTGCGTCGGTCTCTACGCTTGCAATGGAGAAATATATATGGGCTGAAGTATTTAATGGCTTTGTGGAGGTGGGCCCGTGGCTAGAAGAAGGGAATAAAGTAAGACATGGAATAGGTGGAGGTGGAGATGGATGAATGAGACTGGGCATGTACTGGAATTGGTAAGGGTGGGTACGTGGCTAATGGCGAATTGGTGATGAATGGAGAAGAACCTCCAGCAGCAATTCAAGCGTATGCCTGCGTGTCTCCACCCCGCTCTTAATCCAAGCGTCTTTTTATAGTGTAGCAGCTAGGTTAATTAATGGGAAGAAGAGAGAGTTTTGGTTTAAATTTGAGTCTATTAAAATTTAAGTAGCTCAATAAAATATAACCATTAGATTCTCTTTTAGCAAGATCAAATAAAATCATGATCTATCATATATTTAGAAATATTATTCAATTACAAGATAGCAATCAGAATATTAACAATTTAAATCCAATAATTTGATAATCAATTCAGATTCATATTATTTCCTAAAATTGGCTAACAATCCAAATATTATCTAATAAATACAAATTAGCTTAAAATAGTCCCCAAAATAAATGAATAAGGTGAGATAAATTATATTAAATTTGGGATTTATCAGCTAGTTAATGTGACAATTTTTTAAAACACTCTAATCGTCTTCCTTAATTTTTTTATTCTCTCTTCCCTTTAATTATTAAATTAATAAAAGATTGACAAATATAAAAATTATATCTTATATTTATGATAAAAATTAACTTCCTAAACATATCTTATATTTATTCCAGTGGAGGAGTACTCATTTTGGCATCAATTAAAACCCATGAACCATTACAACTCTGGGCTCTAAACGAATACTAGATCAAGCATCATTCCCATTTCTTTTGCAAATCTCCTTGAAATGTCAATTCTTTCCTTCCATATACGAATTCCAATGCCTTCATTATTCATTCATGTTATCTCTCTTTCAATAATTCCACCTCCCTTCCGATCCTAAATATAAGATTCAATTGACTCTTTTTAGAGATATTAAGGAAGCTAATTAAATTATTTTAAAGTATTTTTATTTTTATTTTTTTCTGCAAACTAATTTGTCTGACTTATAAACTGATATATAATTTAATGATACATAAGATATGATATGAATAAATAACTCATTGATGAGTTTCCTTAATCTCTAAAAACATATCAATTGAGTTTTATATTCACGAGCGAAGGAATAATCAACAATAGTGTCTTCTCTCTTTGAATAATTAATGACAATGTTATGGCAATACGTACGGGCAATGTCGTCGTCTTCTTTCCTCGATCCCCCACGCCACACTACTCTTGTTTTTTCATGGCCTCTTTTTGCCTTTTTGGACGTCCATTTTTCCAGCTTTCCCTCAGTTTGGATTTGGCATCCTGACGTCATTTAAATTATAAAATAGTAATAATTGGTAGTTTTGTTGATTGGGTGAAGACGACACGTTTTTATTATTGACTTTGTGCTGGTGACACCTAACTGACTCACATTATAGGCTGTATCATATTTCGATGGCCTCTTTGGTTTCTTTGGGGACAGAGAGAGCTGATAACACAGAATGCTTGAGATGCGCAAAAGATAGAGAGCCTTGCTTAAAGTGGCATTCATTTACAGTCTCCTCTTCTCTGTGATGCTTATTCCATGCAACAAATATATGCACACTTGTTCAATTCCCACCTGTTGCTCCACCACCCCAACTCAACCATTAATCTGTGTGCACAAAAAGAAACGTTATCACTCAGTCAAAATATATCTAATAAATTGAATAATATGTATGCATGTATGTGATTAATTGAGTCTGTGAGGTGCACATGTAATTAATGTAATGAATTGATAGAGGGGTGATGAATCCAAATTAAAGTAATTAATTGATAGAGGGGGTGATGAATCCAATGCCTCTTCTCTGCCTATAAAAACTCCTAAACTATTCTCACTATTCCCTCACACTTACTTGATCATCACACTTGTTCCACAAAAAGCAGGTTGGCCGTCTTCAAAAATGGCTGGAGCTCTCTCTGGTGAGGCAGCGAAAAACATCCCCATTGATTTTTCTTCAACGGAGAGCTTGCCTGAATCTCACCGGTGGTCAAATGTATGCTCCGATGTCGTTGACGGGTTGGTGTCCATACCGGTGGTGGACCTCCAGGATCCAAATGCCATGGAAACAATCAAACTTGCATGTGAGGAATGGGGTATTTTTCAACTCAAGAACCATGGAATACCCTTATCTCTATTGAAGGAGGTGGATGACGAGATCAAGCGCTTCTTCTCTCTCCCGACCGAGCAAAAGGCAAAGGCCTTAAAGCCTCCTGGCGGCAGGTCTGGCTATGGTTCAACTTACATCTCACCCTTCTTTCCGAAAGTCATGTGGCATGAAGGCTTCACCATCATCTGTTCATCCTATGACGATGCTAAAAAAGTTTTCCCTGAACATGACCTTGCACATTTTTGGTATGGTTTTTGTGTGTGACATACTCAAAGAGATATATTTATATCATTCTATTGTTGAATAATATTTTTTGTGGAGTATACATGCAGTAAAACAATGGAAGAAATTCAAATGCAATTGAAGATGGTGGCAGAGAAGGTGACAAGTGTAATACTGGAGTCATTAGGAAAACGTGATGAAGAGGAGAAATGGGTTAAGTGCAATGATTATGCACTTCAAATGAACAAGTATCCGAGTTGTCCAGACCCGGATCATGCCATGGGTTTGGCTCCTCACAAAGACACCTCCATAGTCACATTCTTGCACCAAACCCAAGTAGAAGCCAAGACCGGGAGCGAGATCCGAACAGAGGACCAAACCTGTGGGCTCCAGATTTTCAAGGAAGGAATTGGGTGGGTTCCGGTTCACCTGGATCCAGATGTGTTTGTGGTAAATGTGGGTGACATACTTCATATATTGTCCAATGGGAGGTTCACATCTGTGCTGCATCGCGCCACAGTGAGTGGAACAGCTCATCGATATTCATATGCTTATTTCCATAGGCCCTCTCGTGAAACTCTTCTCTCTCCTTTCGCTTCTCCTCCTCGTTTTCGTGCTCTCACTATGAAGGAATACGAGACTCTCAAGGCCAAGGATGTTCACAATGCATTGGCCTCTATTTCCATTTGAAGCTTGAACTGGGAAATCATCTATGTTCCTTTTCAGTAATAAAGAGTGGGTGACAAAGTTAGAAGTTTATGTTTTGGTTGTTATGATGATCGATAATGATATATCTATTTATAATAATTGCAAAAGAAACTGTTAAACGAGTTGTTATCATATGCACACACATACCTCTTATTGGGTCTCTCTCTCATCGGAAGTTCTTCTTTCTCCGTTAGGCTCTGATCCTCCCCGTTTTCGTTCTCTCCTTTTGAAGGAATATGACGATGTCAAGGCTAAGGACCGACGCAACGCTTTGCCTTCCATCTCCATTTAAAGCTCTTGATCGAACTGTCTATTTATTTTATGTTTCGTTTCTGTTTCTATAATAAAGAGTGATAAATTCTTACTGTGTTATCATGATGCCTGTCAGAAATCCATCCTTGTGTTTCTGATCTTTGTTATATATGGTGATGTTTCCTTTGTTGTGGGAGAGAAGTTATTTATCAGATTATTAAATAAGATCTAGATGAATAATGTGCTTATATTTTAGTTGTTTTGTTGTTATCGTATATATGCTCATCAATATATACTACTACGAGAAGTGAAGTTGATTATTTTGTTTGATTAATATTTATATAATGAATTATATTACACGTTTAATTCCCATGAAATAAAGGGTTGAGGGATATTGAGAAAAGAGTTAAAGCTGGGCTTTACAAAGCATCAACCTCAAAATCACATCTGAGCGGTGAGGGTTACAGTGTACTCCATTCAATGGGCAGAAGTTTCAGGAGCATATACTTGGCTAAACTAGTCCACAAAGATACTTTATTAGGGTTTAGGGTTTAGTTTTGTTCTTTTTTGCATGCATAATTTCATGTTTTTCTTCGTTTAGTCTCCCTCCAATCGCAAAGGCACTTTACAAAACTATCAATAATCTTGAAGAATATCTAATTAAATTTGACATTATCATATCATCCCAAGCACTGGAACAAATTAAGCTTGTCGGATTTGTCTGTATTAGTGGACGTTATTAAATCAGAAGAGCAGAATGATTTGTAAGGAATGACAAATTGAGATTCCCTTCATAGTCCTGAATCATATTTATTCAGAGTTAATATACAGTTTTAATTTCTTCCATCATCAACGATTATCTGAAGGAAACCAAGAGGAAGCTAGCCATATATAGCTCCTCCTGATACCGCTTTCACTCTAGCTAGCTAATTGGTCACAAGGATGCCATGAAAATAGAAGTACATGCTCTCTGATCTTTTGGCCCTTATTAAATGAGGATGCAACTTTTCTATCAACTTTCACTTTATTTTTCATATTGAAAAATTGAATCACGCCTAGTGCTAGTGTACTACCTTTCTTATTTGGGCATGGTTCATTTTCCTAGGAGTTCAACAATTATAGTAACACTCCCCCCAGCCCACCTCCAAATTCTTTCACCAATTCCCTCTTTTTTTTTCTCCCACACTTCAATTAAAGAAGAGAGAAAGGAGGAGAAGGTGGTGGGAAGGTCACATTTTGCCATAAGGCAGTAAGAGAACAAAAGTGGGTACATAAATTATGCAGCTTTGCAGGGCGAATATTTACACCCTAAGAAGAAAATTTGGGAATTCTTTCTATATAACATTTCCCCCCTTTTAAACTTGATGAATTTCCGAACGGATTCCTCAATGAACCAACCTGGAAATTGTTGAATTTTTTTTTTAAACAAACCATTTTCAATCGAAATTGAATTTTCACGTCGCCACAAATTAAAAAATATACTCATGAAATATTCTTTCTGCTTATTTAAAATCTAGTGTTTACTACGCAAACCAAGATGAATTTCCAAGTCTCGGTTCTTTAAAAATTCATTTCATTTCAAAAAAATAAAATATGGTTTTCAAAATTTGAGATAACAAAACATACCATAATATAATACTCCATCCATTCCTTAATATAAGATATATTTAAGGTGTTGATTTTGATTTTAAATATAAGAAAAAAATTTCATATTTGTCAATCTTTTTTTAATTTACTTCTATTAATACTCCCTTAACAATAATCAAAGAAAAAAGGGAAGGTGGGGGAATTAAGAAATGTGACTAAAGTATTTTAGAAAATATACATGTCATATTAAATAACTTAACCAATTTTTTTAATTATATATAATCAAATTAAATAAATAAGTGTTATATTAAGGCACAAGGAATATATTAATGTAATCATAAATCAATAATAATTAAGAATATTTTTACTTGTTCAGCAATCAAACTATCCCACTGCAGACATTAGCCCATAGAGTTTCTCCGAAACTTCTCATTTCAAAAAGAAGGCATCACTACATAAATCATCCCTCGTCAGATAAGAAGGCATATGATTCCACATTCCTCTACGAACCCGATCCTTCGCTCAGTCTTGAAAGCCCTTCCTGTCATTTTATATATCCATCTTCTATCTTCAGTTCTTCACCAACCCAATCGATCGAAGCTATGTACAGAGTAGCGAACGCTTCACAATACCTGGCCATCACAGGGTATGGAATCAAAGACATAAAGATCGCCAAGAAATCATGGGTTTTCCCATGGCAATCTTGCATCGTCCTGCACGTTTCTCCTGTGAACTACACGTTCGAAGTTCAGGCGATGAGCGCCGAGAAGCTCCCTTTCATTCTGCCGGCCGTCTTCACCATCGGCCCCAAGGCCGACGAACTAGAATGCCTCCTCAAATACGCCAGGCTCCTCTCTGCCCACGATCAACACTCCAACCACGTCAACGATCTCGTCCAGGGAGTCATCGAGGGAGAGACACGTGTCCTCGCCGCTTCCATGACCATGGAACAGATCTTCAAAGGCACCAAAGAGTTCAAGAAGCAAGTTTTCGACAAGGTCCAGCTTGAACTCAACCAATTTGGGCTTTTGATTTACAATGCCAACGTCAAGCAGCTTGTGGACTTGCCTGGCCATGAGTACTTTTCGTATTTGGGGCAGAAGATGCAGATGGAGGCGGCCAACCAGGCTAGGGTTGATGTGGCGGAGGCGAGGATGAAGGGAGAGATCGGAGCGAAGATGAGGGAAGGAGAGACGCTGCAGAACGAGGCCAAGATTGACGCCGAGACGAAGGTGATAGCCACGCGCCGGCAGGGAGAGGGACAGAAGGAGGAGATAAAAGTGAAGGCGGAGGTCAAGATTTTTGAGAACGAGAGAGGGAGGCGGAGGTGGCGGAGGCCAATTCAGAGCTTGCCACAAAGAAGGCCTCATGGGTTAAATCTGCTCAGGTGGCGGAGGTGGAGGCGGCGAAGGCGGTCGCACTCCAGGAAGCGGAGCTGCAGAAGGAGGTGGAGGTCTTGAACGCCTTGACCATGACGGAGAAGCTAAAAGCAGAGCACCTATCCAAAGCAAGCGTCGAGTATGAAATCAAGGTCAGTTTATCCATTCATCTATAAATTATCGTCTTGGACGAGAAGTTAAGGGTTTGTCTTGCTTTTTTTAAATAGGTACAAGAAGCAAACTGGGGCTTGTTCCAGAAACAAAAAATTGCAGAGGCTATTCTTTTTGAGAAAGAGAAAGAAGCAGAAGCACAGAAAGCGACGGCGGAGGCGGCTCAATTTTCTAGAAAGCAAGCAGCAGATGCAGAGTTATATGCGAAGATGAAGGAGGCAGAGGGAATTGTGGCGCTTGGGCAAGCCCAAGGGACCTATCTGCGAACTCTGCTTCATTCACTGGGAGGTGATTACGCGCCTTTAAGGGACTACTTGATGATTAACGGTGGTGTGTTTCAAGAGATGGCCAAGATCAACGGCGAGGCAATTCGTGGGCTTCAGCCCAAGATCAGTGTTTGGACCAACGGGGCGGAAGGCGGCCACGGCAGCGATGGTGGCGCTGCGGTGGCTATGAAGGAGGAGGCCGGTGTGTATAAGATGCTGCCTCCTCTGTTTAGGACAGTGCAAGAGCAAACGGGAATGCAGCCACCTGCCTGGATGGGCTCACTGACCAACCAAGATTCTTAGGATGCTTGCGATTGATCTCATGTTCAAGTGTGTTAGGCTTGGCGCTCTCAATTTTGTTTTGTTGTTTTTGTGCTAGGATTTAGGAACAAAAATCGTATTTTCTAAATCCTTTGGTTCAGAAATATGAAAAAAATGTATAAATGTTAAGAGTTTTGGGTCTGGTCTTACTTCTTTATGGATATGATCCGATGATTCTGATATATATACAATTCCATTTTTTCGTGTCAGACACGTATTTTGACCACCTCTTCCACATGGACTTCGAAGGTTCTATGGCAGATTAAAACTAACAATATAATGCCCAATTATACTGAGCTTTCCGTTGTTATGGCGTAGGTTCAGTTACATGAAAAACGCACACAAAGTAAACTAACAGATTAAACCTGCCTCGTGCTTGAGCTGAAATCATATATATTGTGAATTCTTGCGGATTTTGGTCACAAAGTGATGTTTATTTCTTTTAATTATTCTGATTAACTTTATTTTATAATACATAATCAACGCGATTTTATTAAAAATAAATTTTTTTAAAATGTCTTCCATGCTTCAAAACATACGAGAAAGGAAAATAACATCTTACTATTAACTCTATCATGATGTCCTGTTTCCTTAATAAAAACAAGGTGAATGGGTATTCAGTATTAACTGCTGCCTTATTTGAATGGAAATAAGATTACCTTTGTACTGCTAATTAGTTGGGGGGGGGGGGGGGGGCTTTACCCTTGAAGGCTTCATCTCCGCAAAGGTTCATTTTGTTTAGCAGTGATAGAAGTAATTTTTTTTTAATCTGATTTTTATAAATTTAAAATAGGATAAAAGTCATGTTATAAATGTGATTTGTGTTTAGATTAGTGATGATAGTGACTCTTTTTCAAAAAGCCAGACTTTGAGCCTCTTCTTATAAGCTACTTTTCGACAAAAAAAAACCCAATTGCCTAAGCCACGTTTGACACAAAAACAAATAAAAGTAAAAAAGCATTGGTGTAAATGTGTGGTGCGAAGTAGTAGTAATAGTATCAACCAAAAAAAAAAAAAGTTTGAGAAACAAACATGCATGGCGATGGCGACGTCCAAAGTGATACATGATGAGATCGAAAAGGCAAATAATAAATGGCTCCTCACAATTTTCAACGACGAAAATTGACCCACCAAGAGCTACAGAAGTTTGAAAGCGAGAGGGAATAGTTTTCAGGATTCGCACAACCTTCACAACTGAACTTGAAATTCGAATTCAAATTTTAATTTGATAAGTTAAAACCAACAATATAATGCCTATTGCATTGAGTGGAAGCTAGGCTCTTGCCTTCCAATTGCGTGTGCTTTTCCCACCTTATGATCACCTTTGAAAGCTCTCATTTCGTTTCTACTTTTCTATTCTTTTTTCACCTGCATAATGATGCTTTCATATATATGCTTTTTCAATAGGGTATAAATGATAATAATTTTATTGTAGTATATTTTTTGACATAGATTTTATTAGGTGAACATATTTCTTGGATCAATGAGCGGCCATCAAGATATTATATATTAAACAGTCATTTATTGACTAATTAATTATTAGCCTGTGAACTAATACCATTAAGTTAGGGGAGTGGAAAAAGTACACTTACTTGGTTTTCAGTCTTAACGTTAATTTTCCCTAGACACAATTTTAGTTTCCTTCTTTTATTTTAGTATTGAGAAACAAACTTGCATGGTGACGGCAACATTCAAAGTGATATAGTGTGTGTTTGTTTTGACTTTTGTGAGCTGCTTAACTTAAATAAGTCACATTTTGACTTAAATTTATAAGTTTTTATGTTTGGTTGACCGATGGACAAATGGTTATTTGGTTGCTTTTAAGCAACTTTCGAATAAGCATGCCAGTGTTGCTTTTTTTTTTACTGTTGTGGGTATTTGGTAGGTAAGGACCGTTATTTATTATCATTAATATACCGACCTAATTATTAACCTGTCTCTCCCCTACTTCTCGTCTCCTCTCACTCGACATTTGCTTTGTTCTTGCGCTTTGCTTCATCCTCAGTTCCTCACAGTCGCGATCTACTCTCGGCAGGCAGGGAATCGAGCGGGTGGTGGGTCTTGTTCTCTCCATCTCCGTGTTTCCTTGTCTGGTTGTCGTCGGCGGTGGCCGTCAAAGCGCCGTTCGGTGTTAGTGGCCATTGGGCTAGAGGTAAATGGTGGTGGCTTGGAGTCCGACGGAGTTGGGTCGAGGCCGGTGGAAACCAAACGGAAAATGACGGTGGCAGATCTGTGTGTTTGAAACCGGATTTGGGTGAGTTTGGGTCTGCAACGGTTCGAGCTGGTGAGCTTCAGCGGCGCGATCCGGATTAGCATTATACGGTTGAAGGTGGTGTGGTGGTGGATCTTCTCATTCGTGGTTATCTGTGCGCATTGTGAGGCTGGTCAGGTATGTTAGCTCTGCCTTTGTCTATGTTGAAGAGATATTCACCTTTGCTCTGCTTTTCGGTTCCCTTTGCTTTGCGGTGTGTGTGATAATGTTGTGTGGTTCGTTGTCTTCGGTTGACGTTCGAGTTTCTCTGGTTGTGTTCTTCCATTTTTTTTTCTCTGGTCTGGGTACATCGACATATGGTTGTGTTTGCTTGTTTTCCTCTGTTTTCGGTTCGTTTTTTCCCTCTGCTTTTGGTCTGGTTCGTGTGTTGATCCAGAAAAACATTTGCCATGAAGTTTGTAAGTGCCTTTGATATTCTTCAACTCACTTGCATTTCGAAACCCTCAAACAAGTGATGCGGTTGATCTATTAAGCATTGAACTCAGGTTATGGCTGTGACTGTCTGCCATCACCCCCTTTCTCAGCGCAAGAACGCTGCAGAACTCTGAGTACTGTTTGATATGTAACTCTCATCCATGGCTGAAATTACAACTGTTTCTGTTAATTCCTTTTAGGTCATTTATGTTTTAAGCCTTTTGAGTGAAAATGTCTGAATGGTGCGGATAAAAGAGAGAGCTCTATTGTGCTTTATTGAGTTTGGAAGCTCAAGAGGTTTGAGCATTGCTAGATTATTGATTACTAATGGTTATGGGTATAGTCATGCCAGTTAATTTGTTTAGTGATTATGATTTAAACGAAAGTGGGAGGGATTAATTTGATTGGATAAGAATTATTTAGGATTTTATAATACCAAATTGAGAGAGAATTGATTTTAACGACACAAGCCATGAGTTCATACTTACAAGTTACAGTAATTTGTTTTTAATTGAAAAAGTAAATGCAAACTTTGATAGGATTACTTTTTATCATAAATGCATGCCATTTCGTTTTTAATTGAAAAAAGTCATAAGACTGTTCATAAAATCTAAAGCCACCAGTAAGGAATTCTGTTAGTTTTTCCAAACCTTGAATATTTTCATGTCAAATGATATTGCTTCCTTTATTCTATAACATTAAATAACGAATGCTTTGTTGGGGGTATATATAAAGATTAGTGAGGATTAGCAAAATTCTACAAGCACTAAATAAACTGTATATCGAATAATTTGGTTGCCTTGTGTGTTATGTGTGACCTTTGTGCTATAGCAATATGGAGACAAAAGCTGTGTGGGATTTAGAATCAACAGACATATTTATCAACGCATGCGTAGACCAGATATACAAAAAAGAACGCAAAGGGCAGTTATTTACACCAACAGGATAGAAGAATATTATTTCCACATTCACTGAAAAGATTGGGAAACTGTATGGGAAGAAACAATTTAAAAATAGGTTAGATATCTTAAAGAAAGAGTTGAGGATATGGGATTGTTTAATCAGAGAGACCGGTGTGGGTAGAGACCCTGTGACGAACAATGTGATTGTATCAAGCGACTGGTGGAAGGAGAAATTACAGGTAAAAAATATTATGTGCACACTTTACAAGTATAATGAGTTCGCTGTTTGGTATGTACTTGAATTAAATATTCATTTTGACTCTTGTTACTTGTATGCATGTAGGAGCATCCCGAATATAAGAAATTTAGGTATGCTTGCCTAAGGAATGAAAGGGAGTTACGAATAATATTCAAAGATAGCTCGGCGATGGGAGACCGCATTTTCTCAACCTCTCGCGTACATAAGGAGACAAATGAGGAAGATGAGGATGACGTTTACAGACCCACGATGGATGAACAGGAAGGCTCTGGGGACAGCGAGGATGAGCATTTTGGTGGTACCCCTGCGTTTAGTACAGGAGTGACAGATAAAATGGCAAGCATTGGGTTAGAAGCAGCAATGCCCTCAGGTAGTGGTCCCAGCGCATCCGGAAGTTCACAGAAAAGGAAGAGAGGTGAAGGACGTAGCAAAAGCAAAAAACAGAAAATTTCGGCCGCAAAGCAAATAGCTGATGCCGTCAGTGTCATTGCTAATGTGACTATGGATCGTGCAACGGCTTTAACGGCACCTCAAGAAAATAGCATGACTGAGGTTGTGAACTATCTACTCGAGCTTGACGAGGTGAAGGCAGACAAAGCCTTTGGAGTTCGGTGTATGCGAGCGCTGGAAAGCAAGACACGTCGGGATGTGTTTGTGACGTTGAAGAGAGACCCTGAGTTCCTCATGGCTTATTTGCGTCATATCGTAGATGACGAGTAGTTGTTGTTGCATTTTATGTCTAGATAGTTGTTGTAGAACTAATGACTTATGTTCATCCTGCTCACACCACAATTTCACTATAATCACAGGTACAGTAATGGCAAATCGTACCAACCATAATAGGTTGCAGGGGATGGAGGAAGATGAAGAAAGTGATGACGCCTCAAATTTTGAGGCTGAGTTGCATTGCAACTACATGGACACTTATGTGTGTTGCTCTGTCAATACTTAATGCCATATGTGTGCAGACGACAGCCTAGAGCGAGTCAATCAACATGCCACTATTGGGTACAAGAAATGTTGACAAATGAAGGTTCACAATGCCATCAGATGTTTAGAATGGAAAAACATGTTTTTCATAGGTTGTGCATTAAGTTGTGTGAGCATGGGTTAACAAAATCTAGGAATACTGGCATTGAAGAAATGGTTGCCATGTTCTTGCTCACTATTGGACACGGAATAGGAAATAGGCTAGTACAAGAAATATTTAAACATTCGGGCGAAACTATAAGTAGGCTTCTACACAAGGTTTTAAAGGCCTGCCTTAAGCTTGGAACCAAAATTATTAGGCCGTGCGATCCAGAATTCCGTCAATGTCATCCAAAAATAGCAGCCGATAATCGATATTACCCATATTTCAAGGATGTCATTGGAGCTATTGATGGTACTCACATCAAATGTGTCGTAACTGGACCGGGACGAGATGTGTTTACCGGGAGAAAGGGATATCCCACACAGAATGTTATGGCTGTTTGTGATTGGGATATGTGCTTCACCTTCCAGTTAGCGGGATGGGAAGGTTCAGCACATGATGCTCGTGTTTTTCACTCTGCTGTCTCTGATCCAACCATGAATTTTCCACATCCACCACAAGGTAATTTTTTGTACACTTCAATTACGTTTCTTTGTCTACATTTAACGTTTAACTTAAACTCACATTTACAATTATTTTAACACCTTCAGGCAAATATTATTTGGTCGATTCCGGCTACCCAACAATGGATGGTTATCTTGGTCCGTACAGATGTGAACGTTATCACCTCCCAGAATTCAGAAATCACCGGGGGTTTCGGAACCTTAATGAGGCTTTCAATTTTTATCATTCAAGCTTGAGGTGCACAATAGAATGAACTTTTGGAGTATGGAAAAATAGGTTTGAAATCTTACAACATATGCGCAAGTATAGCTTCGAAACCCAAGTTCGCATTGTCTGTGGCACAATGGCTATACATAATTTCATTAGAAGAAATTCCCAAACGGATGTGGACTTTAGGGAAGCAGAAAATGAGAATAATATTGTTCGTCTAGATAATACTCAAGATCAAGACCCATCGTCGACAAATGATGCTCGGACTCGCTCAACCCAAATGAATCATGTTCGTGACACGATCAGGGACCAAATTGTACGGGACCTTTGATTTGATTATTTCTGTTATATTTAGCTTCATCAAAAACTAAGTTTCTACAATTTGTAATTTATTCGTATTTTAATTGTAATTTTATTATTTAGTTTACCATTGGCATACTTGATCCGTTACAATGCTCTGCCGTTTGAAACCTATGCTATTTGTCGTGTAATTTTTGGTAAGGTACCTACCGGTTGGAAGATCCAGATTATTGGACCCAATTAATGTCCCCGAACAAAAGAAAGATTTGTGAGTGAAGAGTGTGCAAATAACTGTTATCTAGATGGATTAGCAGCACCAAACTTTTGAGTATGTGCCTTGTGGTAACACTCTCGCCATTGGATGGTTTGGATCAATTTATCACCAAGAATGTCACTTTAACAAATGCATCTTCCCAGGTCCCATTTGGTAATTAAGTTGTCAATGAATTCATTTTCCATAGTTAGTCCTTCATTTTTTCATTTTTCATACTTTTTCCAAAATTTTTCTCTTAAATAAAACAAAAGCTACTTATGCAAAAGCCAAACCAAACATCTTTCACTTTTACATAAGTTACTTATCCAATCGCTCAACCAAACACTCATCATTTTATCCAATCTTACTTTTTTCCAATTTTTCAGATTCCATAAGTCTAAGCAAAAATAAGTCACTTATCCAATCGCTCAACCAAACATACCCATAATGAGTCACCATCGTCGTGTATAAGGTTGTCAAACTCACAAATTTAAATAAATTCATGATAGTGGCATATACTTATTTCATGAACTCGTAAGAGTTTACTTTAATTTTATCATTAAACATGTATTAAGTGTGTATAATTAAATAATTAAAATATAAAATGGCAAGAAGTTGATTTAAATATATTTTAAATCCAAATAGTTGAAATTAAATCCATCAACATTCATAATTTAGTATACTTAATAAAGAAATTTTTATAAAATTCATATATAAAGTCATTGAAAATGATCAAATTAAAAAGGTTAACATGAGTTTAATAGTGAGTTAATAGGTTACGTTTTGTCAGCTAAGAATGTAAAAATGGTAAATTTGATGTGTAAACTCGCAAGTTTAACCGAATTTATAATAAGCGTGGGTTTACTAGTGACTTCACGTGATTTTATAAGCGATGAACATAAAAACGGTAAATTAAGAGTGTCAACTTGCGAGTTACACAACAATAGTTATACATATTTGTTTCTCAATAGTAGCTACTATTACTACTTCACACAATTACTGTAAACCTTTAATTTTATTTAATTTATAAATAAATAATTACTTAACATCATTATTATTCCCACAATAAATTTGAAATTAAATTCGGTTTCTAATTCAAAAATAAAGATAAAGATAATGGTAGAAAACATGCCATAAAAAAATATTTTATTAATACATAGAGTTTTCGAATACATCATTATTTTCTAAAAGAAGTCTAAAAACATATGCCTAAAGGAACTAGAGAGGCTTCTTGTCTGCTACTCGGGCTCGTTTTCATATCGGCATGATTTCCAATTTCTGGGATATTACGACAAGATATGAGTGATACTAAATAAATAAGTTTTAACCAATTAATAATGCCCAGCTGCTAATTTAGCAGAAAACAATTTAAATCCCTGCAATATAAGTATATGTGAATATGCATAGAAAAGTATTAAATTCACAAGTATCTACAATACCATAATTTTGTCACTTAGAAATACTAAGGCGTCCCCTAGGTGGATCCACAATAAATCACACAGAAAATCTTACCCTATAGGATAGTTCACATAGCAATCCTTCTTAGGGAAATCATAATATTTATGGACACAATAATATAGTCTTCCTTGCATATTCCCATACAATTCCAAATAACTTTCAAATATAAAAAAATATTTAGATCAATCAAATAAATCACATAGAGAGTATTAGATAATAAGACATTTGAAATAATTTTGAGAAGCATAAATAAGAGCAAGGTGTATCACTCAGTAAGAAAACTCTTACTTAATTTTCAGCAGTTTCCTTCTATTCTTACCTATATGACCTTCTCTTTCTTTCTTTTCTGTTTGTTGGAAAATCATACGGGAATCTCATATATATATATATATAGAGACATGGCTATATATATAGACATGGCTGACTCACTTCTTAGTTTTCATTCTTATTTTTTTTCATTTATTACATTCATATTTCATTCTTTTCCTTTTTTTCAAGTCATCCGAAACTAATATCTTCTTACTTGTTTTCCAAACTAATCTATAACATCATTTGTTGCCTTTTCCTTGATTACACTATGACGTCTTCACTTGTTCCCCCACATCAAATTTCTGCTTCTATTTAATTTAATTTCATCACTTTTCCCCTTCTCTCTCTTATTTCCACATCTTCCCATATCCCTCCTACTACTTTTTGTTTCTTTTAATCTATCATCTCTTTCTTCACGAGGTCTCTATCCTTTCAATAAAATAATCAAATCAGTATATATTAATTTTTTCTCTCTCATTGCTTTAATGGCACCTCCTTCGATATGTACACAATTTTTCCAGGATGTTACAATTACACCCCCTTCAATCCAACCCCTAGTGAGGGGAATAATTTTCAGGTATATAATCTTGTCTGAAACATCTATATATAATCTTATCTACCCACCATCCATGCATTCCCGTTTTTTTCAAACATATGTATATATTCATGTGAGAGTTTTTTCCAGGTATGTACGTACCGTGACAGAGAACAATCTGCTTATTTCCGTTGTTTTGTGAGTTAATTAATTCAAGATGTCGATGTTCTGATCATCTTTATTTGCTTTACAATGAATAGGAATACGATGATGATAAATGTGCGGGATTATTCAAGTGATTTTGCGATTAGATTGGATAACATTCACATGTATGTTTGGAGGTTCATGTTCCTCGCAGGTATATTTTCCTACACACGCCACCAAACTAAATTAGATGTGTGTGTGTGTTTGTGTCTGAGATCAGAGCAGAGAAAACAAATGATGAACAAGTGAGAAAGAGAGGTTCAGACAGAAAGAAAACGAAGAGAGAGTGAATTGAAGGGGATCATCAGGTAAATGGTACCCCAAAATTAACATAAACTCATTGATTTCTTCCATGCATGCTTATACTAGCTTGCTCGCTCTGTCAGATCTAAACGTGAGAAATTGCATATATTATAAATCAATACCCCCCCCCCCTCCTCTCTATAAATATATGTGAGAATACGCCAAAGTCATTAACTTTAAAAGAATAAAGTTTCATCCATCAATGTTTGTCCTTTCTACTCTTTCCATATGTTGCTTCACCACCCTAACTCAACCATTAATCTGTGTGCCAAAAAAGAAACGTTATCACTTCGTCAAATGTATCTAAATTTGTATCAAATATATGCATGTTTGTAATTAATTGGGTGTGTGCGGTACACATGTAATTAATGTAGTTAATTGATGGGGGACGATGAATCCAATGTCTCTTCTCCCTCTATAAAAACTCTCAAATATTATTCTCACTCCACTCATTTACTTGATCATCGCACTTGTTCCGGTAAAAGTAGGTTCGTCTTCGAAAATGGCTGGAGCTCTCTCTCATGAAGCAGCCCAAAACATGCCCATAGATTTCTCTCCCAAATGTATGCTCTGATGTGGTTGTCGGGTCAGTGGTGTCCATACCGGTGGTGGACCTCCAGGATACAAATGCCATGGAAACAATCAAGCTTGCATGTATGGAATGGGGTATTTTCCAACTCAAGAACCATGGAATACCGTTATCTCTATTGAAGGAGGTGGATGATGAGATCAAGCACTCTTCTCTCTCCCAACTAAGCAAAAGGTGAAAGCCTCAAGGTCTCCCGGTAGCCACTCCGGCTACGGTTCAACTTACATCTCATCCTTATTCCCCAAAGTCATATGGCACGAAGGCTTCGTCATTATCGGTTCCTGCTATGATGATGCCAAAAAATTTTTGCCTAAACATGATTTTGCTCCTTTTAGGTATATATGTGTGCGACATATTTATATCATACTATTGTTGAATAAAAGTGATTATTTTTCATGCATGAAACAGTGGAAAAGATTCAAAAGCAATTGAAGATGGTGGCAAAGAAGGTGATCAGTGTAATACTAAAATTATTGGGGGTATATGATGCAGAGGAGAAATGGGTTAAGAGCAAAACTATTCACTTAATATGCACAAGTATTCGAGTTGTCAGACCCGGATCGAGCTATAGGTTTGGCTCCGCATAAAGACATATCCATAGTCACATTCCTGCACCAAACCCAAGTGGAAGCTAAGATCGAGAGCAAGATCTGAACAGAGGAGCAAACCTGTGGGCTCCAAATTTTCAAGGAAGGAATCGGGTGAGTTTCAGTTCACTTGGATCCATATGTGTTTATGGTAAATGTGGGTAACGTACTTGAGATACTGTCCAATGAGAGATTCACATCTCTATTGCATCGAGTCACAATGAGCAGGACAGCTCATCAATATTTGTATACATATTTTCATAGGCCCTCACGTGAAACTCTTCTCTCCTTTTGCCTCTCCTCCTCATTTTTTGTGCTCTCACTATGAGGGAGTACGACACTCTCAAGGCCAAGGATATGCACATCGTATTGGCCTCCATCTCCATTTGAAGCATGAATTGAGAAATTATCTGTGTTCCATTTTAGTAATAAAGAATGGGTGATAATAAAGTTAGAAGTTTATGGTTTGTTTGTCGCGATGATCGATAATGATATATATATATTTATCATAGTTGCAAAAGGAACTATTAAATGAGTTGTTATCACGTGCATGCACATACCTCTTATTGGGTTTGTCCCCCCCCCCCCCCCCTTATGACAAAGATGAAGAAAGAATGAAAGGATCCGCAGAATAACTAGTTGAAATGGATTAACAGCAAAAATATGATGGAGTTGGTGAACTAGTTCACGAAAATTTCACAACAGCCCCCAAAACTTTCTAAAACTTTACTGCACTCCTAGGACTCAACTGAAATTAAGTTTTTTGGCTGCAAAGACATTTATACCCTTGTCTTGTGCATGACCAAGATGGTCATGTAGATTCTCACATATGTCTTGTAAATAGAGGTATATTTGCCTTGTAAATAGCATATGTTTTTGTGAATATGCCACTTGTTATGTCAAAATGGTCTTATAATTTTACTTATTTGTTTTATAAATAAGCATATATTTGACTTATAAATTCTCATAGCACTACTATAGAAGATAGTTTTAGCGTCTATTTTTTAAAAACGGAGGTTAAAAAGGAGGCGGTGTCATTTTTGAAATTTTGGCTAGCCTTTTAACGTCTGTTTTTACAAAACAAATTGTTGAAAGATACGTTTTCAACCTCTGTTTTTAAACAGACATCGATTCCAAAACTTACTACGTCACTCACAAATACATCCCCCCTAAAATGGATGTCAAAATGTCCAAAAAACGGAGGTTAAAAGTGTGTCTTTTGTAGTTGTGCTTGTCTCTTATAAATAGCATGTGTTCTTGTGAATGCCTCATCTTATATATGGCTGAGATGGTCTTATAATTTCTCACTAGTATCTTGTAATTATGTATATTTGACTTGTAAATTCCTACACGTGTATTGTAAATAGCATGTATTCTTGTGAATATACTCTTTGTGTACACGTTTCTTATAAATAAGCATCTTTGACTTGTAACTTCTCTCATGTGTCTTATAAATAATCATATTTGAATTATAAATTCTCACGTATTGTTGTAAATATGACCTTAGTTTTGTACATGCATGGTTGAGATGATCTTGTAAATTTTCACATGTTTCATGTAAAGAGGAATATTTGACTTGTAAGCTCTTTTTATTCTTTCTTTCTTTCAGTAGGGTTGTTTTTATCTATTCCCTCCACAAATTAATTTCATTTGCCCCTGAAAGTGTGCAGTGATGTTTCAAATTTTTACGGGGGCAACTGAGAATTATTTTGCTACAATGGGAGATATCTGAAATTTTCCCAACAAAGGATGAACATGTGAGAAATTAAAGATAGTTTCTGACATAAAGAAAAAGAACAGAGATCAGTGCAGGAGATCAGGTAAATGGTCCCCCCCACAACATCAAGTCATGGATTTCTTCCATGCATGCTTACCCGTGCTCGTTGTATAAGATTTTCATACCAAATTTAAACGTATGAAATTACATACACACACACACACACATATATATATATATATTTCTCTCTTCTGTTTTTAATATAAACTATATTTAGGCAGTTGATCTTGACTTTAAATATAAGACATAATTTTTATATTTATCAATATTTTCTTAATTTATCCCTATTAATGCTCCCTCAACAATAATCATAAGGGAGAGAGAACGAAGAAATTAAGGAAGACGACTAGGGTATTTTAGAAAATACAAGTCATATTAACTAACTAAATTAATTTCCTTAATATAATCAAATTATATAAATATGTCTTATATTATACAACAGAGGGAGTATAAGGCCTTTCTTCCAAAGCCTGTAAAAATCAAAGCCCCACTCTCTAGATTTCTCTCTGTGAATATGCAAAGTCATTAGCTTTAAAAGAGTTAGGATTCATCCATCATATTGTCCTTTCTACTTACCATAATAAGCATTCTGACAAAAAGAAAACGAAAGGTAAGTGAATGAGATCGAAGATGGTGTGGGATGGGATTTTAACTGGAGTTATTGGGGGTACGTGATGAAGACGAGAAATGGGTTAAGAGCTATAAATATTCACTTCAAATGAATAAGTATTTGAGTTGTCCATACCCGGATCATGCCATGGGTTTGGCTCTGCACAAAGACACCTCCATAGTCACATTCCTATACCAAACCCAAGTGGAAGCCAAGACCAAAAGCGAGATCCCAACAAAGGACCTAACCCATGGGCTCTAGATTTTTAAGGAAGGAATCAGGTGGGTTCCAGTTCACCTAGATCAAGATGTGTTTGTGGTGAATGTGGGCGACATGCTTAAGATATTGTCTAATGTGAGGTTTACATCTATGTTGCGTCGGACCACAATGAGTGAGACAACTCATCGATATTCATATGCATATTTCCATAGGCCCTCGCCAGAAACTATTATCTCTCCTTTCAACTCTCATCCTCGTGTTCGTGCTCTCACTTTGAGGGACTATGACGGTCTCAAGGCCAAGGATCATCGCCAAAATGCATTGGCTTCCATCTCCATTTGAAACTTGAAAGAAATTACCTGTGTTCCGTTTAAGTAATAAAGAGTAGTGATAAAGGTAGAAGTCCATGTTTTTGCTTGTTATGATGATCGACAATAATATATTTATTTATTATAGTTTCAAAAAAAAATTATTAAACGAGTTGTTATCACACGCCCATACCTCCTATTGGGTTTGATCCCCCCCCCCCCCTTTCCCCTTATAACAAAGATGAAGAAAGAATGAAAGGAAAAGAATTGGGGTTAATTAACTAGTTGAGGAAAAAGGATATACAAGTCACTTACATGGAAGTTGCATTCAAGTCGCACTGACCCACTCTGAACCATTAGTTTAATTGGCTCCATACCCCTTCCGATCTTTAATATAAGACTTAATTGAGGTGTTGATCTTCTTTCTTCAAAAATCCTTCTTGCACAGTGCAATATGCTATTTTTCTCCTAATAAATTTGTGTACAAAGTTAATGACAAAAATGAACATTTGAGTGAGGTGCGCAACATAGATGGCGGATTCTTACTTATTTTTGGTTCCCTATGTTAAATGCCGTTCTAAATTTTAAATAAGGGTATTTTAAGAAAATAATTATAATTAACTAATTTAAATAACATTCTTAATTTTTTTTTCAAATTAGGTAAATATGTCATATATTTAGAACCGGAAAGAATACAATAAGACAGATTATTTTGACGTAGAAGTGTTCTTGCTGGACTGATGGCTGTGTTGGCTCTCTAATATCAGTGGGGAGGAAGGGTTCAATTGTCTTAAAGAAAGAATAAGAATGAGGCTCTTTGTATTTTGCAAACAATGATTTTCTTTTATAAATTTAAAGACCCAATTTTTATCATAAAAGAAGATATTCTAGGCACTATTAATCTTCAATTAATCTCATAGCTCCCTTACTCACCATTTTTATTTTTACTAACTTTCCACATTCATTGACCTTATTATACTATATATTACTCCCTCCGGTCCTAATTATAAGATAAAGTTGACTTTTTTAGAGAAATTAAGGAAGTCAATTAAATTACTTTAGAGTGTTTATATTTTTAGTATCCTTAGATTATATATTAATTTATTAGTCTTTAATTAATTAGTTTGGAGATAAAAATATAAATATAAACACTCTAAAGTAATTTAATTGGCTTCCTTAATTTCTCCAAAAAAGTCAATTTTATCTTATAATTAGGACCCGAGGGAGTATTCAACTACCTACGCAAGATTGAAACGGGGAACCAGTTCCGATGCTCATTGTAATGATGGGCATTGAGAGTTTTTCATCACTGAGCACTATTTAAATCTAATTTGGATGTTTGAGATCAAATTTTTTAATTTTACTTTTTTTAAAAAAAAAAGTTATTTTAATGTGTATAAAATTTAAAATAAAGACAATCTCTTAATAGGCATTTTTTTTAAAAAAACATAATTTTTTATTCAAAAATATTTACTTAAAAGCATTAAATCTAGATTATTAAAATTTTATTTGAACTATCCAAATCTCATCACAGTGAAAAGCTCTCAGTGCTCATAATTGTGATGAGCATTGAAATTGTTTCCTCAAAACAGACACCACTAATTCAATTCAACGACCGACCCTTAACAATCTCTTGGAATTAGTTTTAGTGCTGAACTCAATGACGAGCACCAAGAGCTTATCACTATTACAGATCATTTAGATCTAATTTGCATGGTTCAAATTATTTTTTTTATTTTTACTTTCTTCAAAAAAATTATTTTAATGTGTACTAAATCTAAAATAAAGAAAATATTTTAATTGATAGTTTTTCAAAGGATGACTTTTTTATTTGTGTTCCTGCCATGATGATGCCAAAAAAGTTTTGGCTCAACATGATCTTGCTCATTTTTGGTATATATGCATGTGTTGTTCCTTGTGTGCGCCATATTTATATCATAATGTTGCTGAATAAAAGTGATTATTTTTCATGTAGTGAAAAAATGGAAGAGCTTCAGAAGCAACTGAAGATGGTGGTAGAGGGAAGGTGAGTAGTGTAATGTTGGAATTATTGGGGTTACATGAAGAAGAGGAGAAATGGGTTAAGAGCGATAACTATTCACTTCATATGCACAAGTATTCAAGTTGTCCAGACCCGAATTGAGTCATGGGTTTGGCTCCGCACAAAGACACATCTATTGTCACATTCCTGCACCAAACTCAAGTAGAAGCCAAGACCGGGAGCGAGATCCAAACAGAGAACCAAACCCACAGGCTCTAAATTTTCAAGGAGGGAACTGGGTGGGTTCAAGTTCACTTGGATTCGGATGTATTTGTGGTGAGTGTGGATGATATACTTGAGATATTGTCCAATGGAAGGTTCACATATGTGCTGCATTGAGTCACAGTGAGCAGGACAACTCATCGATATTTATATGCATATTTCTATAGGCCCTCGCCTGAAACTGTTATCTCTCCTTTCAACTCTCCTCCTCATTTTTGTGCTCTCGCTTTGAGGCAATATGACACTCTCAAGGCTTAGGATCGCGACAATGTATTGGCTTCTATCTCCATTTAAAGCTTGAACTAATATATTATCTATGTTCCATTTCAGTAATAAAGAGGGTTGATAAACTTAAAAATCCATGTTTCTGTTTGTTATGATGATCAATAATAATATATTTATGGGTTAACGTGATTCAACAAACTGAAGTATTTTTTTTAATATGTATCCATTACCTTAAAGTGTTTTATGGTGTATTTAGTACTAAGTATTTTTTTTAATTGTACTTTTGTTCTCTGTGATGAAAGAACAATGACATACTTTCTCTCATCTTATATTTTGGGCACGTTTTAGAAGGATGTCATGGTCCAATAATAAAAGTTATTTTATTATCTCTTGATACAACATTTAATAATTTATAAATCTCCCCTTAAACATATTCCAATATAATATAAAAATATCTTAAATAGCGTTTGTTGAGGGTAAAAATAGAAAGTGATGCAAATTTAAGACAACTTGGTGTGGGATCTAATTTGGTGTGGATTTTGATCCTAAATGTAAGATCTATTTCCATTTTATCTTTTATATTTATCATTTTTTCTTTTAACTAATTTGTCTAACTTATAAACTAATATATATAACCTAATGTTAAAGATAAATATTTCAAAAAAATCATGTCACATATGTTATATATTTAAGTAATTTATCTTGCTTCTTCAATCTTTCCAAATAAGATAAATATATCTTATATTAAGGATTAGAGGAGTACAAAAAAGGACATATATAAATTAGGTGTGGCCAACATGTTTCACTCTTTCCATGTACCATCCTCTCTCATTGCACAGTTTTATTGTTTCTCTTGTTGTTAACCTTGCGAGTTAACACTCAAAATTTACCGTTTTAACATTTTTAACTTATAAAATCACGTCAATTCACTATTAAACTCGTGTTATCTATAAACCCAATTGAACTTGTGAGTTCACTCACTAAATTATTATTTTTAAGGTTACATCTTATAAAATTGTATCAATTCGCTCTTAAACTCATACTAGCTTTTTAGATTTAATTATATGTTCAATAGCTTCATATATGACCTTTGTATAACTTTTAATGGAAGAAAGAATGTCGATAGATTTTATTTTAATTATTTAGATTTAATTATATACTTTTAATAGCTAGTTATTGATAAAAGTGAATTCTAATGAGTTTATAATTCAAGTTCACTATTCAAGTTTTTGTTTCTATCACGAGTTAATTTAAACTCATGAGCTTAACAATCATGATTATTACAGTAAAGTTATTAGAACCTTTAATATAAGAAAAAATACAGGTTAAATGTATCTAAATCATATGATACAAGAATGTAATTACATAACATGTGTATTGCAACGAATATCTACATCAGGTTTTTTTTTAAAGAGAAATCTACATCATGTATTTTACTTATTAATAATAAAGGGATGAATGAACCTAATACCTCTTGTAAGCCTGTAAGTACTCCAACAGTATTCTAACTATTCCAACAAATAATCACACTCTTGTTTCAATATTCCTCAAACATAAAACCAGAGGTGATGGCTGATGATGCTCTGACTGTCTTATTGCAAGCCAAAAATATGTCCATATATAGACCTGGCTTATGGCCAACTTGCTAGCGACAACAATGAGGCTTTGGGTATTTAAATATATTGTGGCACAAATAATGCTAATTATGAATTTCCTTTATTTGCACGCAATCACTATTTTTAAAACTTATCTTGAATCCTTTGCGTTTGCATTGGCTTTCTTCTAATTCTTTGTAGATAGTGCAGAAAATTATTCATGAATAATGATGGACAAGGAAATATATAATGACCAAAGATTTTTTTCCCAATGCGTGTGTCTATATATATATCTTAATTGATTGATTGAATTATATACCCTTAAGAAATCTCGTAGATAATATACCTAAAATAGCATAATTCATTTTCTTCATATTGTACCAAAATATATTCCCTCGGGCTCTTAATATAAGACTTAACAGAAAAATTGATCTTGGTCTTCAATGTAAAACTTATTTTTCATATTTTTTAATTTTTTTTCTAATTTATCTTTATTGATATTCCCTCAACAATAATTAAGTAAAAGAAGTATGCCATATTAATTAACTTCTTTAATCTAAATAAATTAGATAAAGAGTTCTTACATTAAAGATAAGAGGGAGTACAATCAATAGCGTATAGGAAAAACCTTGGTTAAAGGACTAACATCTTCTACTAGATCTAACCCTATTCCAGATAAATCATTATGACATATTTGAATTTATATTTAAAAATCACGTTTATGAAAATCGATTCAAAACTTCTCTTATGCCATGAATTACATTTAAAAGACAACTGTAAATCCAAACAGGCCATAAGAGTATCTTAGAATCCGAGGAAGAGGAACTGTATATGTGTAAACAGGGGATACGGAGGACGTGGCTTATCCTTGTCCTATATATCTTGCTCCGCCCTCCCATATTTGTCAGCGAACCCCCCATGACCCATTTACCGTTGAAATATTTTGGTCCATCTCAAAAGTTGGAGTGGTCTTGGGCTTTCGTAAAAAAAAAAAAAAAGTATGTTTGTTTTAGCGATTCAATTGCTTATAAGTTATTTTTTAATAGTGATTTACGGTATACGAAGTAAGTATGTGAGAGGAGTTGTGTCTCGATTTACGTAAAAAGCAACTTATAAGCAATCGTAACGCCCAAACAAACATGCAAAATTTGCAATGACTTAATATAAGATATATTTAGCGTGTGTTTGGTATCCCGTTTTGGGGCATATAAACCCGTTTTTAATGGAAAAAAGCCCAAATGAGTTGGATTTTTTTTTTTATTTTGATGTTTGGTTCAGCTTTTTATAATTGCATCACAGGTAGGATAAGCTACTTGTTAAATAAGCCCCTCACCGCAGTTTTTCTATTAAGTCACTTATTACGTAAATCGAGATAAAACTCATCTCACATATTTTCCTCATATATCGTAAATCACGATTTATAAACACTTATTGTCCAAAAATAAGTTATCCCAAATCGCTCATCCAAACAAAAATCACATTACAAAAACTAACTTTTCTATTAAGTCATTTTTTATAAGTCAGAATCATAATAAGTCATTTTTCCTTCCGCTATCCCAATCACACACTTTCCTAGTTTGATTATATTAAAGAAATTAGTTAAACTAGTTAATGTGACAATTTTTTAAAACACTCTAGTCGTATTCCTTAATTTTCTTATTTCCCCCACCTCTTTAATTTTTATTGAAATAATATGAATAAATTAGGAAAAGATTGACAAATATAAAAATTATGTCTTATATTTAAAATAAAAATCAACTTTCTAAATATATTTTATATTTAGAACCGTGAGGGGAGTGCTCATTTTGGCATCAATTAAAACACTTGAACCATTACAACTCTGGGCTCTAAACGAATACCAGATCCAGCATCATTTCCCTTTCTTTTACAAATCTCCTTGAAATGTCAATTCTTTCCTTCCATATACGAATTTCAATTCCTTCATTATTCATTCATGTTATCACTTATCTCTATTTCAATAATACTACCTCCCTCCGATCGAAAGTATAAGATTTGATTGATTTTTTTCAGAGATATTAAAAAAGTTAAAAGAATTATTTTAAAGTATTTATATTTATATATATTCTTTTACAAACTAATTTATCTGACTTATAAACTGATATATAATCTAATAATATACAAGATATGATATGAATAAATAACTCATTAAACTTCCTTAATATCTAAAAAAAATCAATTGTTGTTTTATACTTAGAGCGAAGTAATAATCAACACTAGTGTCTTCTTACTTTGAATAATTAATGGCAATGTTATTGCAATACGTACGGGCAATGTCGTCTTCTTTCCTCGATCCCCCACACCACACTGCTCTTGTTTTTTCATGGCCTCTTTTTTCCTTTTCGGACATCCATTTTTCCAGCTTTCCCTCAGTTTGGCTTTTGCATCCTGACGTCATTTTAATTATAAAATACTCCCTCCGGTCCTAAATATAGGATAAAGTTTGTAGTGTAAATTGCATTACAAACTTTGTCCTATATTTAGGACCGGAAGTAGTACTAATAATTGGTGGTTTTGTTGATTGGGGTGAAGACGACGCATTTTTATTAGTTACTTTGTGCTGCTGACACCAAAAGTCAGTAACCGACTTCACATTATAGGCTGAATGATATTTCGATGGCCTCTTTGGATTCTTTGGGGACAGAGAGAGCTGATAACACAGAATGCTTGAGATGCGCAAAAGATAGAGAGCCTTGCTTAAATTGGCATTCATTTACAGTGTCCACTTGTCTGTGATACTTATTCCATGCAACATATATATGAACACTTGTTCAATTCCCACCTGTTGCTCCAGCACCCTAACTCAACCATTAATCTGTGTGCCCAAAAAGAAACGTTATCACTCAGTCAAAATATATCTAATAAATTGAATAATATGTATGTATGCATGTATTTAATTAATTGAGTCTGTGAGGTGCACATGTAATTAATTGATAGAGGGTGATGAATCCAAATTAAATTAATTAATTGATAGAGGGGTGATGAATCCAATGCCTCTTCTCTGCCTATAAAAACTCCCAAACTATTATCACTATTCCCTCACACTTACTTGATCATCACACTTGTTCCACAAAAAGCAGGTTGGCCGTCTTCAAAAATGGCTGGAGCTCTCTCTGGTGAGGCAGTGAAAAACATCCCCATTGATTTTTCTTCAACGGAGAGCTTGCCTGAATCTCACTCGTGGTCAAATGTATGCTCTGACGTTGTTGACAGGTTGGTGTCCATACCGGTGGTGGACCTCCAGGATCCAAATGCCATGGAAACAATCAAGCTTGCATGTGAGGAATGGGGTATTTTTCAACTCAAGAACCATGGAATACCCTTATCTCTATTGAAGGACGTGGATGAGGAGATCAAGCGCTTCTTCTCTCTCCCGAAAGAGCAAAAGGCAAAAGCCTTGAGGCCTCCCAGTGGCAAGTCTGGCTACGGTTCACCTTACATCTCACCCTTCTTCCCCAAAGTCATGTGGCACGAAGGCTTCACCATCATCGGTTCATCCTATGACGATGCTAAAAAAGTTTTCCCTAAACATGACCTAGCACATTTTTGGTATGTTCTTTGTTTGTGACATACTACTCAGAGGGATATATTTATATCATACTGTTGCTAAATAAAAGTGCTTATTTTTTGTGGAGTACACATGCAGTAAAACAATGGAAGAAATTCAGAAGCAATTGAAGATGGTGGCAGAGAAGGTAACAAGTGTAATACTAGAGTCATTAGGGATACATGATGAAGAGGAGAAATGGGTTAAGTGCAATGATTATGCACTTCAAATGAACAAGTATCCGAGTTGTCCAGACCCAGATCATGCCATGGGTTTGGCTCCTCACAAAGACACATCTATAGTCACATTTCTACACCAGACCCAGGTGGAAGCAAAGACCGGGAGTGAGATCCGAACAGAGGACCAAACACGTGGGCTCCAGATTTTCAAGGAAGGAATTGGATGGGTTTCGGTTCACTTGGATCCAAATATGTTTGTGGTGAATGTGGGTGACATACTTCAGATACTATCCAATGGGAGGTTCACATCTGTGCTGCATCGCGCCACAGTGAGCAGAATAGCTCATCGATATTCATATGCTTATTTCCATAGGCCCTCTCGTGAAACTCTTCTCTCTCCTTTCGCTGCTCCTCCTCGTTTTCATGCTCTCACTATGAAGGAATACGACACTCTCAAGGCCAAGGATATTCACAATGCATTGGCCTCTATCTCCATTTGAAGCTTGAATTGAGAAATCATCCATGTTCCTTTTTAGTAATAAAGAGTGGGTGACAAAGTTAAAAGTTTATGTTTTGCTTGTTATGATGATCGATAATGATATATCTATTTATCATAATTGCAAAAGAAACTATTAAACGAGTTGTTATCATATGCACGCACATACCTCTTATTGGGTTTCTCTGTTTTTCCCCCTTTATGACAAAGATGAAAAAAGAATGAAAAAATCCGGGGGTTAACTAGTTGAGATGGATTAACAGTAAAAATGGAGTTGGTTAACTAGTTGACGAAAAAGGATCTGCGGGTCGTTTACATGGAAGTCGCATTCACGTGGCATTAACTAGTTGACGCAAATTAAGGACATTGTCGTACCAACACTTTCGCCTCTTGTCTTTCAGGTCGAAGACATCTATACATATACAGTAACTACCCAAGTTTCATCCATATGTTTTTACCTGCTTATATACTCTCTACTTTGCCTACAACTGTATTATAAATAACAGGCCTCTCGTTAATTTCTTTGCTTGTCCCATACAAACCACGTACGGTGGCTTCAAAGCGCTTCATAATTATGATACCTGCCATATGTTGAAAGGCTTACTGGGTTCCTCTCTGCTTATTTATGATTTAAATTTGAACTTGTCCATTATGCCTCTCCCTTCCTCAGAAAGTTGAATATATATTTTGGCTTTTGTTGTGAATAATTTGAGCTGCTTGCTTCAGATTCCCCACACAAGCTTATACTTTTTTTTTTGGGCACGAAAGATGGGACTTTTAAGATTCTTTTTCTCTGATAATCCCTTTTTCTTTCTTTCTTTTTTAATGTCTTGAGGTTTGAGTGGGAAGTGTACATGTGTAGGCGTGTTATATTTTATGGCTATGTAGTGTACTCACCGTATCTATTTCGTTTTCAATTGTGGCCAACAGGTTATTATAAAATAGATTCCTCAACTACGAATAAATCCGTCATGATTCATAATTTACTTTTCTCACTTGATTACTAAATTATGTAAATCTTATTTATTGTAACATGTTATTATAAAATGGTAAATTAATGTGTGAAGTGCCTTGGGATTCATGGATTGGGTTTGGAGTGGTCACGGACAATATAATTGACATGAAAAATCCCAATAACTAAACAAGAATTCATTCCAATAATAACTATTTATAATGTACATATCTAAAAAGAATGTGATATTCCTAACATAATCATTTTATTTGCATGTGTATTATATATCATCAACAAAGAAAAAAAAGTTGATTTTTTATTTTCAACCCAGCCATCTTGAAAGATATGGATGATTTGAACCAAGTTGGCAAAAAAAAAAAAAAAAACACGATTATTTGGGCCAACCCATATGACCCGACGTGGACACCTTGCTGTCAATATCAATGAGGCTGTGGGGATTTAAATAAGTTGTGGCACAAATAATAGTAATTGTGAATTTCCATGATTTACATGTAATTAATATTTTTAGAAACTTATCAGAATCCATTGCATCTGTATTGGCTTTCTTCTAATTCTTTTAATAGTGACGAGTTTGTAGAGAGTGCAGAAAATGACTTGTGAAGATACGATTTAAGCACATCTAAAATGATGATATGATGCACGTATTGTAATTGGTACATGCAATATAAATTTGATTATACATGTTAATTGTATGAATAGTACCCATTTTTAAAAATCTCATATATACATTGTACTTAAAATAATGTAATTCATGGTTTACACAATGCAACTTTTTTTTGTTCAAATATAAGTTATATTGTTGCTCTTGTTGTTAACCTTGCAAGTTGAGACTCTAAATTTATCATTTTAATATTTTTAACTTATAAAATCGTGTCAATTCATTATTAAACTCATGTTATATGTAAACCTGATTCAACTCGTGAGTTTATACACATAGTTACCATTTTTAGGGTTACATTTTATAAAATTGTATCAATTCACTTTTAAACTCATAGTAACTTTTTAGATTTAATTATATATTCAGTAGCTTCATATACGAAGAGTATAGTTAACTATGAATGTCGATAGATTTTGTTTTAAATATTTGGATTTAAAATATAAATAAACCTAATTGCTGCCATTTTTAATATTATAATTATTTAATCATATACTTTTAATAATTATTTATCGATAGAAGTGAACTTCAGTGAGTTTATGATTCGAGTTCACAATTTAAGTTTTTGTTTCTATCACGAGTTAGTTTAAACTCATGAGTTTAATAATCTTGATTATCAAAGTAGACTTACTATAACCTTTAATTTAAGGAACAAAAATACAGGTTAAATGTATCTAATCATATGATACAAGAATGTAATTACATAAACACGTGTATTGCAAGGAATATCTACATCATGTATTTTTTTAAAGAGAAATCTACATCGTGTATTTTATTTATGAATCATAAAGGGATGAATGAATCTAATCCCTCTTGTAAGCCTATAAATACTCCAACATTATTCTGACTATTCTAACAAATAATCACAACGAATGTCAACACACTGTGTTGAGAGTGATAAATTCTCACTGTGTTGCATGATGCCTGTCAGAAATCCATCCTTGTGTTTCTTTTGTTGTGAGAGAAGTTATTTATCACATTATTAAATAAGATCTAGAGGAATAATGTGCTTATATATATCTTAGTTGTTTTGTTGTTATCATATATATGCTCATCAATATATACGACTACGAGAAGTGAAGTTAATTATTGTTTGATTAATATATATATATATATATATAGATATGATGAATATTATATTACACGTGTTTATCATGAGATAAAGGGTTGAGGGATATTGAGAAAAGCGTTAAAACTGGGCTTCACAAAGCTTCACCTCAAAATCATATTTGAGCAGTGAGGGTTACAGTCAGCTCCATTCAATGGGCAGAAATTTCAGGAGCATATACTTGGCTAAATTAGTCCACAAAGATACTTTATTAGGGTTTAGGGTTTAGTTTTGTTCTTTTTAATTTACATACATAATTTCATGTTTTTCTTCGTTTAGTCTCCCTCCAATGGCAAAGACACTTTACAAAACTATCAATAATCTTGAAGAATATCTAATTAAATTTGACATTATGATATCATCCCAAGCACTGTAACAAATTAAGCTTGTCGGATTTGTCTGTAGTAGTGGACATTATTAAATCAGAAGAGCAGAATGATTTGTAAGGAATGACAATTGCGATTCCCTTCAAAGTCCTGAATGATATTTATTCAGAGAGTTAATATACAGTTTTAATTTCTTCCATCATCAACAACTTAATTATCTGAAGGAAACCACGAGGAAGCTAGCCATATATATATACTATATAGCTCCTCCTGTGCTCCTGCTTTCACACTAGCTAGCTAACTGGTCACAAGGATATCATGAAAATAGAAACATATGCTCTCTTTTGGCCCTTATTAAATGAGGATGCAACTTATCAACTTCACACTTGTTAATATATCTTCACTTTATTCTTCATATTGAAAAATTGAATTGAATCCTGATACGTGTCACGCCAAGTGCTAGTGTACTACCTTTCTTATTTGGGCATGGTTCATTTTCCTGGGAGTAGTTCAACAATAGTAACACTCCCTCCAAATTCTTTCACCAATTCCCTCATTTTTTTTCCACACTTCAATTAAAGAAGAGAGAGTGAAGGAGAAGGTGGTGGGAAGGCCACATTTTGCCATAAGGCAGTAAGAGAACAAAAGTGGGTACATAAATTATATATGCAGCTTTGCATGGCAAATATTCACACCTTAAGAAGAAAATTTGGGAATTCTTTCAATATAACATTTTTTTCCCTTTTAAACTTGATGAATTTCCGAACGGATTCCTCAATGAACCAACCTGGAAATTGTTGAATTTTTTTTAAACAAAACCATTTCCAATCTAAATTGAATTTTCACGTCGCCACAAATTGAAAAATATGCTGATGAAGTATTCTGTCTGCTTATTTAAAATCTCGTGTTCACTACTCAAACCAAGATGAATTTCCAAGTCTCGGTACTTTAAAAATTCATTTCATTTAAAAAAAAAAATTTATGGTTTTCAAAATTCGAGATGATAAAACATACCATAATATAATACTCTCCATCTGGTCCTCAATATAAGACATATTTGGGGAGTTGATCTTAATCTTAAATATAAGATAGAGTTTTCATATCTGTCAATCTTTTCCTAATTTTTTCTCTATTAATGTTCCCTCAACAAAAATTGAAGAGGATAGGGAAGGAGGGAATTAAGGAGGGACTTGATGCAATGAAATGGATATAAGTTTTATCTTTTAGAAAATACATGTCATATTAAATAATTTAACCAACTTTATTAATATATATATATATATAATCAAATTACATAAATACGTGTTATATTAAAGACACGGGAATATAATGTAATCATTAATCAATAATTAAGAATATTTTTACTTGTTCAGCAATCAAACTATCCCAACACGCACATTAGCCCATACGTCATTTCAAAGAGAAGGCATCGATCACTACATAAATCATCCCTCATCAGAGAAGAAGGCATATAATTCCACATTCCTCTACAAACACGATCCTTCGCTCAGTCTTGAAAGCCCTTCCTTTCATTTTATATATCCATCTTCTATCTTCATTTCTTCACCAAGCCAATCGATCGAAGCTATGTACAGAGTAGCGAACGCTTCACAATACCTGGCCATCACAGGGTATGGAATCAAAGACATAAAGATCGCCAAGAAATCATGGGTTTTCCCATGCCAATCTTGCATAGTCCTGGACGTTTCTCCGGTGAACTACACGTTCGAAATTCAGGCGATGAGCGCCGAGAAGCTCCCTTTCATTCTGCCGGCCGTCTTCACCATCGGCCCCAAGGCCGACGAACTAGAATGCCTCCTCAAATACGCCAGGCTCCTCTCTGCCCACGATCAACACTCCAACCACGTCAAAGATCTCATCCAGGGCGTCATCGAGGGAGAGACACGTGTCCTCGCCAATTCCATGACCATGGAACAGATCTTCAAAGGCACCAAAGAGTTCAAGAAGCAAGTTTTCGAAAAAGTCCAGCATGAACTCAACCAATTTGGGCTTTTGATTTACAATGCCAACGTCAAGCAGCTTGTCGACGTGCCTGGTCATGAGTACTTTTCGTATTTGGGGCAGAAGACGCAGATGGAGGCGGCCAGCCAGGCTAGGGTCGATGTGGCGGAGGCGAGGATGAAGGGAGAGATCGGAGCGAAGACGAGGGAAGGAGAGACGCTGCAGAACGCTGCCAAGATTGACGCCGAGACGAAGGTGGTAGCCACGCGCCGGCAGGGAGAGGGACAGAAGGAGGAGATAAAAGTGAAGGCTGAGGTCAAGATTTTTGAGAACGAGAGGGAGGCGGAGGTGGCGGAGGCCAATTCAGAGCTTGCCACAAAGAAGGCCTCATGGTTTAAATCTGCTCAGGTGGCGGAGGTGGAGGCGGCGAAGGAGGTCGCACTCCGGGAAGCGGAGCTGCAGAAGGAGGTGGAGGTCTTGAACGCCTTGACCATGACGGAGAAGCTAAAAGCAGAGCACCTATCCAAAGCAAGAGTCGAGTATGAAATCAAGGTCAGTTTATCCATTTATCTATAAATTATTGGACGAGAATTTAAGGGTTTGTCTTGCTTTTTTTTAATAGGTACAAGAAGCAAACTGGGGCTTGTACCAGAAACAAAAAATTGCGGAGGCTATTCTTTTTGAGAAAGCGAAAGAAGCAGAAGCACAGACAGAGATGGCAGAGGCGGCTCAATTTGCTAGAAAGCAAGCAGCAGATGCAGAGTTATATGCGAAGATGAAGGAGGCAGAGGGAATTGTGGCGGTAAAGAAAGCTAGGGATGAGCAAAAAACCTGCCGATCAAAACCGGCGTGGTCTGATAAAAAAAATTTGGTCCGTAGCAGCTTCTGACAAACTAGACCAGACTGGTCTTCTCAGGTTGGACTGGACTTTGGTCCAAGGCCTTTGACCCCATGGTCTGGTCCGATCTGGCCCGAGTTGTATACTAATTTTTTTTTTGATTTTTAATCCCCCGATTAAAACACAAACACTGGACAGACAGGCCTGAGTCCTAACACGCCAACGCCTCATCAAGTCTTCACTTCAGCTTTTGTGTCTAGATCTCATAGCTTAGTCTTCCAGATCCGTGCTCATATTCATTATTAAATTCGTGTTATCTGTAAACCTGGTTGAACTTGTGAGTTTACATATAAAGTTACCATTTTTAAGGTTGCATTTTATAAAAATGTGTCAACTCGCTTTTAAATTCATACTAACTTTTTTTATTTGAATATATTTTTAGTAGCTTCATATACGATGAGTATAGTTAACTATGAA
Source organism: Inga oerstediana (assembly GCA_963210345.1). Classification (NCBI taxonomy): domain Eukaryota; kingdom Viridiplantae; phylum Streptophyta; class Magnoliopsida; order Fabales; family Fabaceae; genus Inga; species Inga oerstediana. The sequence continues at coordinate 6,134,658 of OY723405.1, forward strand.
TGTCGATAAAATTTATTTAAAATATTTGGATTTAAAATATATACAAACCTAATTGCTGCCATTTTTAATATTATAATTATTTAATCATAGTTATTTATCGATAAAAGCAAACTTCAATGAGTTAATGATTCGAGTTCACTATTTAAGTTACGAGTTAACTTAAATTCATGAGTTTGACAATCATGATTATTACAGTTGAGTTATTAGACTTTAATATAAGAAAAAATATAGGTTAAATGTATCTAAATCATATGATACAAGAATGTAATTACATAAACATGTGCATTGCAACGAATATCTACATCATGTGTTTTTTTTAAGAGAAATCTACATCATGTATTTTACTTGTTAATAATAAAGGGATGAATGAATCTAATCCCTCTTGTAAGCCTATAAATACTCCAACAGTATTCTGACTATTCTAAAAAATAATCACACTGTTTCAATATTCCTCAAACCTAAAACCAGACGTGCTTGAAATGGCTGATGATGCCCTGACTGTCTTATTGCAAGCCAAAAATATGCCCATAGACCTGTCTTCAATGGAGAGCTTACCAGATTCTCACGCATGGTGGTCAAACCGATGCTCCGACATCATTGACGGGTCGGTATCCATACCCGTGGTAGACCTGACAGATCCAAAAGCCATGAAATGATGAAAGTAATAAGGATGGCATGCGAGGAGTGGGGTATTTTTCAGCTGAAAAACCATGGAATACCCTTATCTCTATTGAAGGATGGGGACAACGAGGTCAATCGTCTCTTCACTCTCCCAATTGAGCAAAAGCTGAAAGGCATAAGGCGTCCCGGCACCGTGAACGGCTACGGCATGGCTCACATATCGCCTTTCTTTCCCAAGGCCATGTGGCAAGAAGGGTTCACCTTTGTCGGTTCATCCTATGACGATGTTAAAAAAGTTTTGCCCGAACATGATCTTGCATGTTTCTGGTATATATATATATATATATATATATATACGTGTATGTTTTTTTGAAGAAGTTGGAACAACAAAACCACGTTTTCATTCTCTCCTTTTGAAGGAATATGACGATGTCAAGGCCAAGGGCCGACACAACGCTTTGCCTTCCATCTCCATTTAAAGCTCTTGATCGAACTGTCTATTTATTTTATGTTCCGTTTCTATAATAAAGAGTGATAAATTCTCACTATGTTGTCACACTACAAAAAAAAGTGATTTAGTAGTGGTTAAAAATGGGTATTAGTAGCGGTTTTAACCGCTACAAACAACATTAGTAGCGGTTAGGAAAACCGCTACTAAATCGTATGTTGCAAGCGGTTTTGTGATTATTTCCTAAAGTCAAATGATAAGGAAGAGACATATTATCAGAAAAGTCCTAGGAAAAGTCAAATATCTGAAAAGTCTCTAGGGACTTTTTTGTGATTATTTCCTAAAGTCAAATGACACACATTCCCTCATTCTAATTTAATCTCTCCTTCATTCAAATTTCCAAATCGTGTGCTCACCTTCATTCAGGAGCATTTGAAAACCTTGTTCTGCTTTTGGCTGTCCGCCGCTGGTGGTCCACTCCCAATGTCATCTGTCGCTGCTCCACTCCCAGGCGCCATCCGTCACTGCTGCTCTGCTCCCAGTCGTCGTCCATCGCTCCGCAGTGTAGAAGGCTCTTTCATCCTCCGTAGCCACAGCGTCGCTCCTCCGAAGGCAAAGGTATGTTTATTTCATGCGCCCACTCGTTCTACCTTCCTGGCGCTGCTCCTCGAGATTTTCATACTATATGCTCCCCAATCCCTTAACTCTTATTTTCCTAATTTATACCGGTTGATTATGGCTGTACTACCTGTTTCTCTCTGATCGTTGAATTTCTTTGAATCCCATACTTTCTTTAATTTTGCATTTGATAGTTGTTGGATCTAGGATTTTAGGCCTAATCTATGTCCTTTCCTTCGTGTTGGTTTAAGATTCGGGAGTGAGAAATGATCCTATTTGCCTAACAGTTTCTGCTTCAACTTTCGTGGATTATGTGGTTGTTCTAATGTGGTTCAAGCTAGAAATGACTGTCATTTCTGGTAAATTAGCATTTTTTCGGGTGAATTGGTTATATGATTGTCTGTTGGAAAAGTGATTGTGGGAGTCCTAGGGAGTTCGGTTAGCTTTTTGAGTTCGGGTCTTGATAATTTTGATTGATTGATGTACGACAAGCTAGGAACAGGGTGTTCTATTCTATTGATATAAAGTGAGGGATTAATATAATATAGCTTCAGTTGTCGCCTTTTTGGTACTGAAATGAGTTTCCCTTATACCTCAATTAATGATTTATGTAGTTAGGAACTTCTAACTGTTGTATTTCTTGAATGAGGGGCCTTATAATTATGGTTCAGGGATTTTTCTCTTTTTTAATTTGTTCGTTCTGTTTTTTTGGTTTGCCATATTATCTTGAAAATATTGATTTGTTCCTTCTGCTTTGGGACTAGGGTGAACCTCTATCTGTTAAAGTGAACAAATTATCATCCACGAAGACTCAACTTCCATATGACTACTATTTCTTGAAGTATTGCGAACCCCTGAAGATTGTGAACAATGCAGAAAATTTAGGAGAGGTTCTTAGAGGGGACCGCATTGAAAATTCAGTATATACGGTACATGTCTATTACTGATTTTTCATTTAGCTATTTCCTTGGATAATTAGGCCTTAAAGAGTTTGATACAATGGTTTCTTCTTTTGATTTTACAACCAAATTGATTTATTCCTTTTTCAGTTTAAAATGAGGAAGGGACAATCTTGTACTGTAGCTTGTCATGTGACTTTGGATGCTGAGTCTGCAAAGAATTTTCAAGAAAAAATTGATGATGAATATGGAGTCAACATGTAAGTGATTAAAGTATATTTTCTAGTGATGTACTATTGCTATATGGTATAAGTCCTTTTATGCTTTCTTAAAGCTTTCTTTTTGGCTGCCTTCTTGTCTTTTGCTGTATATATCCTTACTGACACAAGTTACTCATGAAACTTGTTGCTTTTCTGCACTTACTTTGATCATGGGTTTCGTGTTGGGTTCAAAGGAAACTATCAAGAGGTATAAACTCATAACAAACTTTTGTTGTGGGTCCTTTGAGAACCTGATGTCCTTGTATGGGAAAGTCTTGTTGCAAGAAAGACAATCATGCATTCCTTTTTGTTCACCATCGTGTGTAGGTGACAAATTCATATTTATAACTTCTTTAGGCATTTTTACAACTACATATGCCTTGTTGCACAAGTAGTTATGTTTGTATTGAAACTATTAAACAAGTTGTTATCACATATGCACACACATATCTCTTATCGGGTTTGTCTTTTTCCCCCTTTATGACAAAGATAAAGAAAGAATGAAAGGATCCGCGGAATAACTGGTTGAAATGGATTAACAGCAAAAATATGATGGAGTTGGTTAATTAGTTGAGGAAAATTTGACAACAATTCTCAAAACTTTTTAAAATTTCACTGCACTTTGAAGACTAAATTGAATTTAAGTTTTTTTTGTTGAAAAGACATTTATACACTTATCTTGTACATGATCTAGATGGTCATGTAGATTCGCAAATATGTAGTGTAAGTAGATATATTTGCCTTGTAAATAACATGTATTCTTATAAATGTGTCCCTTGGCATGTCGAGAAGGTTTTGTAAATTTACTTATTTTTCTTGTAAGCATATTTAACTTGTAAACTTTCACATCACTACTACAAAAGATAGTTTTAATGTCCTTTTTTTAAAAACAAAAGTTAAAAAAAAAAAAAGCGGTGGTATTTTTAAAATTTTGGCTAGACTTTTAACGTCTGTTTTGTAAAAACAGAACAGACGTTGAAAGAGACTTTTTCAATGTCTGTTTTTAAATGGATGTCAATTCAAAAACTTACTACGTCGCTCACAAATACGTCTCCCTTGAAATGGATGTCAAAAAGTCTAAAAAACAGAGGTTAAAAGTATCTTCTTTAGTAGTGCATGTCTCTTGTAAATAATATGTGTTCTTGTGAATGCCTCGCCTTATACATGGTTGAGATGGTTTTGTAAATTCTCGCAAGCATCTTGTAAATATGCATATTTGACTTATAAATTCCTACACCTGTCTTGTAAATAACACATATTCTTGTGAATATGTTCTTTGCCTTGTATAGTGTTTCTTATAAATAAGCATCTTTGACTTATAAATTCTCACATGTGTCTAATAAATAATCATATTTGACTTATAAATTCCCACATGTTCTTATAAATATGACCTTTGTTTTGTACATTGTTGAGTGATCTTGTAAATTTTCACATGTTTCCTGTAAATAGATATATTTGACTTGTAAGCTCTTTTTATTCTTTCTTTCTTTCAGTATGGTTGTTTTTATCTATTCCCTCCACAAATTAATTGCCGTTTCCCCCCGAAAGTGTGCAGTGATGTTTCAAATTTTTACAGGGACAATTGGGAATTATTTTACTATAGTGGGCGCTATCTGAAATTTTCCCAACAAAGGATGAACATGTGAGAAATGAAAGACAGTTTCTGACATACAGAAAAAGAAGAAAGCGTGAAGGAGGTCAGGTAATTGGTCCCCCCACAACATCAAGTCGTGGATTTCTCATTTCTTCCATGCATGCTTACCCGTGCTCGTTGTATAAGATTTTCATGACAAATTTAAACGTACGAAATTACATATATATATATATATATATATTACTCCCTTCTGTATTTAATATAAGATATATTTAAGAAGTTAATCTTTACCTTAAATATAAAACATAATTTTTATATTTATAAGCATTCTAACGAAAAGAAAGCAAAGGCAGAGTGAATGAGATCGAAGATGGCATGGGATAGATGGGCATTTTGGCAGGGAAGGGGATCAAGGGACCCATATACTTCCTTCAGTCCTTAACATGAGATATATTTAAGAAGATGATCTTTGACCTAAACATAAGATATAGTTTTCATATCTGTCAATTATATTTTTTCATAATTTATCCTTATTGATGCTCTCTCAACAATAATAAAAAAAATGAGGAGATGAGGGAATTAAGGAAGATTTAGATAATATATTTCATATTAACTAACTTAGCCAACTTCCTTAATCTAATCAAATTAGATAAATATATTTTATATTAAGAAAAGGAAAGAGAACCAAATTTCATAGGAACTAGAACCATTATTAGACAGCTGTAGCTGATTAATTTAATTAGCTGAATTCCTTTTTCTTTTTCTCATGATTCATTTGCTGCTTCTCATTGTTCTCCAAGATCGAGGTCTCTAAGACCACATTATGTGTCTATATATGTTAGAGAATATTACTCTCTCACTCAGATCTCTTTCTTCACTCTCTCACTTTCTACAATATATATACTCTACACATCTCTCTCTCTCTCTCTCTCTCTCCATTTTATAACACAATGAGTGAAGATCGAGATTTGGTGCTGGAGCTTTTACAAAGAAGCAAGGCAAGTCAATATTGTATCACAGAAGAATGTTGTATCTTTAGAGTTCCCTGTGTGTTTCGGGAAGGAAAAGAAGCATTCTATTCCCCAAACGTTATTTCCATAGGATCGTCCCATCATAACGGCAAAGAATCCTAACAACAATACCTCAAATCCAAATATTCCAACATGTTCCTTCAAAGGTTGGGCCTTGAAATGGTGAAGAATTACGTAGCAACAATCCGACGGCACGAAGCTAAAATCAAACTTTGTTATGATAGGAAGATTAACCTCCAAATTAAACGCATGATTTGTCAAGATGATTCTATTGGATTCTTGTTTTATCTTTGAGTACTTCCGTCGTGATGGGTCTCTTGAAAAAGATGAACGAGTGTTAATAGATCGGCGAAGAGAGCGTATAGTGAACGATTTACTATTACCATAAAATCAAATTCCTTTCTTCATTCTTCAACAGCTATACGATATGGCTTTTCTAGATATGTGTTTCTCGTGTTGCTTTGATGATTTTTCATTTCTTTAAGACGAGTAATTTTGTTGATGAAGAAAAAGTAGCAAGCGGGCTACTTCTTTCATTCTTTTTTTTTTTTTTTTTGTGTGTGTGTGTGTTATTTTATGCGTATTTGATGGTGTTGCAATCATATCTTTTCTTTCATTATCTACATCTTTATGATCTCCGATACGAACTCACCGGCGTGAAGCTTATGTCGCTGTCGTCTCATGTTCTTATTCCTCCTCTTGGATCCCCCCCCCCCCCCCCCCCCAAATGATGAAAACAATTTTCTTCCAGCGGGATCGGAGCTGATTCGTTATCTGAAACAAATAACTTGCTAGGTTCGAAACCAATATTTTAATTTTGATAGATAAACATACTTTAATATTTTAGCCTCTAGTTTTGGAAATGTAGTTGACAGCTTCTATCATATTCTACAATAAACAAAAATCTAATAATAACTGTATTTATCATTACTAATTTATTAATAATAGAAAATGTCTTCATTATTACCGCTAAGAATTAAAATTAAAAAGCCTCACCCATATAAAGAGGAGAACAAAACTTTGAATTCCACTAATACATAATTATTTTGACATTTTTTTACTAATAATAACAAAAAAAACAATTACTGCATATTTTATTATTATTTTAAAGTAAATTTCTTTCTCACTTCGTTCCCCTATAAGTCTACAACATAGGTGTTTCTTCAATTATTCACTCATCATAAAATCATACTCCTTCAGTTCTTAATATAAGATATATTTATCTAATTTGATTAGATTAAAGAAGTTAGTTAATATTATCTGTATTTCCTAAAATACCCTATCATCTCCTTAATTCCCTATTCTCCTCTCCTCCTTGATCATTGCTGAGCCGATGGAGCATCAATAATGATAAATTAAGAAAATATTGATGAATATAAAAACTTTATCTAATATGTAGGACCAAGATTAACTCTTTTAATATATCTTATATTAAGGACGAAGGAGTATAATCTGTTAGTAGTAACTGCATTAAATGGCTAGTAAGTCAACCTCCACTTCAAAAGCCGGCCACATTCCCAGGCATTCAGGGCACAAAAGAGTTTGGGTGATGACATTCAAAACAAAGTTTTGGTCCCTCACTTTTTTTTTTCCTGTCTAAAACCCTAGTCTTTATATTTCAATAAAAACCTAAATCATATGGTTTATTAATTGGCCAAAACTTATATTTTGAAATTATATAGAACAATACAAAAATGGCTTAACTATTCTTAACAACTTATTTATATATACAGCTGTTATCCTAGAAATTTTACCATAATCTCTATAAACCAGTCCTAGTTTCCAGTAGATGAATTAGTGGATGCATAGGTTCGTGATTCGTTAGTAAGTCTGTGGTTGCGCTGCAATTAACTGATGATAACTAAATATACGCTTTTTTTAATAATACTAACATTATAATCCCAAAATGAAATAATCGATTGACAATAAATTATCAAATCTTTAATTTTGAGATGGGCAAGAAACAAAACTGTTCCAGATGCTCCACGTTCTGCAGCGATTCATGCTTCAAACAAAAATGAGACGGGACGTTTTCTGCATCGGGTCAGACGGCCAGTCCACTCGCACTCCGACACATCCCACCTGTTGCTCCACCACTCTAACTAAACCTTTAAACTGTGTGCCCAAAACGTTATCACTCAGTCAAAATGTATCTAGTAAATTGAATGATATATATACATGTGTGTAATCAATTAAATCTATGTGGTGCCCAGTAATTAATGAATAGAAGGGCGATCAATCCAATGCCTCTTCTCTTTCTATAAGAACTCCCAAACTATTCTCACTATTCCCACTCACTTGATCATCACACTTGTTCCGATAAAAGCAGGTTCGTGTTCAAAAATGGCCGGAGCTCTCTCTCATGAAGCAGCCAAAAACCTGCCCATAGATTTCTCTTCAGTGGAGAGCTTACCTGAATCTCACACACGGTTGTCAAACATATGCTCCGATGTGGTTAACGGGTTGGTGTCTATACCGGTCGTGGACCTCCAAGATCCAAATGCCATGGACATAATCAAGCTTGCATGTGAGGAATGGGGTATCTTTAAACTCAAGAACCATGGAATACCCTTGTCTCTATTGAAGGAGGTGGACAATGAGATCAAGCACTTCTTTTCTCTCCCGATTGAGCAAAAGGCAAAAGCTTTAAGGCCTCCTGGCGGCAAGTCTGGCTATGGTACACCTTACATCTCACCCTTCTTCCCCAAAGTCATGTGGCACGAAGGCTTTGCCATTATCAATTCATGCTACGACAATGCAAAAAAAGTTTTTCCTGAACATGATCTTGATCGTTTTTGGTATGTGTGTGTGTGTGTGTTGTTCTTTGTGTGTGACATATTTATATCATAATGTTGCTGAATAAAATTGATTGATTATTTTTTTGTTGAATACACATGCAGTGAAACAATGGAAGAGATTCAGAAGCAAGTGAAGATGGTGGCAGAAAAGGTGACTAGTGTAATACTGGAGTTATTAGGAGTACATGGTGAAGAGGAGAAATGGACTAAGATCCATAACTATGCACTTCAAATGAACAAGTATCCGAGTTGTCCAAACTCAGATCGAGCCATGGGCCTGGTTGCACATAAAGATACCTCTATAGTCACATTCCTGCACCAAACCCAAGTGGAAGCCAAGACCGGGAGTGAGATCTGAACAGAGGACCAAACCCGAGGGCTCCAGATTTTCAAGGAAGGAATTGGGTGGGTTCCGGTTCACTTGGATCCGGACGTGCTTGTGGTGAATGTGGGTGACATGCTTGAGATCCTATCCAATGGGAAGTTCACATTTGTGCTGCATCGTGCCACAGTGAGTGGGACAACTCATCGATATTCATATGCATATTTCCATAAGCCCTCGGCTGAAACAATTATCTTTCCTTTCGACTCTCCTCCTCATTTTCGTGCTATCACTATGAAGGAATATGAAGCCCTCAAGGCCAAGGATCCACTCAATGCATTGGCTTCCATCTCCATTTGATGAAACTTAAGCTGAGAAATTACATGTGTTCCATTTCAGTATTAAAGAGCGGTGATAAACTTAAAAGTCCATGTTTTTGTTCGTTATGATGATCTATAATAATATATTGATGGGTTAATGTGATTCAACAGGGCTAAAATATTTTTCTAGATATATCCAGTATCTTAAAATATTTTATGATGCATTTAGTGACACAGAGTAATTTTTTATGTGCGTCAAGCACTTAAAGTATTTTTTGTGCATATAACACCTTGAATTATATTTTTTTTAAGTGCGTCTAACACCAAGGCTTAAAAAATACTTTAAGGTGATAGACGCATCTAAAAAAAATACACCACAAAATATTTTGGTATATATAGACCTAAAAAAATATTTTAGGGCGTTGAGTGAAGAGTTAAAATGCAAAGATTAAATATTACTATGGTAGAAAGTTTAAAGACCAATTAGAAAACATTCATCAAACTAATAGACTCCACTATAGAAAGAAGACAATTGCATATGAAGGGTCAATCATGGTTACTTGGAAAACAATTACTTACTTTAGAGCTTTTAACACACTGTCATTGTAGAAAAGGATATGCTATGATAGAATAGTCTTGAACAACAATTTAAAAAGCTAACACAAACAATTTAATAAACCATTTTCAAACACACTAGAAGTACTTATTATTGTACTAAGCGTATAGAATTTCTTGCAAATATTTCTGCAGACCATAGTTGGAGAAGACTGCCGGAGACAAACCTGAGAAGTGATGAGAACTCTGATACGATATATGTGATGTAATTTTGTTGATGAAGAAAAAGTAGCCAGCGAGCTTATTCTTTCTTTCTTTGTTATCTACATATTTATGATCTCCCTTATGAACTCGCCGGCGTGAAGCTTATGTGCCCGTCGTCTCATTCTCCTATTGCTCCTCTTGAGGCTTTTTTCTTTCTTTCTTTTTTTTTTTGACCCCTATGAAAACGGAACTAGCTACGATCCTCTGCTCTTACCATCCTCTTTCCATCCACTATTCATCTCAACCTTTAGATTGAAATCTAAATGGTTCAAATTTAATGTTTAATCTAAACGGTAAAAACAGAAGACCATAGCCAATCCTTATGAAAACAGTTTTCTTCCTGCGGGATCGGAGCTGATTATATTCGTTATCTAAAACAAATAACTTGCTAATTCTGAAAAAATATTTTAATTTTGATGGATAAACATATTTTAATATTTTAGCCTCTAGTTTTTGAAATGCAGTTAACGGCAATATTGCAATGCTGCTTCCATCACCTACACTAAACAAAAATCTAATAATAATTAAGTAGATTTATCATTATTAATTTATTAATAATAGAAACTGTCTTCATTATTACCACTAATCATTAAAATTAAAAAGCGTCATTCACGTAAATTGGAGAACAGAACTTCGAATTCCACTACTAAATAATTATTTGGGAAAATTATAATTAAGGGCCTAGAGCAAATTATATTTATTGGAAAAGACCGTAAAAGTTGTAATTATTTAGAAGGACTAATTACCGAAATGTAAATTTAAAAGTGTTAAATTGCCCTTGATTAAATTTCCTACTATCTTTCCTTCTATCTCTCCCACATTCTATTTTTAAAGTTATTTGAATTTTATTATATTTCCCACAAAAATTACAACAGCCAAAATCACCATTTTCTTAGCTTTAACTAAGAAATCATCAATATATCATTTAATTATTAACTCAGATATTTACCCATTTAAATCATTAATTTATTTTCCTGACTTATATAATCCTATATAAAATAAATTCTAAATAAAATGGACGAATTTATAAGATTTTAAACTTACTATCTAATATCTTAGTCATTAAAAAAGCTTTATCCCAAAAAAAAAAAGAAAGGTTATTATTTGTTTATATTATAGAATTTATTGATTATATTAATTTTTTTATAAATATTATATTTTTTTTTTACACACTAGTATTTTCTGGAGAGACAATCTTGAATACCATTCTATAATAAAAATTATAATAGATCATCTAGGCATTTTCTAAGTATATTAAAAATATATGGTTTTTGGTCGAAAAAAAAAACTACATAAATTTTTATTTGTAAAACTCACATAAATATATTCTGACATAAAAATAAATTATGCAAATCTCTTTGAATTGTTTAAAATTATGTATATTTTAAATTTTTTGATATATATATATATAACATTTCTTTAACATTCATAATAAATTATAAAATTTTTTAGTTTTCCTAAAATTATATAATTTTTATTTTTAAATAAAATTGAAAGATTGTTGTGTTATTTTTTTCAATAGATACATACGTAAGTGGAAAAAGTTGAGACCAATTACATTGAATTTAATGAAATTTAAATATTCATATTAGTTTTAAAAATAGAATATGGCAGAAAATGTAGAAGCTTTAATCAAGGGCAATTTAGTATTTTTAAATTTTTATTTTGATAATTGGTCCTTCTAAAAAAGGTTAAAGTATATGTTTGGTCCTTTAAGTTTATATCAAGTTTCTTTTTAGTCCTTTATATTTGAAAAGTGTATTTTTAATCCTTAAACTTTAACACCGTTAACATTACTAATGGCAAAATGTTGACGGGGCAATTTTAAGATGATGATTCAGCATTTAAATGAAGACATATTAATTTTTAATTTGAAATAAGTAAATTAAAACAATATGAAATAAAAGTTAATTAAAATATGTAGAACCAATTGCCATTAAAAAGATTTACACAATTGGATCGAAAAAGATTCACCCAACAGATTGAAAAATGATTTACAAAATGAGGAGGATAGACAATTAAAAAATGCGACTAGGAATTTCAATTCCTCAAACAAGATTGTAGAAGGCAATTTTGGCGGTGTGTACAAAGGTTAATTATACTTGTTCTTTTTTATTATTGGGGCATTGAAAGAACCCTACAAATTTCGATTGTAAAACCTTAATGTTGATATGAAAGAATAATTGGAGTTTCCTTTCAATAGGGGCAGCTTCTGAATGGCACATTTGTGGTAATCAAAATGCTTTCGAACTAGATATGATGAACGATATATCAAGTAGGGAATCCAGATTTTGGGTAAATCTTTTAAATTTTTTAATTAGAATAAACTGAAAATGTACTCGTGCTCTACGAGTACGTGAAAAACAATATAGCCTTCACTGATCTAATCCTCACTATAGGTGTTGAGTTTGGGTGTGTAGATTCTCCGAAAGTATCGTGGGAGGAGGAGAAAGGATTCAGCGGAAGCGTTATTTAATGGCAATTGGTTTTACATATTTTAATTAGCTTTTATTTTAAATTGTTTTAACTTACATGTTTAAATTTACAAATTAATATGCCTTCATTTAAATGCTGACTCACCATCTTAAATTTGCTTTGTCAGCATTTTTTGTTAGAAATGTTAACGGTGTTAAGATTTAAGGACTAAAAATACATTTTTCAAACATAAAGGACTAAAAGAAAACTTGATGAAAGCTTAAAGGACTAAATATATACTTTAGTCTCTAAATAATTATAATTTTTACGGTTTTTCCTAATAAATATCATCTACTATAGGTCTTTACTTCATTCTAATTTTCCCTTTTGACATTTTTTTACTAATTGCAACAACAAAAAATACTTATAATTTGAAATTAGATGGACCAAAACAAAAATGACTTAACTATTCTAACAACTTATTTACAAATTAAATACCAGATATATACAGCTGTTATCTTAGAAATTTTACCATAATCTCTATAAACCAGTCCTAGTTTCCAGTAGATGAATTAGTGGATGCATAGGTTCGCGATTCATTAGTAAGCTTGAGATTGCGCTGCAATTAACTGATGATAACTAAATATACATTTTTTTTTAATAATACTAACATTATAATCCCAAAATGAAATAATCGATTGACAATAAATTATCAAATCTTTAATTTTGAGATGGGCAAGAAACAAAACTGTTCCAGATGCTCCACGTTCTGCAGCGATTCATGCTTCAAACAAAAATGAGACGGGACGTTTTCTGCATCGGGCCAGACGGCCAGTCCACTCGCACTCCGACACATCCCACCGGTTGCTCCACCACCCTTACTCAACCTTTAAACTGTGTGCCCAAAAGGTAAACGTTATCACTCAGTCAAAATGTATCTAGTAGATTGAATTATATCATTCTGATCTTATTTATAAGTCTTTTTTATCAAAAATTTTGGTTCTATTCACAGGTCAAGTTCAGTGTCGTAACTGAGATTATGACAATTTTGCCTCTATTTATTGTACCAATGAAAAAATAATTTAAAGATAGATAGAGAAGAAAGAGTTGAAAAGTATCCATTCATAAATAAAACAATAGCTGAAAATTTATCCCATAATCAATGAGTTAACTACCTCTCTTTAGTATGTGAGATTTAGTTACAAAGGACTTATAAATAGGACCAAAGTAGTGTATCTATTTGATGCACATGTAATTAATGAATGATATATATGTGCGTGCATGTAATTAATTAAATCTGCATGGAGCACGTGTAATGAATGAATGATATATATGCGTTCGTGTAATTAATTAAATTTGTGTGGTGCGCGTGTAATTAATGAATATAGGGGGCGATGAATTCAATGCCTGAATGATGTATATGCGTGCATGTAATTCATTCAGTCTGTGTGGTGCGCATGTAATTAATGAATATAGGGGGCGATGAATCTAATGCCTCTTCTCTTTCTATAAGAACTCCCAAACTATTCTTACTATTCCCACCCACTCACTTGATCATCGCACTTGTTCCAGTAGAAGCAGGTTCGTGTTCAAAAATGGCCGGAGCTCTCTCTCATGAAGCAGCCAAAAGCATGCCCATAGATTTCTCTTCAGCGAAGAGCTTACCTGAATCTCACACATGGTTGTCAAACATATGCTCCGACGTGGTTAACGGGTCGGTGTCCATAGCGGTCGTAGACCAACAGGATCCAAATGCCATGGACACAATCAAGCTTGCATGTGAGGAATGGGGAATCTTTCAACTCAAGAACCATGGAATAACCTTATCTCTATTGAAGGAGGTGCACAAAGAGATGAAGCGCCTCTGCAAAAGGCAAAAGCCTTAAGGCCTCCCGGTGGCGCCTCCGGCTACGGTTCATCTTACATCTCACAGTTCTTCCCCAAAGTCATGTGGTTCGAAGGCTTCAACGTCATCAATTCATGCTACGATAATGCCAAAAAGTTTTTCCTGAACATGATCTTGCTCGTTTTCGGTATGTGTGTGTGTGTGTTGTTGTTGTTGTTTTGTGTGCGACATATTTGTACCATACAGTTGCTGAATAAAAGTGATTATTTTTCATGCAGTGAAACAATGGAAGAGATTCAGAAGCAATTGAAGATGGTGGCAGAGAACGTGACCTGTGTAATATTGGAATTATTGGGAGTACGTGATGAGGAGAACAAATGAGTTAAGAGCGATATTCACTTCAAATGAACAACTATCCGAGTTGTCCAGGCCCGGATTGAGTCATGGGTTTCGCTCCACACAAAGACACCTCCATACTCACATTTGTGCACCAAACCCAAGTGGAAACCAAGACCGGGAACGAGATCCAAACAGAGGACCAAATCCACGAGCTCGAGGTCTTCAAGGAAGGAATTGGGTTGGTTCTGGTCCACATGGATTCGGATGTGTTTGTAGTGAATGTGGATGACATACTTGAGATACTGTCCAATGGATGGGTCAAATTTGTGTTGCATCATACCACAGTGAGTGGGATAGCTCATCGGTGTTCGTTTGCATATTTCAACAAGCCCTCATTTGAGACTCTTCTCTCTCCTTTCGACTCTCCGCCTTGTTTTCATGCTCTCACTGTGAGGGAATTAGACGCTCTCAAGGCAGCCAAGGGTCCTTACAATTCATTGGCATCCATCTCCATTTGAAGCTTGAACTGAGATATATTACATGTGTTCCCTTTCAATAATAAAGAGTGGTAATAAACAAGCTTAGAAATCCTTGTTTTTGTTTGTTATGATGATGGATGATAAAACTGTTTCTTTAGCACTTTTCTATAAGGCAAGCCAAAACTCCTCTCCTATACTTACTTCAAACACCGTAAAACACACTTTTAAAAAATTAAAACAAACAGACACTTCATTTAAAATAGGAAAGAGAGTGTGTTTGGTGGTCTAGTAGGTGTTGACTCTGATATCAACAAGGAGGGAAGGTTAAATTGTCTAAAAGACAGAATAACAACGAGGCTTTTAACAAAACACAGAAAAAAGACCCAATTTTTGTCTTAAAAGACGACACTTTTAGGCACTGTTTTTCTTTAACTAATCTCATACCCCACGGGAATTTCTCTTACTAACTTTTCACATTTAATCTCACAAGGTTTTGGTCCATTAAATTTTCTTTTACCTAAAATGTTAGTCTCTATATTTCTATGAAAACCCAAGCCAGCAAAACCTAGAGTTTAAAATATGGATTAAAAACAAAATGAAAGTAAACTATAAACAGGAAATATTATATTAACCTTGTTAAATATAAAATAATTTCAAACCTCCTGCCATCAACAACCGAGTATTAACGGTAAGCCCATGTGACGACATGTATACTTGAACGCTTGAAGCTACTATAGGACCAAACTCTTTCATAGATCAATGACAGTGAAGTGCTGAAAATATAACAACGACACACAAATACAGATGTAGAAATCTCCAAAGTATATGAAAAACTAATCATTACAACAGGCATTCAGCCACGATGATAAATACAGATGATTACATGGAAGATGGATCGGATACACTGAAAGGCAAAACAAAAGAGTGGGGAATGGGTAATTGAGACACGTGTAATCAACAGAGCTAAGACCTATTTCCGAATCGCAAGCTTTAACAACACAGAAGATGCAACAAGCTTATTTCCAGAGCTTGACGAACTTGTCATGGCTAGCTGAAGCAACCAAACCAGTCACCGGAGACACTGCCAAGGCAGCAATGAGACCCTCATGGGCAGACACAGTCATGGTCTTGTTCTCCGCTATATTCCAAAGCTCTAAAGACTGCTCATGCACAGAATTTACCAAGAGTACCGTGTCAGAATTACACTCTCATTGTTGACCACAGTCATTTACAGAATATGGAAGAGGAATAACAAAACCACAAGGATAAAGCTTCATGGAAGCACATCATTCTAACAAGCATGACCAAATACGAAAATTTCATCAACACTAATTCTAATTTGAAAAATCCTTCTGAAACTCCGCATTTATAAACCACCTTGAAACCTCCTCTCAGACACATGCTATTAAAATGAGGATTAGGGAGGGGGTGAATAAAATGAGCAAGGATAAGGCACTTCAATTACATGAACATAGATAGATACACAAACTCAAGGGTGTCAAGGCACAACACCAAAATAAAATGACAGCACAGAATGTAACTTGCCTGGTAACAGCCAATGACCAGCAAGTTAGAATAAGTTGGGTGGAAAACACAGGAGTGGAACTTATTGCCGTTACAGCTTAGCTCGTGAACACATTCTCCTTCACTTCCTGCCCCAAGAGTCCAAACCCTGACTGAGTCCTCACTCACAGATGCCAATAATTCCCCAGTAGGATCCCAGCAGACAGAATGTATTGCCTTTGTATGTCCCTACAATCATAGTATCATTATATTCCAAACGAGAAAGTTAGTGATCATGGACTGGGACAGAGCAATAGAATTTCCCAGATGAGGAAACTATGAAGTCATCGTTGACAATACACCATCAGAGACAATAGACAAACTGCAAGAAGTATGAGGTTCAGACAAAAACTAGAATAATGTCTCTTCCTTAGATCTCCCTCCAGAAAAGGCAGCTTTTGGCTGGCAGTTTACTCAGAGCAGCGCTAGTTCAATTTTATTCAAACCACCATTTTAAATCCACATCAATGTATTTCGCAGGTACTCAAATGTTTCAACTCATTTTAAATCTTTTATTAATTGATTTGCTTTCAGAGACATCAAGAGACTTTATACAGAAAATTTTATGCAAGTGCAATGCCGTATCCACCACCTCCCAAACAAAAAACTCGTCAAGCCTGCAATGTTATAGCTTCTAAAGAAGACAGAATTTTCCCATAAACAAATTTTTCCTACGAAGAGGACTTGCTCTATATTCCGCAATGATAACTAGACAAGACAGAAAACATCAACTCCATAACTCTCTCAGAACGACTCAAACATAAATGCATACCTCCGATTGACAAACATTTTTCCTACAAATGATGAAGAAATCTTATATCATGAAAATGAAACCTGTAATGAATATCTGCATGTATGTGTCTCCACATCAAATACAGAGACAACATTCTCTGAAGCTGCAGCAAGGCACCTCCCCATACGAGGTTGAAATCTCATCTGGGCAGTGCCGCCCTATTCAGCAAGATAATTATTAGTGCAGAAAATCCTGGTACATAATAAACAGTGATAAAAAAATGCATGTATATATGATAAAATAATAAGTCTGATTCTACCTTCGAGACTCTAGTACAGCTACCATTGGTTATACTCCAATATCGTATCTCGCCATCACCATCACAGGAGCAGATCAGATCATCCTTGTTTGGATGAAAATCTAATGACATAACAGATGCAGAATGTCCTGTAAAGGTGCGAATTGTATATCCAGGCTGCATTATGGGCAAATTAATATATTCAGCCCAAGCAGGATAGCAATGTAATAAAAAAAGGCACAATGCCACTATAAGACGACAAAAAAGAACTACAAATGAACAATAAGCCAGTCATAGATAGTCTTATTCAGCATATCTAATTTTCTATGTCTAATAAATGCTAAGATGATGATAGGATGATTGAAGAAAGAAAGGTGAAAGAGAGACAGGAATAGAGAAAGTAAAGGAACAGATAGAGAAACTGAATTATACTTTCAAAACATAAGAAAATAGGACTGATAATTACCCTTGTTCATAAGTGATGGGTAATCCAAATACTAATTAAATATCTCGTAATATCTTATCATAATATCTCATAACATCTAATACTAATCCTAATTAGATACCGTAGACTTTTTAATTAAGTCTGTGGTTGCGCTGTAATTAACTGATGATAACTCAGTATACGTTTTTTTTATAATTTTAACATTGTAATCCCAAAATGAAATAATCAATTGACAATAAATTATCAAATCTTTTTGAGATGGGCAAGAAACAAAACTGTTCCAAATGCTTCACATTCTGCTGCGATTCATGCTTCAAAATAACTTTGTTTTGAGGGTTCACAGAACTTCACTTTCCTCAACATGACACCCACTCCCTTTAACATAAATAACACCAATGCCATCAGATGTTAATACCGGAGTCATTTCTCTTCTCCATGCCTTCAGAGTTTTACAAGTACCATGTGTTTACCAAGTCCCTCACAAGAAAGGCCCATCAGCATCTCGTAGAAAAATAAATGCTTTTTGATTGACTAGCATCAGATTCAAAGGGATATCACCATATCTATTTCATTATGTTCAAATTTATATGGCAGTTGTCCTAGGCACGTTACCATAATCCAGGGGGAAAACAAGCAAATTTCCCCAAAAAATCCTCTTCAATAAAACCTGAAATTGGCTGATAGTTTATGGGATTCTATAAATACCGACAACGAACAAAATCACACCATCAATCCTTACATTCAAAAGTATATCAGACCTAAGACTCACATCTATGTGAGAAAAAGGAAGAACTCTTTATCATCTTTGTGTGTAGATGAAACAATCATTTAGACCACAATCCTCCATAAATTAGAGTTCATTGCGTGATTTTCTTTAAAAAAAAATCTCATCAAAACAATACTAGTTGAGTAAAATGGGAAAGAACTACTAACGTTGTCGACATCCCAAACCCTGACAGTCTTATCAAATGAAGATGTTGCAAGACGAGGCATGCTTGGACTGAAACGGACATCAGTGATCATAGATGAATGTTCTTCTAGAGTGGCCTTTTGCTTTAATGAATCTGTGTGCCATAACACAGCCTGCATTAAAAACCATTGGGAGAAAATGTCATTTTGCATATTAAGTACAATGAATAATAGAGATTCCAATTGTTTTCCCTGGTTTCTTCTACAGCTAATGTTAACAAATCAGTTAAATACTTCATTAAATACTTCAAGTAGTAAACCAGATACTCTTTTCCAGATTAATACTTCTACCAACCTTCTTGTCATGACCACCACTTGCAAGCAATTTCCCATCAGATGAAAAGTGGCAGCAAACAACTTTGTTTGTGCTTGCTTGTACAGAATTTACTTCAGAAAATGTGAAGGCGCCTGAAACAGAAGCAAATTATCACCCTCGAAAAGAAATCACAATATATGGAATATAACTATTATGAAAATCTTTACAGGAACAATAGAATTGGTATCAAACAAGATAAAAAAAATATATATACAAGAAACTCTATTGCAAGGATGATGCCAGTTGGCAAAATGGGGGCGATGCTGAAGTATTTTCAGATCAACAACTACATTAGCATACTGCACCTTTGCTTACATCCATACAACGACCAACAGTATCTCTAGGATCTGTATCATCATGCGATAAAAAAGACTCAACATTGTCATCAAGTGATCCATCCTCCACAAAACGATCCATATCAACCTGCAATTCAAGATCCTTATCACCCCACAACCAAAATGGAATGGCAATGATCTGCTTGCAAGGAACATATTATTCCTTCCACCTATAGAACTGCACAGAAAAAGCCACTCACCAACTGGTTTGAAGGCGATGTGAGAGTTCCAGTGCCATCAGTGCTAAACATCATTAAAGGCTTTGAAGAACTGCCACTATGAGGCAAAGCAGGCATGGATATCACATCTCCAGGTGTATGAGTTGAGGGAGTCGAGGGTGCAGAACTTGGAGATGGACCTGCTGTATTTGCTGTTCCAGAACTATTTGCAGGACCTGAAGAAGATACAGGCTGCTTTCTCTTTCTCCCAGGCTGGTTTTTGGGAACCTTAAAGTGCATACAAGAAAACCATGTTAGGAACCTATTTTGTATGGGGTTTAAATTGTGGTTCCCAAGTGAGAAGCAAAAAACATAAAAAATAAAAAGAAGTTGGGTCCTTTTCATTGCGACTGCTACAAATGGTTTATTCATCCATTTGTTCAAAAGGATTTGGTGAGAAATAAATTCCATTACCAACTACTCAGTTGTGAAAACTTCATGTTAAGGAAATTAATTTGTGATCTTTTGATTAAAAAATGAGCACGCAAACACCTCCAGATCCAGAACCCCCTATGGATCTCCAATCTATTTCTGCCAAGAGGAGGCTAGCCGTGAAAGGGCACACTTATTTGAAGACAGCATGTAGAAAGCCAGAGAATGAGGATGAACAAGAGGGAGCTTCATATGACAGTTAGTTTTGGGCCTCAACATAGCAGAGCCAAAGGTGTGGTGAACTTTTATCAAACAACTATATCAATGCCATATGATATTCAGATGATGAGTTGTTCTACATCTAACAAATAAAACTTGTGTGCATTAAAAAAAATCACCAACCACATTTAGAACTATGCATTTTCCTTCATAGGAAATGAAAAACATATTAGACACACCACAAAGTGTAAATAGTTAAAGGTGAGATAGGAGAGACCAGTAAAGAACTGACCTGATCGTTTCCTCTGAAGGAGTTTGACATGCTTCCATCCATGGTGACACTGCTGCCGCCACCCACTTTATCTAGCTGATGCATATTATGGTTTGAAGTCTGAGGCTGCTGATTTGATAGAACATGCTGTTGAACTTGCTGCTGCTGTGGATTGTTGCTCTGCTGCTGCTGTTGTTGATGTATTTGATGAGCCAATTTTAACTACAAATAACAAAATCTTTCAGAAGATGTCAGTCACAAGACTTGTGTTCCATCAGCAAGATATATAAATAGAATAAGTGAACAAACTAAAAGGCTACAATAACTGGAGTGTGAATGATGATCAAAATGAATCTAGCACCTTCATTAGCATATCCGTATCACCACGAGGCAAAAGAGGGCCACCAGCTTGAAGAGGTGATCCAACATTTGGAACCACGTCAACAGGATTTGAAAGGCCGTCCTTATTTAGGCCAATAGTCCTTTGACTCAGTAGCATTCTCAGTTTTCTATTCTCCTCACTGGCAGATGGGGATGACAAATTTTGCTGCGCAAGCATAAGCTGCTGTTGATGGTGGTGAGGTGTCAACATTTGTAGTTGATGAAGGGGTTGAGGAGCCTGTATAAAAGGCTTTTGTTGATGAAGAATACCAGAACGCAGTTGTTCCAAGTCCTAATAAGCAAAGGAAAAGGACAAACATAGAGAAACTTGATTACTCCATCCATTGCCCAGTTTCACGGACAAATGGTGCTGAGCTGGTACAAAACTCATCAGAATGGATATTGCTAAAATGCAACATATAACATGCCATTGCTTCTAAACATTGAGAGGTTTAGTACGTTTAACAGTAAGTAGAGAAAGGCCATTTAAAACCCTCTTCATATGCATGATATATTTTCTGTTTCACGGTGATCACCAAATTTAGGGAGACATAGCATATTCACCAAAAGAAATATATTTAATGTGAACTATTTGAAAATGACTCACTGTGAGTGGCCATCCTTTCAGAGTCAAATTGTTGTTGCTGCCTTGATTTGATCCTGGCGCAAGAAAACCTTCTGTTAACTTGGTATGTGTAAGGACAATATAACAGCCAGAAACGTCATAAAATCTCAATGTCAAATACCAAATTATCCTCAGTCATAGTAACAAAAATTGCAAAGAATCAGAATAGATGAAACTCAATTCCCATCATATGCCTGATAAACAGTTTCTATAGGAAGAATACAAATTGGCAACAATATAGAAAGAATGAGAGGGGAGAATACCAGGAATTCCCATTAATGATCCTTCAGAACCTGCAGCTCTTGAATTCAAAACAGGATTAATCTCACTCTTTATATCCTGGATTCCAAGTGGCAAGTCAGGGCACAACTACTAAAGAAGATAGAAGGAAACAATATCACTTGAAGAACAATAGCATACTGGAGTAGACCCTGGCAATTGCTGACTACGAGCTTGAAGCTGTTGAGACATCCCACCAGCAGCACCATGCAAAACTTGTCTGAAATGAATAAATTTTTATGCTAAAATATCAACACTTATTTTTAAAGAGAATCCCAAGTGCCAAAGACTACTAATTGAGCAGCACATCACTATGAATTCTGAGGCATAAAAGGGCAGTTGCATCTTACTTAAATAATTTTACCTCCACTACCCCATCCCCAAGACACACTAGGAGATGACTATGACAAAATTTAACATGAAAGATCAAGTTTTGTATTACCTTAATGAAGTGAGATACAACTTCTCTATTTATAACCAAATGTAAACTAACTCTACCACCAGCTATAGACTAATCAACTGTCACCACCTTCTTGCCAAGCAAATATACTAATTTGAAAAAATAAAATAACAAGAAATATTATAATAGTTTAAGAACAATCACCCTGAAGACTGGCCAGGAGCTGCAGCTGACTTCATTATTGAGGCATGATTAGGGTCCAAGAGTTGGCCCATGTTGTCACCAAATCTTTGCTGTATAAAACATCCACAGATATATATGATGAACGTGTATCATGAGAACAGCAGTTCATGAAATAATTATAAGATTGAACGTTCCCTTACCTTCATGGCTGCATCATCCAAAGAATCCCTCTGAAGGGGAGGTTTTAACCTCTCTTCATACATCTTTGTGGCCATGGCATTTGCAGTGCTAGGGTTTCCAACTAACCCATTTGTACTGCCATTTAAGAGATGAGCCCCATCCCTTCTCTGCTGCTGTTGCGGAGGTGGCTGCTGCTGTTGGGGAGGTTGTGACAGCGGCGGCGGCTGCTGCTGCTGCTGCTGCTGCTGCTGCTGCTGTTGCTGCTGCTGTGCATGCCTCTGTAACAGGAATTGCTGCATCTGGATGTGCTGCTGCTGTTGTTGCTGATGTTGTGATTGCTGAGATTGTGGCTGCGGTTGTTGCTGAGGTTGCTGCTGCTGCTGTGGGTCCCTTGCCTTGATTAACTGCGTCTGCAATCCCAGTTTCACACTTCATAAGCTTTGAAAGGTATGCAGGATTTTCTTTCTTTCTTCTCTAGTAGACTATGTTATTAGATTCCACAAACCAGTATGCCATCATCTTATTACATTTTAATGTTAATTTTATGAACAGTATTAACCGTTGATAACTAAACTAATTGTCCGTCTAGTATTATTGAGTTCTTATTCATCGGCCAAAATCAAATATTTCTATAATGTCTTCAGTTTCACAAAGTAGTCAAAGTTTTTTTAATACAACAGAAGAATAAGACAAAATCATTGATCACACACAAATAAAAGACTTGAATTTTTATTTCAACTACAAACATATGGCGAACAGAAGAATATTAAAAAATAAAGACGCTATAGATTGATATAGAAGTAGAAGATTCAATAAATGATCGGGGGTGGTGCCTCAAGAAAGATATCACGGAATTTTCATGACAAATTTCTTTATCAACCATTGATCAATATACAAAGGTGAGTAATTAGAAAATTACGTGGAGAAACCTTCAACACATATATAAAAATTCATTTCTTGGGTTTGTTTTGGATTTCATAATATTATAATTTTATTTTCTAGCAATCAGAAACTTCTTCTGACAGATTTGATTTCATGAATGTAGTTGTTTAAGATATTACCATAGAACAAAGATGCAGCAACTTTTTTCTGAGTGCTTCTCATTACGAATGCTATATGTCGTAAGAAAACAGTGAATGTATTTAAAACAAACCTCAATATAAGATGCTGCAACTTCTGAGTGCTTCTCATTAGTCCTGGCGATAAATATATCCCAGAATACCGACCACCACTCGAACAGAAATCCTCCAGGGGCATCAATAGCTCCACACAAGGGGGAAAAAACAAATTAACTAAGAGCAAAAAGAGATTACTATAACCAGAAAATATACACATATATATTGCAGGTAAATTCAGCTCCTTATTTATCATACACTATTTCTCAGTAGCTTACCAACGGGATCCGAAGATACCTTTCCTTCAGCTTGAAAAGCCTGAGCAGAAGCCTTCAAATCCCTCTTAACCAGGTAATCATGGATATAAACATCCAACCTGATATTTCAGTTTTTTTTTTTTCAAGAAAGCGTTGTATCAGTCATGAGTAATGGAAAAGGGAAGGATAAAATCTCACATCCAGTAACACGGAACAGATGACAAAAGCTCTTGAGCTACTACAGTGTCAGAAAGTAGACGCTGAGGTCAATTATCGACGACCCACATGGTAAAACCAAAGTTCAGCAGCCAAAAGTGACAATTCCATCGAATGTCCCTTAAACTTGCAGAGACCACAAACCCTAAGATACCCAATATAATAGCCCGAGACATTTATAAGATACAAAGCATATTGAACCAGCGGAAATATACCTTGCCCCAATCGAAAACCCAAAGAAAATAGCCTCTGGAAAATCAATAACCCAAATCGACAAGGAGGGGGAAATGGAGATGGGAAACCAATTGAACGTGAGTCAATGAAGCCTCACCCAGATTGAAAAATGATGCAGCAACGGAAGAGTATAAGCGAATATCAAAAAATAAAAAATAAAAAGAAGAAAAGGAGCTCACATCTTATCAGCTTCCCAGTTAGTCTGAGACATGGTATTGAAACCAAAGCAAGACTCGGTGGAAGACAGTAAAAGGAAGAATGACTTGTTCAGCTCTCAACGATGTTGAAGCCGCTAGAGAGAAGTACCTACTTCAATCGTGCTGCCACGGACAGAAGAAGCGTACGACAAAGAGAAGACACTGTAGATAGAGAGGGGTGAAGGAGGAAGAGGGAGAACCGCTGTAGAAAATGAAAATCCAACGGATCAACAGAGGCGACGCATCGATTAATCGCGACTCATCGTCCCAAAAAAAAAAAAAAAATCCCCGTCGCCTCCGTTTAATCGCTTGATTTTTCTGATTTTTTTATTATTTAAGGACCATTTCCGGATTGCTTTAAAAAAAAAATATTTTTATGTTTTATAAAACAAAACCCATCTCATATAATTGTTATTATCTAAATACCTCAAAATCATTTAAAATAAGCTAACCAGAATCTATATAAATACTAAATCTTGTTAAATTTTATATTTATGTTTTTAAAATCATGATTCATGAATATGAATATTCTTATAGATATATATATATATATATTAAAAGTTAAATGGCATTTTGGTTGTGGCTCTACCTTCTGTTTCCCTAACTAACAGAAAAAGAAGTGAAAGTACGGAACCTTCTCCGTTACAACTTAAACAATGAGAGTTGTTTTTCTCATGCCCATGCTTTATGCGTGCCCGTTTGGATTAAATTTTAAAATAAATACTATTTTCATATATTATAAGATAAATTTGTAAGAAAAATTTTATCTTATAACACGCAACAGGATTTTAAAAAAAAAAATCCCAAACACCAAAGTTCAAGTTTTCCTTTTCACTTCAGGTTTGAAAAAAGGAAAGAAAGAAAAGAGTTTTTCCTTTTCCCCCTCGCTCGAGTTGAACCACCAGGTACAAATGTATAATACAGAGATCATTTCTTTTATGTTTTTTTAAATAAAATATATAAGGGAGAATTACACTTAAGTCCTATGGAAAAAAATGAAAAAATGATCTCTATAGATTATAAAATGAAAAAAATGGTCCCATTAACAACTCTATGAGCCTATATTGACAACTCATTAACAACTCCAGGAGCCTATATTGACAACTTCATGGGACCATTTTTTCATTTTGCAATCTATAGGAACTATTTCTTCATTTCTCCTCTTCTTTAGGACCTGAATGTAATTGTCTCAATATATAACCAAGGAGGTTAGGAATTTCTTTCATGGTCTCGAGTCCCATTAGACATGAACCAGACGCGAATATGTTAAATAATCTGAAGTATAATGTGTTTCATATTCCAAACTTTGACCGTTCAATAACCTCGTATCAAGATACATATAAATAATTTTTACGTGACCTTAACTGCAATTTTATTTTTTTTTTTAAAAAAGCGTTGCTTCTTGAATATTTTATATACAGAAAGTTGTTTAGGGCAATCTTGATCCATCAATTTTTTTTTTTTAATCAACTTGATCAGCCAATTCATGCCTCGGATCCCCTATGAGACCTCCTTAAAAAAACAAAATTCTTAAACATGGTTTTTGTACATAACACTAAAAGCTAGCTCTCGTGGAATTAGTCTTTTTTTTTTTTTTTTTTTATCAAGGTGGAATTAGTCTTCAAAGTGCGTCATTTCACTCTTCATAATTAGAGTCTGACAGTAACTTAAGAAAATGCTGACAACTAAATATGGGGAACAGATCATCTCAATGATGGGGTCACTAATTTTAGGCATGTTAGTTATGATGTTAGATTGTTTATAAGCTGTTTTTTATGTAAATCGGGATAAAATTTCTCTCACATATTTATCTTATATATTATAAATCATGATTAAAAAAATATTTTTAAATATTTCAATCATTATTCATAATGAACACAAAAATTGACACACACAAGTGATGTTGTTGGATTCAAGTTCATGTTACGCCCAAAGAGGAAATTACTAGGAATCATACCCTAGTATTACTCCAATGATGTAATCCTTGGAGAAAGTATTTTTCCCCAGGACTACACCCACTAACAACAACATATTTTTTTTAATATCAGATAGATTCTTATTTTAGATCACTGTTTTGGCCTTTGTGCTTGTATTTTAATTTATTATTATAATAATTGAATAATTAATTGTCCACGTTTCCAAGTCAATAGGAATGCACCTGGTCAGGATTAGAGTTCGGGGTGAAAAAACTGTTGACCATATATGGCTGAACAAATTAATTTTTTGGATTAATATAATCTTTTAATACCTCAGTTTTGTTCTCATTTTAATTTTGGTCAATCAAATTTTAAACAATTGCTTTTGGTATCTCAGGAGGCAAAATAATATAGGTTTTTATTTAGTTGCAGGGATCAATATTTTAAACAAAATAAATTTTGAGGAATTAAAATCCCTGATTTAAAATTTAAATGATCAAAATTAAAATGAGAACGGAAAAAGGGTTATATTAACCTTTTGTTTTTTATTTTTCCTTTTCAGGGTAACTTTACCCGTTAAACAACAGAAAAACCGTAAATTAATGATGTTTGAAATAGATGCGTGAAGAATCAAACAACCATAGAATTTATTAGCTTATATTTCACGTAGAATTTAAAACAACACTGTTTTATCACTTATGAATAGTAACAACGTCCTGAAATTGTTTATAGATCTGCAATACTAATACACACATATTGAATATATAATACTGTCACAGCTCAGAGCAAAATCGCAGAGAAGATATAGAGAATTTTATATTACTTGTGGAAAATGCATAGCTCTGCTCATATTCATTCGCATTATAATAGGAAAATGCAGAAAGGTGATTACAAAGAGAAAAGAAATGAGGTACAGAAAGATAGAAAATGCAGAAGGACCTCTCAGTGAAAAGAACTTCCTAAAATCATTCACACCCTTTTCCCTAACGGTTTTTGTCCTTTTATGCTATTCTTCTGACAGCTCTCGTAGCTTCCATGATTGTTTTCTCACTCGCCCACTTCTTCTCACGATTCTGGGCCCTGATGCAATAATTGGGCTTACTTCATTGTTTCTGTTAGAGCCCAATTCCTCTGCACATGTGACATTACCCCCACCATTAGATTGGACCTTGTCCGCAAGGTCGAAATCTGGATAATGTAATTTGATAAAATGGAAATCTTCCCACGTAGCCTCCTGAGTACCATCCCATTGGATAAGTAATTGGGAAACCGTGTGACCATCACGTGTGATGTCCCTGGTGTCCAAAATCGCCACCGGTTGACAGATAGGGCCTTCAATTGTAGTTGTCAGTGGGAGCGGCAAATATGATGGTGCTGTATTAGGTCCATAGAACCTTTTTAACATGGAAACATGAAATACAGAATGGATCTTGGCGTGGTTAGGTAACTGGACACGATAAGCAACCGGGCCAACACGTTCTGTAATTTGAAAAGGTCCAAAATACATTAAAGAGAGCTTCTGGTATTTTCGAAGTTGAACAGAATGTTGTTTATATGGTTGCAGTTTAACAAGGACCCAATCACCGATTTGATAGTCAACCTCTGTACGTTTTTTGTCAGCGTAGTGCTTCATGCGTTGCTGCGCGCGCTGTATATGAAGTTTTAAGACCTGTAAAACTTCATCGCGCTGAACCAATTGTTGGTGAACGTCAAAAGGAGTATCGTCAGTAGAGGAATGAGACAACAATGGAGGAGGGTCCCGACCATAGACAATCTTAAACGGCGTCATACCGGTGGAGTGATGATAGGACGAGTTATACCAAAACTCTGCCCATGGGAGATATTGCAACCATTGGCGAGGATACTCATGGACGTAGCATCTTAAATACATTTCCAAACACTTGTTGATAGCCTCGGATTGCCCATCGGATTGGGGATGATACGCGGAACTAAAATTCAGTTGAGTGCCTTGTAATTTCATTAAATGACGCCAAAAAGAGCTAGTGAAAACTCTATCACGGTCTGATACAATCGAGCGAGGAAGACCATGTAATCGCACCACATGTTGGAGAAAAACCTCAGCAACCGATCTACTAGAAAAATTATGTGGAATGGCTATAAAATGAGCATATTTGGATAAACGATCGACGACGACCATAATGACTGACAAACCCCGTATCAATGGCAACCCGATAATGAAGTCCATCGAAATATCCTCCCAAATTCTCTCTGGAATAGACAGTGGTTGTAGTAAACCAGCAGGGTGAAGGTGAGATATCTTGGCTTTTTGACAAACAGAACAGAGTCGAATGAATCGCCGAACATCGTGGCGCATTTGTGGCCAGTAAAACAGAGTAGCCAAACGATGGAACGTGCGAAGGAAACCAGCATGTCCACCGATTACTGAAGAGTGAAATTCATGGAGGATTCGAGTAATCAAACCAGGGGAATCCGTGGGAATAACTAACCGATTACGCCAATACAAAAAATTCTGACGAAGACTATAATCGGACCATTCAGTGGGTTGCGCCAGAACCTTTGTTTTCAACTCAGTGAGATAAGCAGAGGATTGTAGTTCGGAATAAACCTGATCCATGAAAGAGTTGGAAAGAGTTGATAATGCCATGAGAGTAACCCGGGACAAAGCGTCGGCTGCTTGATTAGATTTCCCAGGTTTGTACTCGATCGAAAAACGATATCCCAATAATTTAGGAAGACAAGCTTCTTGCTCCGGAGTCTGAATGGTTTGATCAAGAATATGTTTCAAACTGGCATGATCAGTGCGTATCACAAACTGATGTCCAAAAAGGTAATGGCGGAATTTAGCAACGGCTTCCGTAATAGCATATAATTCTCTAGCATATACTGATTTTGACTGCATCCTTGGTGATAATTTCTTCGAGAAAAATGCGATGGGATGGTGTTGTTGACTGAGCACAGCACCTATGCCTATACCAGATGCGTCTGTTTCGAGAATGAACGGTTGAGAAAAATCTGGCAAGGTGAGGACTGGGGCTTCGGTTAAGGCTCGCTTCAACGTATCAAAAGCATCTTGGGCCGCTGTAGTCCATTGAAAACTGTCCTTGCAAAGAAGATCGGTGAGGGGACTGGCCAGTTGGGCATATTGTCGTATGAAACGGCGATAATAACCGCTCAAACCCAAAAATCCTCTTAACTGTGTGACGGAAGTGGGTCTGGGCCAAGCCTGAACCGCTTGAATCTTGGCCGGATCCATCGCCACACCTGCAGCAGATACAATATGGCCAAGATAATCAACTTGCTGTTGGCCGAAAGAGCATTTGGATTGCTTAGCAAATAATTGGTGATCCACCAAGCATTGAAGGACCAGTTCTAGATGTCGCAAATGCTCCGTCCAAGAGGCACTATAGACCAGTATATCGTCAAAAAAAATGAGGACGAATTGGCGCAAGAATGGTCGGAAAATGGTGTTCATTAAAGATTGGAAGGTGGCCGGCGCATTCGTTAATCCGAAAGGCATTACCAGCCATTCATATAATCCTGAGTGAGTTCGGAATGCGGTTGTATCCCGATCGTCTGCACGCATTAAGATTTGGTGATATCCAGATCGAAGATCAAGCTTCGAGTAAAAAACAGAACCAAAAAGTTCATCGAGTAATTCATCGACTGTGGGCATGGGAAACGCGTCTTTAACCGTGACAGCATTCAAGGCTCGATAATCCACACAAAAACGCCATGAACCGTCTTTCTTTTTAACCAAAATGACAGGAGCAG
This sequence comes from Inga oerstediana, assembly GCA_963210345.1. NCBI lineage: Eukaryota > Viridiplantae > Streptophyta > Magnoliopsida > Fabales > Fabaceae > Inga > Inga oerstediana. The sequence continues at coordinate 6,164,942 of OY723405.1, forward strand.
AAAATGGGCTCGTACTTGGCGTGATCAAACCATCGGATAATAACTCGCCCACGATTCGTTCAATCTCTGTTTTCTGGGCAGCAGGATATCGATAGGGACGAACCTTGATCGGACCTGTATTGGGCACTAGCTCAATGCGATGGGAATGTGAACGTTCTGGGGGAAGACCCTGTGGGACAGCAAAAACAGAGGCAAACCGTGATAAAAGATTAAGGAGATCCTCGGGTATTACCACCGAAGTTGAAACAGAGGCACGCATGTCTTGGACCGGTTGCAGGACATAAAATTCAGCAATGGAATCAGTCCGTTGAAAACGGGTAAAATGATTGAACTGGGCATGCGACAACGAAGAGCCCCTAGCGCCGGTGAGAGTAATGAACTGATTCTCCTTAAGAAACTTGATGGTTGCAGTACTATAGTCAGCGACATGAGCCCCTAAGGTTTCCAACCAGTCAGCTCCTAGCACCAGATCCACACCAGCTATTGGGAGAATGAAAAAAGTCAAAACCAGCGTATGGCCTGACACTTGCACCGGTATATCAGAAACTCGTTCTGTGCTGGTGAGAATCTGACCAGTACCTCCCAAAACTTTAATGGGAGTCGTTGGCTCCACATGTAATTTTAAATGATTGACAATCCGAGGATGAATAAAAGAATCCGAGCTGCCACCATCTAAAAGCATCTGAATCTGTGTACCGTGAATGGTTCCTGAGAAACGAATCGTAGCAGGACCATGTGTACCTCGCAAAGCATGAAGAGAGAGATGATGTAAAGAAGCATGAACATCATCGGTGGAAATATTATCATCTGGAGGAAGCTCAATCTCGTCATCGCCGATGAGCATCATTAATTGTTTGTTGGGACAACGATGGGTGGGCGAAAACTTCGCATCACAGGTATAGCAGAGACCTTTTTCACGACGCACTTGCATTTCGGCTGGCGTCATTCTCTTAATCGGGGGAGATTTGGGAGTTGGTAAAAGAGGAGGTAAATTTGCCTTACCAGTAGGATTAAAGATCGACGTGGACAGAATAGGTGGAGTAGACTGAACTGAGGTCCACTTAGAGCCCCCCGGACTGAGTGGTTGCTGTTTAGTTCCTTGGTTTGAGGCCGTACCAGTGCCAGAACCAGAGTAGGTAAATAATCGTGCGAGATCCATGGCAGAATGGACCGTGGCTGGTCGATGAACCAGTACATTGCGCCGAAGATCAGGTAGCAGCCCACCGATATAACAGTCAAGTAAAGCTGCTTCGGGAACATCCTCTGTACGATTAGCGAGAGTGACGAATTGCGTATGGTAAGAATCCAAGGCACCGCCCACATTCTGTTGCGTGAGTTTAAAGAGTTGAGACCGTGCACACTCAAAAGGAGATGGGCCAAACTGTCGCTCAACAGCCTGTGCTAAGGCAACCCAGTGTGGTAGTCGTCCATTTTTTTCCATCATCTGAAACCACGGAAGAATGTCGCCGTCAAAATGGACCGAGGCAACAACCAATTTCTGCGCTTCAGGGATATCATAGTAACGGAAATACTGATTGGCCTTAAATATCCAGTTCAAAGCATCCGTGCCATCAAAGCGTGGAAAATCCAATTTAATAGATTTAGTAGAGGATGGGATAATGTGTGAACCGCCGGAAACCCCTGAAGATGGCGATTCGGTAGTATGATGTGAGTGAGACGTAGTGGCCATGGTTTGCATGAGAGATTGGAGCATGCGAGTGAGGTCATCCAAGCGACCATCGATTTTGTCAAATCGATCTGTAGCAGTGACTGTAAATTCACTGTTGCGTTTGACCTCTGCTTGAAGCTCCTTCAGTCTGGTATTGTCAGCCATGTCGATACAAGCTGAAGAATCAATGAAAGCACCAAATGTCACAGCTCAGAGCAAAATCGCAGAGAAGATATAGAGAATTTTATATTACTTGTGGAAAATGCATAGCTCTGCTCATATTCATTCGCATTATAATAGGAAAATGCAGAAAGGTGATTACAAAGAGAAAAGAAATGAGGTACAGAAAGATAGAAAATGCAGAAGGACCTCTCAGTGAAAAGAACTTCCTAAAATCATTCACACCCTTTTCCCTAACGGTTTTTGTCCTTTTATGCTATTCTTCTGACAGCTCTCGTAGCTTCCATGATTGTTTTCTCACTCGCCCACTTCTTCTCACGATTCTGGGCCCTGATGCAATAATTGGGCTTACTTCATTGTTTCTGTTAGAGCCCAATTCCTCTGCACATGTGACAAATACTCCCTCCAAGACTTAATTGAGGAGTTGATTTTGATCTTCAATGTAAGACATATTGATCATATTTTTCTAATTTATCCATAGTAATATTCGCTCAATAATAATCAAATTAAATAAACGAGAGATGGGGGAGCCAAAAAAATAATTATAGTGGTTTAGAAAAACATATAATAATTTAATTAAATTAGATAAATATGTATTGTATTAAGAATTAGAGGGAGTGTCACTTCCACAACAAATTATGAATATATGATATACACATGAAAGGTATAGTTCAATTTAATCCCTATTAGTTTCTTTTAAAGATTTATAAAGGAACAATCAAAACATTAAATTAAATATTTACTAAATATTTTGTATCTACCACCCCATAATTAATTTACAGACTATTGTGTGACTACTTTCCCCCACTATTTATCTTTCATAACTGCCTCTCTCTCTGTTTTTTTTTTTAGTGTTTTGAGCCTTCCATTATGCTAATGTGTTGGTAAGGAAGACGCTTGCTATTCTACTTTTATTACTTTTATATAGTTAAGATAACTCCTCCTTATTTACTACTACTATTATTGCAAATGGTCGAACTAATAGCCTGGTGCAGTCAAAGCGGACAAAAAGTTCTCAAATTACCCACAATAAATTTTGTAGAGTGTAGGATTATAAATTCGAATCTTATATGATGTTTTGTTTGGCCAACTCTACTAATGATATGAGATATATAATGAATGTAATAAAAAAAATATTCAACCAATATTGGTCTAACGCTGTAAGGCCCCGTTAAATCCATCTGAATCTCAAGTTTGAATAATAGAGGAGATACCTATGGTAAGAGGAGTAATTACGAACCCCGAACCGGATACCAGACAGTAACATAAAGAGAGTACTCTCTCTAGCTTTTAATATAAGATGTACTTTATGATAAAATTTTTTCATTAGTATGGGAATAACGGCTTGTTTAGATCAAAGAAAAGGTAGGAATGGAATGGAAAGGAAAAGAAAAGAAGGGAAAGGAAAGGAAAATATTTTACCTCCTACTTGTTTGGTTCGCACTAGAAAAGAAAATGGGTTAATAGGAAAATTTTTATTTGGTTGGAAGAAAATAAGGTAGGCAAATGAGGCAAAAGACTATTTTGCCCCTAAATGAAAAATATTAATTTAATCATCCACGAGAGTCACACGCCCAAATCACTGTTGCTCATCCCTATATATAATGCTCGAAAGTGGCGCTCCCAGTGTGAGGGAAGGCAAACAAGGGCCATTGGAAAGTTAAATCCGATGGGGAGATGGCGAAGGAGGGAGTTGCGAACGGCGATTTCGGTGAAGGGAATGGGTGTCGATTTCACATGCGATTCATTTGTCTGTTGTAGTTTGTAGAAAGAACTTGATTGAAGTTGTGCTGTATGGAGATGTTGCAATAGATGCGTGGGATGGATTTTAGCCTCATTCAGACACTGTGAATCTGGTTGTGGTTATTCAGTATGTGTGGGTGAAGAGGGAAGGAGGTCATTTTTTCTTGGGCAACTACAGTCGTACAACAAGAATCTTCTGGCACCCCAGGATAAGGAAAGTTAGAGATTTGCAGGCTTCGTCGTTACGTGAGTTGATAGGGTGGATTGCTGTGTAACAGTTCCTTCATTTGTATAAGTTATGGGGAACCCACGAAACACATGTTTATGTTTGTGTTTCATACTTGCGCCATAACTATAACATGACCATTACATGCCCATTGGATGAATCAGGTTAAATCAACTTCATCTCAAATTACTTGTGCTTCTGAAACCATATGCACACTCTAGGTGCGTCATGGTTGTTGCATTTCAAAATCTACCCCCACACACATGACATGCCCAGCACATGCATATGGTCCAATCCCCATTCAAAAATTGTCCGATTAACCACAACATAACCATAACTTGCACTTAGTCATGGACAATGTAACCATATCTTCAAAAGTGTAATGTCATCATGTTAGACTAATATTCTTCTACGTGATTCCAACAGTGAAAGGGAAAACTGCGTTAACCACGGCATGCCTATGGCGTCATGTACTCATCTCGTTTTAATACATGCAGCGTTAATCACGATGTGCCCATGGGCTGCAAGAAGTCTTAGCAGTTGAAATAGTGCTCTGTTTGCCCCTGTTTTGTATCTCCGAAATAGAGCATATTTTTAAATAAGTGTCTACACCACAAACATGTGCATCCTTCAAGGGGGAGTTGACTTACATACATAACTATGCATTACATAGTCAAATTCTCAAAATAATGGCGAAAGGCATTTTCCGTGGTACAATTTAACTCATGGTTATGGGACAATTATATGACATCACTCTTAAACGCCGCGCACCCACAAACCGCATCAAGTCAAGAGAGCTTCTATTGCATGGAATATCACATATTTAACGACATTCATAACATGGATACTTCATGGTCAGACTGTGTCGACCATCATTTATCCCAGGCATGGAGTTCACACCACCTCCACTCGCTTCGAAATAGCTCCCTTAGGTAATGGTCTCTTCGCTTAGCTCAACACCGAAAGCCAAGGACCATAGGTGCATCAAATTAAATGAAAAAAACCAACACACAATCGATGTCGACGGAGAAGAAGGAACCCACCTATTGTTCATTGGGATTTGATGCAAAGCCGCGTGGTTGCCGAAAAAAGGCTCATCGTCGCCAGAATAGTCCGCTCGCTACCTCTATTCTTCAGCTCCCTCCCTTTTCCATAGCTCCACCACTCTTGCACACCTCCAAAAGGCCACACATTTATATAACATCACCGTCACATCAAGGGCATTTGGGTCCTTCGTCCATTTTCCAACTCGCCAGAAAATAAGTTTCACCACTTTTTGTGGGAACCATTTTCACTTATCCAATTCAAAATCGGGGAGGTGGGAAAATCACTTCCGATGAAATATTTGAGCCAAACGTCCGCTACCAATTTGAAAGTCCCTATTTTCCTATTTTGTCACTCCACTTGCATTGATCTAAACGACCCTTGAGGGGATAAAAGTACTTTATCTTAATATAGGAATAGAAGGGAATAAATGTATTAATAGTACTTGTTTGTCGAGTATACCAACAAATATACACGCAGCTCAATTTAGGAGACTCATGTCACGTGTGTGGGATATTTTGGTAATTTAGCCGTCCACAGAACTTATTGATTTTTTGAGTAACCCCTACACTTTGATGTATTTGTGAGTAGACACCGCAAGGATTTATTTTATTTTTATTTTAACATGGCTAAGTACATGTTTGGTAACTAGGAAAAAGCGCATTTTTCAAACAAAACCTTGGTTTTGTCAAATAGCAGCCAAACACCTCCTCATAATGCATAATCCCGTTTTTTCCAACAAAACCATGGTTTCAGCCCAAAACCATGGTTTTGTCCATAAGCTGATTTTTTTTGCTTATTTCTTATTGGTCCAAAACCATGGGCCCCACTACCTATTTCTTATTGGTCCTTTTTCACTGTGGCTCCCACACCACAGAGACTCTCTCTCCTCTGTTTTTTTTTTAAATTCACAGTTTTTCTAAAAATCTCGTCCGTCACTATATTTTTTTAAAAGATTTTAAAATTTTAATACTCCCTCTTATCTTTAATATAAGATCTATTTATATAATTTAATTATATTAGAAAAATAATTAAGTTAATTAACATTACATATAGACAAATTTATTTCATTTTTGGTATTAATTATGAAATTCCATGTTAAATACTGGGTTAAGATGCATCATTTTTAATGCTGTTAGGGGTTCTCTTCTCTTATAATTTAACGTCGTTAGGTAAAATTGAACGGTTTTATTAAATTTACATCCTTTTTAATTGTTCATTATTATTTTTTATCTTCCAAAACTTATTTGTACCAGGCACCCTTTAAAAAAAACTTGACTGTTAGATTTGGATCTTAACCCTTAAATAATACATAAAATATAATCTTATTATTTATATGTAATTATCATAAATATTAATGTCCTTTTTAGTAATTTGACCATGAAAAAAAAGCTATTCTAATCACAACATCCAAACACTATCATTTTATCAAAACCATGGTTTTCCATAATCTATTCTCCTCATAATCTATTCTCTAAAAGCTATTCTCTACTTTTTCTCCAAAAGTTATTCTCCAAAAGTTAATCAGAATACACCCTAAACTAAAAATGGGCTTCAAGAATGTGCTGAAGCTCATCTACCGCAATCGTTAGCAATAATAAAAAAATACAGCTCTAGCATGAGGCCATCAAAAAAATAGTTGTTGGGCATATAAAAGTAGTACCTTTATCAAACTCATGAGTTTAAGTAAACCCCATGAGAGTGATATTAAATTGTATCATAGTTTTAATCTTAAACTTATAAAAGTTTAATTATATCAATAAATAGGTATTAAATATCAATAGTGTATAATTAAATAATTAAAATAATAAATAGGTATTAAATATCAATAGTGTATAATTAAATAATTAAAATATAAAAGATGATAACAATTTGATTTAAATATATTTTAAATTCAAATAATTGAAATTAAATTCATTAACATTTATAGTTTATCATGCTCAATAATTTTTTTTATAAAATTTATATATAAAATCATTGAGGATGACCAAATAAAAAAAAACTATTATGGGTTTAAGAGCGAATTAACACAATTTTGAAAGCAAAAAACATAAAAACGATAGACTAAAAGTGTGAACTTACAAATTTAACCGAGATTGTAAATATCACGAGTTTAAGATTGACTCAATATGATTTTGCAATGTAAAAATGTAAAAAAATGATAAAATCAGATAGTCAACTCGCAACTTTGACAACAATGATCCTGAGCGCATATAAAAATAATTGTTGTGCATGTGTAAAATAAACAACAATAAATTGTTAGTGAAACATGAATTAATCAAAAACAGGCAAGTAACATGTTCTGTTAACAAGAGATCATTAAATACATCATGGATGCTTATGGTTGTGGGGCAAAATGGTTAACTAGCTATAACTTTAATATCTACGGCCTTATAGCATAGTGATATTGATGTTTCCATATAAGTGGAAGATCGCGGGTCTAATCCCATTTATTACTTAAGCCTTTGTTAGTTGCCTACCTCTATAATTCGTTAAAAAAAAAAGAAGCTATAGCCTTCAATGCAGTTTCTTGAACATAATGTGGGTTTGTGGAAAGGAATAAAACACTTTTGGGAAACCAACGTTATATTTCTATCAACTGTTAAGTTTGATAATTAGTTAAATTAAAATTGACCCAGTCAATTAGCTACCAAAGAAATTGGCTATAACTTTTCATGCCGACGGGATTTATCTTTCCAGCCATTGGAATATATAAATAACTTAATTTCTGATGCATTATGTGTGTGTATTAAAATGTTAAATACTGATATCTTTGTATGTGCTGTTTGGACTTGGTAAATTTATCATTTTATTCACTTCTTTTTTGTCCATGTATTTTAATACACTACTTCAGATGCATATAAACTAAGCAGTCTAAAACGAAATTACCATCACACTTGAAAATAAATATCTGGTTGGTAGAAGCATGTTTAAGGGAAGTCACTTAATGATATCTTCGTAGGAGCACGATTTCACATTTTGTTCTATATTCAAACTATTTTATATAGTAAGACATGAAAAATGTAAATTAGTTCAAGAAGTGAGAATAAAATAAAATGATGCCAAAATAAAACTCCCATCCATATATGTATATCCGACGTCTGTATCGGGAAAGAAAAAACAAGAAAATGACCCCAAAAAATGATACATCTGATGCCTGGGACCGAAAAGCAAATTTCGTCCCCAATATGTGTGGATAGATAACGTTGAAATTTTGGTAAAAATAATTTGCAAAGTTTTAAAATTAAAAGTAACATAGAAATAACTCAACCAATGGTTAGCAGATTTTGTATTTCGATAAACTTCAATTACAAGATTAAAATGATTGGTTTAATATCAATTTATTTATATATATTCTACATAATCGAACAATAACAACGAATCTTGTCTCATTAGGTGAGACCAGCTACACAAACTGAATGACGTCATTATGCGTTATCAACGATATTTTACATAATTGAAGGCGGTGATAAGATTTCAAAGCCCAAAAGGACTTTTAAGGATAGGGTTATAAGGAGCTTAAAGAGAAAAAATGATGGGTTAATACTACTTTTAATTCTTGCAATTTACCTTAATTTTGGTTTTGGTAGCTGAAGCTTCAAAGTGTGGATTTTGATCATTTAAGTTTGGAGGTTTGTTTGTAACACTGGCCCTTGTATTGTAGTTTGAAAAAAGATCTAAGAATAGAGTTAATAGTGTTAAATTTGCATACGCGTTGCTAACACTGTTAAAGTTGTTGACGTGGGCTGATGATTTGGCAAAATGACTTGGAAAGCTTTGTTGATGATCTGGCGAGACGATGGTGTTATATCGCATTACACTAATTGACTTTTACCCTAATTTTATTTTGCAAAAGTTATTGCTTGTTTGAGGAACCCCTAGACTATGGTTTCAAAGTCTTTTTTAGCAAGTTGAGATAAAATTTCTCTCATATACTTACCTCATAAATTGTAAAAGCACTTCTGAAAAGCTATGATAATTTTTAAGGTGTGTTTGAATTAATTTTTGAAGAATAGCTTCTGAAGAAAAAGTGATTTCAAATAATAGATATTGAATAATAACTTCTGAAAAGGTAAAAAAAAATAGCTTATGGAAAATCATGATTTTGAACCCTCAAACTATGGTTAAAACCATAGTTTTCAGTCAAAACCATAGTTTTGCAGAATTTAACAATGTTTGGGCAATTTACCCAAACCATGGTTTTTTTAAAAAAATGCTTCTGAAATTTTTTTCAAATGTTTGGGTAATTTTTTTTCTAGACCATAGTTTTACCAATGTTAGTAACAGTGACTCTTAAATCTATAATGACATACACAAAACCCCCTCTCATTATGAGGGAGTTCATATGTCTTAATTTGCTTCTGATTGTGTGTTTGGGCGTTTTGAGATATGTAATAAATCTAATACCTCTTATATTCTAATCATAAGAATTAGATAAATCTGATAGGATTAAGGTACAATTTTAGTTACAACATTTTAATAGTGCCTGGTGAATTTACATTAGTGTTTTTAAACCCTGACCGGGATCTGGTCCAAGTTTTTTTTAAATCAATTTTTTATATTTTTCTTTATAATTTTATATTAATAAGTTTAAAATATTAAATTTCTCATCGATTTAACCCCGGGTTAGCTCCGGTCTGATCCTTAATCTAGTACCTCAACCAGTCCGGGTTTCAGAAACTTGATTCACACCCTATTGGTATTTTATATTCCAAAACTTATCTATACCGGACGTCCCTCGGAAAAACTTTGTTGGTAAAATTGTACCATAACTAATTTGATATCTCAATACATTATTGGCTAAAACAAAAGATTTCAATCTCAATACATTGTCTCTCAAATTTATATATTTTTTAAAAAAATATCCCTATTAATTACTTATATTAAGAAGATTTTCATTAATGAGTAATTTTAAAGCACATGATTAAAGAAAAAATTTTAGAAAAATCAACACATTCTTTTACAAATAACGAAATTATTTTTTTTAATATTCACAAATTAACTAATCTAGCGACTAGCTATCATACTAGAAACAGGAGAGAGTGAAAAAATATAAACCAACCCCGTCAATGGCAGGGGTTTTTTTTTTTGATACACCATCAATGGCTAGTGGGCTTCTACATGCACAACACACGTGATTACGTCCAATCGAGAAGCATCATTGTCCCCTTTCAGTACCAATCAGAAGTTGACACCACAACACTCGTGGAACAACCTTGATGTTTAACTGGCCCAGGCCCATAATTCCGAAATGGGCTCATTACTACATGGGTTCGTTTTCTTTTATTATCTCTTTTCTCATCATATTTCATAATCTCTAAATCATGTTTGTCTAATTAATATGAAGGAAAGCATGGCAAGCCCCTTTTCCGGATTGGATTAAAATTAATGTAGACAGGGCAATATCGTCTACTGCAAACTGTGCTAGCTGTGGAGGAGTTATAAGAGATTATAATGGCACATGGATTGCAGGGTTTTCAAATCATCTGGGAGTTTGTAATGCTCAAGAGGCGGAAGAATGGGCTTTGCTAAAAGGGTTGCAACTAGCCTGGAATATGGATTACAGAAAAGTCATTTTAGAATCTGATGCGAGAAATCAAACAGAAATACTTCTGAATGCAAGTAAGAACACCAAGCTGAGTCTAGTTATGCTTCAAGTCAAGAGTTTCCTGGAACTGCAGTGGGAAGTAAAGATTACATATATCTCTCGTGTGCAGAATGCAATGGCTGATCGACTTGCAAAAGACGGCCTCTCACGGTCTGTTCTTCATAACTCATGTCCTTCACATTTGAGGACCTTAGTACTACATGAGTGTATGGGAATTAATTCCCCGCCTAGTTAATTGTATTTCATTTCGAGCTTGTCCCTCATTTGTACCAAAAATAATAATAATATGAAGAGTAAAAAATGAGCCACGTCATTAAGTTATCACTTCTTCAATTATTCTCTCATCTTCCCAATCAATAGTCTTGATGGGCTCATCTTTCCAATCAATGGTTAAGATGGACTCATGAGGGATGATGAGAATATGGGATGATAAGAGAATCTGCTTCCTTACTACATGTTCACTTTTTGTGGATTCGCCTATATAGAAAATGGGCTTGCACGTCATCGGCCCATGAAGGCACTTCAATTATTTTTCTTATCCTAAATGTACCCACTCATCAAAGCTTTATTAAAAGAAATAACGAAAGCTTGTCTCTTAGTCAAAGAGAAATAAATATATGAATGGAGTAATATTTTCTCTGAGAGGAACTCTGGAATTCAAGATGAAAAGCATGAATTGTTTTAACAAAAAAACGTTATTTTCTTTTTGGAATTCTTCCCTTCAATCTCATACATGACTATTTATTTTAGTCAAATTATGATACAGATAATGTGAACTATAATCATACAAGGAGTTACCTAAATTACTCCTCTTATCCATTTTATCAGGCATAAAAGATAATTTTTTTATACTATTTATAAGTCATATCATTAAATATTTCATATCAACATATATCTATTATTGTGTGAACTTTGGACTCATAGAGCATATTACATATTAAACGGGAACAATGTTAAAAAATTATTAAATTTTAAAAACAAAATTGATGAGATTTAAATTCTTTCTTTCGTTTTGTAATATCCCAAAACTTGGGATTGAAGGCTTAGGAATAAGTCTAAATTGAGTGGACTACTAAGCCCCGATTTAGTAGATATCCCAAATCTATTATCTAATATTCCTTATATCTTTGGGGCATTAAAGAAAATAAAATGGTTAATTTTGAAGAAAGTGATTATGCTTTCGGTGAAATCGCCTTTGAGGTAGTGAGCTTGTTATATGATTTTGAATGGTCAAATGATGAGAAAAAATTATGAAATTTTACAAAATGAAAGTAGACATCCTAAGCTTTAATTTGATAGGTCATATGACTCAATTAGAGCTATATACAAAAAGATATGAATTTTTTAAGTTAACCCAGAAAAACTGGAAATTTTCTGGAACAACATGCAAAGATTGAAATTCTGGGAATTTTGTGATTCCATTCAGAAAAATTCTATATTTTTCCTTGAAACTAGACTCAATAAGGATTCTATAGGCTTTGGAATCACTCTAATTCGATTTTTCTAGAATTAGTTATGATTTTTCAAAGTTTGGGCAGAAATCTGCCAGAATTTTGTAAAATCCGAATTTTGGAAAAATGGTGTAATAAAGTAAATATCATATAATAAATATCATTCTTCTCTTTCCTTCAGCCAAAACCGTGCAGTACAGCTCTGAAATAGAGAGAGAAGAGTTAAGATTTTTAGAGAGAGAAGGAGAGGAAAAAGCTTGTAAAGCTAAGTGATTTCTTCGGTAAATCGGTTCCTAATGCGTATAACTCCGTTCCTAATCTTCTTTTGCATATGATTTAAGGTTTGGAGGCTCAAATTTGGATGTTTGGCACCTAGGGTTTTCAGCCACTTTGATAAAAAGCCAGTGGGGGCTTGAGGTAACTTCCAAACTCTTATATATTTACTATTCTGGCTGCTGTGGACAATTTAATCAGTGAAATTTCGCCGGATTGTTTTTGTTTGTGATTTTTGGAAATGGGTTTCCTTAGGGGTTATGCTGCCCAAATTGGGTCTTGATGTTAGTTGTAACCTAATATAGTAGTCAATAAAGTGATTAGGAGTAGAAAGAAATGTGTTTACGGAGCCGAAACCGAAAAACCCCAACTTTCCCCGGAAAACTCATAATTCGGCCCAGGATAGTAAATAGGTTTTAGAGTTGGATTTTCAATGATTTGATGGTTCTATTGAATTCAGAAGGGAAAATTAGGCGGGGTTACAGTTGGGTACTTTTTCAAAAAAGGCTGAGAAAGCATAATTACAGAAACGCCCCTAAAACCCTAAAAGTAGGGTTGCCAAGGGCAATTTCGTAATTTGGCAGTGAATTTGGTAATTCTAAGTCCGGAAATGGATTCCTTGGGTAAAAATATGTCAGGATAGCCCAGGTTAAAGTTTCGAGAAAAGTACAGCCGGACCGGGTATGATGGGGCCGAGTCCCTGAGGGTATTTTAGTAATCTTTCAAGATAGACTCATATAACCCCCAGAAATACTATGGAAGATTCTAAATGGTATATTTGGAATTGCAGGATCGAATATGGGGCCTAAGATGTTGGCACGTATTACGAGGCACACGTTTCGAGGCAGAAAAAGGTTAAAGTAGGAGACTTACCTTACTTGCATGTATTTAATATCTTTGCTTGTGTAATGATGTATGTGATTGCTTTATTTGATTGTGTAGAGCATATTTGAATAAATGAAGCTTTGTTTCTGTTTTCGCTGTGGCCATAGTCTTGTTGTATGAAACATTGAGCATGCAAAAATATCATTATGGGGCATACATTTAGATAAAGCTAGCATGTCATACACATAGCATCAATCATGCATGCATTATGGTATTTGTTTCCTACTGAGATTCTCTCGAATCTCACCTTCTCCTACCAACAATTTAGACAGGAGACGACAGAAGATATGCAAATAACAATACAAAGTACCGTACGAGGGGATTACAGTAGTGGAACGAAGACGGGGAGAAGTCTCCTTTTCACTAGGATGAGTTTAGACACCCTAGTAGCCTTGTGCGGCTATCTTAATCGTAAGTATCATGTACAAACCCCTATGGGGAATTTATGTAATCATGCACATATTATCAGTATAGTTATGTTATTCATGTATTGCCTACCGAACCGCATATCATTTTTCACAAATACTCTGAAAAAAGTTGATATTGAGATAAAGGCATGACACTTTTTTTACCTGATAAAGATTTACTGGTAATATCTTTAATAACTTCTATAAAATATTTTTTTTTTTTTGGATTAGCACCCGAGGTGCGGACGCGGGATTGAACCCGGGAGAGGAGGCACAAAGGCCTCACTCCTATGCCAAGTGCGCCGGATGCGCGGTGGCACTTCTATAAAATATATTGAAAATTTGAAAGTGATAATAGAACAAGAGTACCGGGTGGGTGGGGCCCAGAGATGAAGAGGAATTTCTGATGGGGAAAGCATTTCCCATTGGCCAATTCTGTTATATCTCATCTCATTATCACAACAGTCCCTCCAAAACCAGAATCCCCTACTCTTTTTGTTTTTTTTTTTGGTAGAGGCCCACTCTTTGTTTTTAACCTTCACATTACTGTAGTACTGTACTACTACCCAGGAGTGGTGCACAATGCCAAAAGTCAATCCTGCCCCAACAAATCGTATTAGAGGCATTCGTCCATATAGGCCGGTGCACGTTGCAATTAAAAAAAAAAAAAAGTCCTGCGCCCACCGACATGCACCCGTATTACAATATACTCCTAGTTTTTAATATAAGATCCATTTAGATTTTTTATCTCAAACTTAATCATAAGACATATTTATCAATATTTCCCTCATTTTATTATCCCTATTTAAGCTCTTTTAATAATAATTAAGAAGGAAATATAACGATGGAATTAAGGAATATGACTATGGTGTTTTAAAAAATACTTAACTCCCCCATTTAATTAAATTAGATAAACATATTTTATATTAAAGATGAAAGATAATAATTCCTCACATAACTGCAACACCACAGTCCTTTTCGCGGCATGTGGGGAGGATTATTAAGGGAGCAAATGGAATAATAATAGAAACCAATATTTTGATATTGACTTTAATTATAAGACATATTTATTATATTTATTAATATTTTGATATTTTTCTCATTTTATTACCTTTATTTATGTTTTTTTAACAAAAATCAAGTAGAAAATAGAATAAATGAATATAACTATGGTTTTAAAAAATACATGTTTCATATCAACCAATTTTCTTGATCTAGTTAAATTAAATAAATATATCTCATATTAAGGATGAGAGAATAATTCCTCATGCAGTTGAGCCTCGCCATGTCAATAGATATAGTGTTCGTTTTGGATTAGCGATTGAAATGCTTAAAAACAGTTTTTCAATTGTGATTCACGGTATACGAGATAAGTTATATCTGATCGCTAAAATAAATATGCCCATAGCCAGCCAGCAACACCACCGTACTTCAGCGCGGCGCGTGGGGAGGATACACAGGCGTGGACGCGTGGTTATGAGACAAGCCAATAGAAGGAAAGCCTGTGATTTGCCATCTGCCTCAAGTCATATCACTATCTACGAAAAGAAAAGAAAAGGGCTCAGTGGTCAGCTGTACTGATCAGAGGGGGGGGGGGGGGGGGGATGGTGACGTAAGCGAAGCAGAGAAGGGGAAGGCGTGCATGGGATAGCGTATGAAAATGAGTAAGGAAATTATTAAGTGTTTGTTTGAAATAGTTTGTTTTTAGACAATAAATACTTATAAATCGTGATTCAAGATATACGAGGTAAGCATGTGAAAGGAGTTTTATCTTGACTTATGTAATACATATTTATTTCTTAAAAATAAACTATTCAAAACACCCATTAATTAAACTCACTGGTTGGACTTTCCTTTTCATGCACAAAGCAACCATCTCCGGCTTCTGTTATCTCAGACTCTATCCTTTTGGCATGTTTGTTTGGGCGTTACGATTGCTTATAAGTTACTTTTTACGTAAATCGAGACATAACTCCTCTCACATACTTACTTCGTATACCGTAAATCACTATTAAAAAGTTACTTATAAACAATCGAATCGCTAAAACAAATATGCCCTTTGTCTTTACTAATGGCGGCACAGAGGGGGGGAGAGAGATGTCAATCGAGAGGGGCTGAGGAGTTCGTACAAACATATCTGGGAAAAAGCTCAGTGACACCACCACATCATACTCTCAATTACATCTATCACTCGCCTCCTCTTGCCACTTTAATTTTGGTACAATGTCAAACTCCGGTGACAATATGCCCACCGCAATTTGAGTTATCGTTAAAAAAACATGTGCAACAAAAATATTTAACTCCTGAAGTAGAATTTTTCTAACATATTTCTTTTATATATCATAAATTATATTAAAAAAATAGTTTTTACTGTCAATCCAAACAAATATTAATACATATCTGAAAAAGTGATTTGAACATTTAAAAGCAACATTTTTAATTGTGATTTAAGGCATGTGGGGTAAATATATGAGCATAGTTTTATTTGATATACATACATATACTTATAATAAGCAGCTCGAAAGCATTCCCCAAGCGATCTTCTCAATGAATGCTTCTTTGGGATCACTTTTGGATATCTCAAAGTGCTTATTTACGTAAATCGAGATAAAACTCTTATCATATATTTACATGATATACTGTAAATCACGAATAAAAAATTGTTTTCATTACTCCAAAAAATGGATTTAGCGGCGTCATTCTCATAACACTTCTTTAAACAAGTGCCGGAGGAGACTTCTTATTTTTTTAAAAAAAAATTTACATGTGATAACTATGACACTTGAGCAGGAAAGCGCTATAGTTGCTTAATACATTGTATGGCACTTGACCGAGAAAGCGCTATACAAGGGGTTATTTTTAAAACAAAAAAAAAAATAATCCCTTTACCACTATAAAAAAAAAAGAGTATGGCAACTATAGAATAATAGAAATTTTGTTAAGTTAGCTTCATTACTATGATAAGATAGTTTCTTAAGAAAGTTTGTTCATACTAAAAAAACAAAAATTAAATTTAAGAATCGATTTAGAGGTCAAATGAATTATCCCTATTAAAAAAATATTTAATTTTTTTTTTAACAAAAACCCTTAGACATCGCTTCATAAAGAAGTGTCGTCCAATATGTGACCTTGGACGGCACTTGGAAAACAAGCGTTGTCCAAGGCCTAATCGTGGTGCCTTGAATTAATTCAAGGCATTGAGCGCCTTGGATGGCGCTTGTTGGCCAATTCCTTAAATATTCAAGGCACTGTGCCTTAATATTTTAAGGTGTCTTAAACGGCGCTTGGAAATTAAGTATCATACAAGGCTTGATTTTGGATGGCACTTGCTAATCAAGCGTCGTTTAAGATTTATTTTTTTTAAGAAAAATTGGCCAACACTTTTTTTAAATTGAGAAGTTTTGGAGCTTTGAAAAAAAGTGCCGTAGCTTTTGCTTTTTTTTAAAAAAAAAAAATTGGCCATAGTTTTTTTTTTCAAATTGAGAAGCTTTGATGTTTTGACAAAAAACGCCGTAACTTCTCCCACCTTGTAATTTAATTTTCATAACCTGTCATTTTCGTTTTCACTTTCATTCCATCTTCCTGCTTTCTCTCTAACTCTCCCATTTTCCAGAACTCAGTTGCTGTAGAAAGCTTTGTCTCTCATGTGTTTTTTTCCTTGTCTTGGCCTCCTTCAGAAACTCCCAGCCTGTAAGTGTTTTTCTTTTTTCAACATTTGGTTCATGTTTTCTTTTAGTTAAAATCTATGTTATTTCATTTTGCTGTAGATTGTAAATGGAGGTTTTTTATCAAGAAAATAAAATAATTATGAAAAATTATTTTATTTAAAAAAATAAAAGACTTCCTAAGGCGCTTCTTTAGGGAAGCGCTATATGAAGTCATAAAATTATTTTTTTTAAACAAAAGACTTCTTACGGTGCTTCTCTAGGGAAGCGCCGTAAGAAGTCATAAAATTATTATTTTTTAAATAAAAGACTTCCTACGACGCTTCTCCAGGAAAGCCAAATTATTATTTTTTAAATAAAAGACTTCTTAAGGTGTTTCTCCAGGGAACCTCCGTAGGAAGTCATAAAATTATTTTTTTAAAATAAAATACACTTTACAACGCTTTTTCAAGGAAGCGCCGTAGGAAGTCATCCCCCTTTTTATGGCACTTTCCTGAAAAAACGTCGTAACTTGTTTTAACAGCGTTGAAAACTATGGCACTTTCCAAGCGCCATGGTATTCTTTAAATTAAGTGTCATAACTTGTGTTTTTTATAGTAGTATTTAAAGATTCAAATCGCTATTCCAAATAAGTAACAGTGCACGTATATTGTTTTAGTTTGCCTTCGCACGCGCGTTTCTCCTGAACTAGTTGTGGCTCAGTTTTTTTTCAGTTGTTCAAGTTCGGCGGTTCCTCATTACTGCAATGTTTGAGTGACGGAGAGCGGTAAGCACGAGTGCCCAGGGCAACTGCATGAATAAATAGATTATTTTTCTACCCTCTTTTGTATATGTGCATTGTTGTTCTAATTACTATATCTTCATTTTTTAAAATTAAAAGCACACTCAACATTTTTCAACCTATATATCCATCAATATTTATGCCTTTTATTAGCTGAAGTGGGAATTAATCTTAAAAAAAGACAAGAAAATACCACTTAACTTCAGCATTTCAAATTAGTGATTTTTTACTAAAAATGAGTAGTCAATTGCCACGCACTTGTAGTCAATACCTATACTCTTATAGATAACATGACTCATTTAGAATTTTAAAGCTCAAGTGGCATTTTTTTGTCTTTTTTCCTAATCTTAAAGAAAGATAAGAAAATACCACTTTGAACTTTTATGCTGAGATTAGGTGTAATGACCCAAAAATGGGATTGAGGGTTAATGACTTTAAAAGTGGATATAATTATTGTTGAATAAATACTTTTGGAGAATGTGTGATGGGAATTTGGTTATTTTAGTAATTCCAATGGTTTCCTTGTGAAAAAATTGTGTGGGAATAAGTTTGATTGTTGATTTTGGAGCCATTGGAAACATTGGTTGAAAATGGGAAAAAATGTCAAGTGTAATTTTGTGTAGGGCAGTCGGTTTGTATGGACATTTTGAATGGGTAAAGGGTGTCTAAAAATTCTGAAACTTTAAAGTCTTAAAGTTCACATGTCAAGCTTCAAAATAGACATATAATTTGTGTCATTTCGATTTGTGAGTTAAGAGTTATGAATTTTTGGAATTTTCCCAATGAAATTAATTATTTTTTGGAGCAGCGATCAAAGAAATTAAATCTGGGAATGATATGCTTCCATCAAGTAAAAGGCTATATTTTTTCTTGAAACTAGACTCAATAAAGATTCTATAGCATTTGGAATCACTTCATTTTGATTTTTCTAGAATTAGTTATGATTTTTCAAAGTCTGAGCAGAGAATCTGCCAAAAAATCTGAAAATTGAATAAAAATGTGATGGCAATCTTGTAAATATGAGATAAATGGAGAAAATCTAATTGAGCTAATTGAAGGACTCTTAGGCGTCCTTATGGACTAATTGGAAGAGGGAAAAATTAGTTTCATTTTTGTTAGGCTTCATGACACATGTCACCCTCACACTTCATGTTCACATATGTAAGACTGAGTTGATATTTTCTCTTCCCTTTTACTTACATATTTCGGCCAGCAATAAAGGGCAAGAGAGGAGGAGAGAGTTGTTTGACGTGCTCTTTCCCTTGAAGTCAACAAAATTGGCTAAGCATAAGAGAAGGAGAGGGGGAATTGAATTAAAATATACTCCTCACCTTTTGGCTCAATAAAGACGATTGGGACAAGGAAAGAAGGAGCAATTGGATCAAATGTTCAGCACACCTTTACATTGGGACACATTGGCCACTTTTTACCCATACACTCATTCACACATGTAATTAGATAAATCTCAATATTCATTCACTCTCCAAAGTCGGTTAAGAGACTAGGGAAGAGAGAACACATGTTTAAGTGGCATTCATTCTCACTCCCATTCATTTCAAGTCGGCCAAAGGAAAAAGAGAGAGAGAGAAAGAGAAAGGGATGAAAGTAGGAAGAGCAAAGAAGCAAGAGGTGAAGGCACATGTTCTTGTGCCATTTTCTCTATCAAGACTCCATTTCTAGCTCTTAAGGCCTTCATCAAAATTGTTCCTCTCATTAAGAGCTTCATTTCTATGGTTGTAGTTTCTTAAAAGGAGGAGTTTTATGCCATCTAAGTTGTGTTGAAGTGGGAGGATTCAAGAAAGGGCTATAACTAAGCAAAGAGGTAAGCACAAGCTTTATTTTGACCCAAGTGTCTTGAAATTTGGTTGAATTTATGAGGTGACATTATGCTGCCTTGTTTTTTCTGAATAGTAACCTTAGGGTTTAAGTGATATTAAGGGCATGAATTTAATCCTCTTGTGCTATATGATGTTATTGTAGTGGTTGTTGTTGAATTTGGGTTGGTTTTGCTTGATTTTGGTGAAAATGGATGATGAAACCCTAAGGGGAAATGCTTCCAAATTCACTCTAATCATGTACAATTAGTGTTTAAATAGTTAAACATGTGATTAGAAGTGTATACAAGGTGTTTAATGGATTGAAATCAAGAGAACTCAATCTCCCTAAAATTTTTCAGATTTGGGCAAGGGTATTTTCGTCCATTAAGTGATGGAATTTCATGAATTTGATGGTTCCATTGTATTCAGGAGGGAAAATTGTGTAGAGTTGATGTTGACCACTTTGAGAGAAAAGCCCCGAATGTGAAATTGCAACAATAGCCCTGAAAGCTTTAAATAGTGGCTGTCAAGGGCAAATTGATCTTTTGACAGTGAATTAGGTAATTTTGAGTTCGAAAATGGATTCCTTGGGCGAAAATATGTTAGAATAGCCCATATCAAAATTTTGAGAAAAGTATTGTAACACCCCAAATTTTATTCACCAATAATATATTGTAATTATTATATATATTCAATGAAATGGTGAATATTTAAGGCAAATGGAATTAAATATTGAAAATTGAAAGTGGAATAGGGGTTTCAGTGAAATCGCCTGCGAGGCAATGAGTTTGTCATGTGGTTTTGGAATACCAAATGATGATCAAAAGTTATAAAATTTTACAAGGTGAACGTAGACATCCTAAACTTTAATTTGATAGGTCATATGACTCAATTGAAGCTATGTACAAAAAGATATGAATTTTTGAAACTAGACTCAATAAGGGTTCCGTAGGCTTTGAAATCACTCCAAAACGATGTCTACAAAATTAGTTATGATTTTTTAAAGTTAAGGCAGAAAATCTGCCAGAATTGGCATTATTCCAAAAATTTAAGAAATAAAGTAATCTTCCTTTTTCTCTTAATTATTTTAGAAATTAAGGGATAAAGGAGGAGAAGACAAGTGTTAAAATCCAATGAGACTAAGTGTCAACACCACATGAAAGATGATGGAGATAATTATTGTGTTATAAGTCCTTACTTCTGTCATAAGGTTAGGTAGTCATCTCTTGTACCAATTGACTTGAGTAAATTGAAGGAACACTTGGTTTAGTTGGAGCATAAGAGGGAGCACGTTTTTGGCCAACCAAGGAAGAAGGAGAATTGGTTCCAATCTAATGAAAATCAAATGAAGCAAGTAAGTCAAAGTATGGCATAAAGTGGAGAGGTATGGTGCACATGGAGGGAAGTATGGTGGTTGGCATGTGTCACCATGACAACCTTTGATGAGATCAATGGTTTGGAATCAAGGGAGCATTTTTATGAAGGCTTTCTCTTCCCTTCCCTTCATGCATTTTCGATCAACATAGAGAGGGAGAGAGTTTGGAGAAACTTTGAAGAGTTAGAGG
Source organism: Inga oerstediana (assembly GCA_963210345.1). Taxonomy (NCBI): domain Eukaryota; kingdom Viridiplantae; phylum Streptophyta; class Magnoliopsida; order Fabales; family Fabaceae; genus Inga; species Inga oerstediana. The sequence goes on from OY723405.1 coordinate 6,186,256, forward strand.
GAAGAAGAAGAAGAAATCTTAAGGTAAGAGTTGATTCTTAAGCTTTCCTTATAACATTTCCCCTAGATCCTTCTCTAAACCATGTTTCTTCATGAATATATGATCTTGAAGACTCATTCTTAGCTCAAGGAGAAGAGAGAGAGAGAGGACGTTCTAGAGAGAGAAACATCAAAGATCAAGAGGTAATCTCAAAAATATCAACTTCTTAGTGTATTGAAGTTGTTATTGGTGATTGTTGTTTGGTTTATGTGATTTTTGGGTTGAGTTGTAAAATTAGAAAATTCATAACCCTAAAGGGTTATGCTGCCCAAAATCCTTTAAATCATAGTTAAGAAGTGTTTAAGTAAGTTAATCAATGATTAGAAGTGGAAAAGTATAAGTTTTTGGGAGCTAAAACATAACCTCATTTTCCCATTTTCCCCTAATATTTCAGCTAGGACGAGAAATGGTAGTAGGAGTTGAATTTTCATGAAATAAATGGTTCCATTGTACTCAGTGGGAAAAAATAGGTGGGGTTACAGTTGGGCACTTTTTCGGTAGAGACCGAAAAAGCATAATTACGAAAACGCCACTGAAATCACTAAATAGGGGCTGTCAAGGGTATTTTCATAATTTGACACGAAATTTGGTGATTTTCGAACCTAGAAATGGATTCTTTGGGAAAAAATAAGTCAAAATAGCTTTGGTCAAAATTTTGGGAAAACGTGCCATCGGGCCGGGTACGGCAGGGTAGGGCCGGGTTCCCGGGGGCATTTTTGTAAATTTTCACCATAGACTAATGTAACCATAATAAACACTATGGAAGAGTCTAAAATGATACTTGGATAGGTTATGACTTATTTATGGTACATTTAATATTTTAGGACCGATTTAGAGGCCGGATACGACATGTTTTACGAGACACCGTTAAACAGAGGATTATAAAGCGTTGAGGTAGGGACATTAACTTTCATACACTATGCCATAAGTTATGTGATTGTGTGGATGCCATTGTTTTATAAATGCGCTTTATTAATCAACACGATTTGCCCAGAGAGGAGCCAGAAGTGTTAGAGGCACTTACACTGGAGTTGGTGAAAATCCAACCGGTGCAGAATAGTGGGGTTGGGCCCTACTCATGTATACATGCAGATGATATGTTTATAATGTTCATTAATTAGTGCATACATTGCATATATTATATTTACTTTTCGCATTTTCTATGAACGATAGCATGTTTTACTGGGATTCTCCAAAATCTCACCCTATTTTTAATAAACACCTCAGCGGGTACCAGTGGGTCTAAGGGAAAAGATGTAGACGCCGGAAAGTGATCGGCACGTGTCTTGATGCGAGGACAAGATCGTGGTCATAATTAGTCTATTTTGTGATATTTTGGCAAAATTTGTAAATATTAAGTTTCCGTTGTATTTTCTGTTTTTCGTTGACGAACGACGTTGGGATTGTAAACAAATATTTTTATCAGTATAATTGTACTTTTCTGTATGCCCACTGAATTTCGTCTTTATTACTCTTCGATTATCGAAATGAAAACGGGTGTTGACAAGTATAGTCTGACCGGTACGGCCGGGTCCCGGGGGTATTTTTGTAAAATTTTATTATAAACTCATATAACCCTTAGAAATACTATGGAAGTGTCTAAATGGTGCAATTGGAATTGTAGGGTTCGACATTTGCCTTGATCGTGAACGACCATGCCAGAGCACGTTCGGAAAGAACTAGGTAGTGACTCTCTCTTTCTCTTGTACTATATGTAATGAATTGTATGAGTGTTGTATCACTGTGTTGTGATGATTTCTGATGCTGCAGCGGTTACAGTTGGTATAGCTGTCGTTTACAGCACAAGCTGTCGTTATTGTGATTACAATGTAAGCTGTCGTGATTGTGATTATAGCGAAAGCTGTCGTATTGTGTATACAGCCGTGAGTGCTGTCGTTTGTGGTGAAAGCCATGTATCTTTATGCTGCTGCTGCTATTGTGATTTACTTACATGCTGTGTGCTTATATATTGTATGAGTGGAATGTTACTACTGTTTGAATCTCATTCTTTCCATTAACTGACCTATAGACAGGGCAAGTGACTATAAAGGGAAGCGAACAACCAAGAGCGGCTAAGACTCCTTAGAGATCTATGATGTTGGTTTTTGGTTATCCATTTTGATTTGGGATTACTGTATATATGTGAAATGATTTTGTGTAATCCCCTGTACAGGAAACTGTAAACCATAGTGTATATATATATATTTGAAACCTGAGGGTTGCCGGGATTTTGTTGTGCACTCTGATATGTATGAATGCGGTTGAACTGCGCAGAGTAATTAGATTCGGAAGATGAATCTGAGACCATGTTGAACGAATTTTAGAAAATAAATTTGAGAAAAACGTATCCGTCGGTCTATAATTCATTTAAATTACGTATTTTCGAATCTTAATTACGGTTATCAAGGCAGGGGTTTCATTAGGCACCATATATCATTATATATTCTGTTATTTTTTCTGCAATCTATAAGTTAAGCTTTACAAAATATAAAAAAATTGATAGGAGTCAGAAGACTATATATTATATTGACAGATGCATCACAAATTTTGCGCATACACTTTATTATCAGAAAACTAATTAAAAAGCCTACAAGGAAATTAAAATATGATAGGCATGAGTTCAACCCATCAGCCTGCGGGTTAGGAATACGTTAGGGTTGGGATTTTGTAGCCTGCAAATCCTATAACCCGTGAGCTAATGTTGGATAGCCCGTACTACTTATTATTTTTTTGAAAAGGTAAAAAAGATAGAGAATTAGAAGTGTAAGAACCCTAACATCTCACCCCAAATAAAAGCAGGACTGTTGATGTTGATTTTGATTACTAGCATGAAGATGATTTAATGTTTTGTGTTTGTAAACTTTAACAAGTTTAATAATTTTTGACTTGTATGTTTATGTTTTTAGTTTTCTAGTTTCCAAAACAATTTCATAAAATAGTTTTTTGAAAACAAGTTTGAAAAAAAAATTGATAGTTTTAAAAAATATGTTTTTGAAATGACGTGGAGCAGCCGACACCAGCAGTGATGTGGCGGTGGTCATCATAGATAGTATAGTGTTAATAGTGGATATGTGGTGATCTCAAAAACTAAAAATAGAAAACCAAAAACAAGAAAAAACCTAAAACTTGTTTTTGTTTTTTTGTTTTTAAAGACAACCTATTGAAAACAGTTTTTCCAACAATCTTTTTTTTTTTTAGAAATTAAAAAAATATTTTTAAGAACAAAATTAAACAAACGCTTTATCACTAAAATCAAGATTATGCTTTTGACTCGTTGTTAGTGGATTGGTTGATGCCCATAAAGGCAAATTTGATAACTTATATATGTATATATATATATGTGTGTGTGTGTGTGTTAGGGTTGGTATTTTGTTAGACTTACAAGTTCGGGATCATAGGTCTACACCGTTTAACCCATGGAATAGGCCGCATTACCGGCTCTAGTTGCTAGCTAACTACTTATTCACCTAAGCTGTGGCCCCCTACAAGATCGCTGTCCAAAAAATACTCGGATAGTGGTTGGCCAGAAAACTAAAACTAAAAAACTAGGATCACTGATAAAAAAATAATTAAGAAAATGAAAAAATAAGGGTTTAGCAACTGTTATCTAGGATAGTATGAGGATCGCAATATTGCTCGTGGACCTTAACACTCCTCCATTGGTCGGCGATGTCGCCGGCGATCTTCAGAGCATCCGAGGCTGTTCCAAGGATGCCTCTTCTTGTGAACCCCACCGTATACAATCCATTACCTCCCTTCCAGGTCTCTGGAAACGGCGTTTTTGGCATCCCGTCGGAGGTGAAAAATTCACAACTCTGTATGAAAAAATATCCATTCCCAAACACACCGTTAACACTGACTCTCTTCCAAGACGAAACAAGGCATTGTGTGTGTTTGGAAGAGCTTATGTGTGTGTTTGGGATAGCGGTAGGAAAAATGACTTATTGTGATTCTGACTTATTAAAAATGAGTTAAAAAAAAAGTTAATTTTTGATTCGTGATTTATGTTTGGATGAGCGATTGAATAAGTGATTTTTCATAAGTCAAAACATGTTTGGATGAGCGGTTGAATAAGTGATTTTTCATAAGTCAAAACGTGTTTGGATTAGCGATTGTATAAGTGCGTTTTTAAAAATAAAAATTTGAAGGGTATTTGTATATTCTTCAAATTTTAGATAGATCATATATGCGATATTCAATATGTGTGTATATAATATATATAAATATATATATATATTATATTATTATATTGGCAGAGAGATGGAAATCGTTGATAAGAGCTGATGCGAAATTCAAATGCAGAAGAAAATTCGTGGGTCCCACTTATCTCTTTATATATTATATTATTATATGCGAAATTCAAATGCAAAAGAAAATTCGTGGGTCCCACTTAGCAGAAGAAAAACGCACAGCAAAAAGCTACACATTCGGGCTTATTAAAATGGGGCTTCATTCGGGCTTTTTTTTTTTTTTTCAAAAACGCTGAACCAAACATGATGAAAACGTGTTACATTTAGATTTGGGCTTTTTGTTAATAAAACGGGTTTATTTGCTCAAAAAAGTGGTCCCAAACACTCTCTATATCTGAAAAATAAGTCCTTATTACGCAAGCCGAGATAAAACTCCTCTCACATACTTACCTCGTATACTGTGAATCACGAATTATAAGCACTTTTGCTAAAAAATAGGGGGTGTTTGTGATAGCGTTTTGAACAGTCAAAACGCACTTATTACGCAAGCTGAGAAAAAACTCCTCTCACATACTTACCTCGTATACTGTGAATCACGAATTATAAGCACATTTTGGACAAAAATAAGCTCTTCCAAACAAGCACTAAACTATTCCAAACAAGCACGTAATACTATATAATACTTTGAGATAAACCATTCATATATGTCACTGACAATATCGATCAGGAATAGACAAGAAACACATGCAAGAATCAAAAGGATCAGAGCGAATTGACTAAAGGATGCGTCAGTTTGGATGGATTAGGTCCTTTTTTTTTTTTCTGGATGTGAGATTTTTGCATAGTACGTCACAAAGGAATATTAAATTTTAATTCCTTAAATATATTTTTATCTCATTTAAAATATAATTATACCAAACGCTTCTTTCTTAAAATTTTATTAGCAAATCTATTCTTTAACCCAAAAATATTATATTCTTTGTCGTTTGCATGTGGAAAAGCAGACATTTGTTCTGCATGGACCGATTATATTCGACCCTAGAAAGTGAACTATCACGAGTGTTTGATAATAATAAGATAAAGTCAAAAACGTAACAAGGATTAGGTTAAAAAATTTAAAATAAAATATTTACCTTGAGCCAACTAGGCACGTTACTTTTGTACCCTGTTGCCAATATTATAGCATCGAACTTCTCTTCTTGTCCATTCATCATTCTGGCACCATTTCTTGTTATCTCCTTCACGTCATCCTCCACCTGAAACCACCAGAAATCTTAGTGCTCGTTTGGAAGAGCTTATTTTTGGGCAATAAGTGCTTATGATTCGTGATTCACGGTATACGAGGTAAGTATATGAGAGGAGTTTTTTCTCGGCTTGCGTAAATTGGGCTTATTTTCTTAAAATAAGCTCTCCCAAACATGCCTTTAATGAATCAGCTTAAATCTCACGTCATTATTATGTACTGTAAATCACGTTAAAAAAATAGTTTCGATCATTAAAACAAATAGGGCCCTATATCCATGTACCTTGATTCTCCCGGCTTTGATCTCTCCTAGAGTGCCGACATCGAGAACAGGGCTTCTTCCGGCGATGCATTTCATCTCCATTGGGCCGGTTTTTGGTCGCGGGAGACCGTAGTGACGGCTGCTTCCCATGGTTAAATAAGCCATGAGTAAGAGGATCATGTCTACTAGTCTTAATGGAAGCCACCATTTAAGGAGGGTCATAGCTAGTCCGAACGTTGAGAACCCAAACATCTCTCGAGGGAGAACATGGACCTGCACGTTTCAAACATAAAATTTTATGTGAAAAAAAAAAACAGTGAGCAAAAAGCAAATGCCCTTTTAACATTATGATTACTTACCCGGATTGGAAAAACTAAAAAGATAACACATCGTAAACTTAATTTAAGGATTAAAGAAAGCAAAGAGACAAGGGGAGCACATTTCGATTTCATCTGCACTTAATTGATATTGGATATTGGATGGTACAGATTTGATTTGATTTAATTTTTATATTTTAAATAACATTTTATTTTAATATATGTAAAATTTAAAATAAAGATAATCTTATAATTAATTATCTATTCTCATAAAAAAAATTATCATTTAAAAATCACAAACTAAAAATTTTAAATCTGTACCCTTTAAATTAAATTTAAAAGGTCAAAATCTCATGAAAATGATGAGAAATTAGGTGCTTGGGACCGAATGCAGACCGACAAGTCAACTTACGGCATTTCTAACAACAATGTGAGTTTTTGCACCGTTGTTGCTGAGATCCAAGCTAACTTCCATGCCAGAATTGCCACAACCTATAACCAGAACCTTCTTGTTCCTATACTCAGAGCCAGACCGGTAATCGATAGTGTGAAGAACCGGTCCATGAAAATTCTCCAGCCCGACGATCTTAGGAATAAACGGTTCGGCATTCTCGCCGGTCGCCACGACGATCCACCGAGAAATGTAGACGGAATCCTGAGTTCGGACGATCCATAAACCAGAGGTTCGGTCGAACCGGGCATCATGAACGTTTTGGTTGAACCGGGGGTGAATAGAGAAACGTGAAGCGTAGGACTCTAAGTATGAGATGAATTGAAACTTGTCAGGATACTTGGGAAAATTTTCAGGATAACCCATTAATGGAAGCTCGCAAAATTCTTTAGGAAGATGAAGCCTGAGACGATCGTAGGTTTTGTTCTTCCAAAGAGAAGCAATGCAATCACTTCTCTCAAGAATAAGTGAAGGTACTCGATATTGTTGAGAAAGGCAAGCTGAGACGGCTAAACCAGAAGGTCCAGCACCTACAATGATAGGCCCTTGAGCCAACTCACACTTTTCTTTTACTTGTGATGATTCGCAGGCAGCCATGTAAGGGAAAAAAATTAAAATCCCAATAAAGGTAACACGAAACGCAAGTGCTTTTTCGGAAAAGCAAGGACTCGATCAGCTAAAAGAGAGGAGAAAAGAGTAACTTTTATGAAGAGGCAAAAGATAATGGATTGTGCATTTGGACTTCTGAAACGAGAACTGTGCCTTTTAAACGCAAAAGAAAACCAGCAAGCGACAAACACGAGAGAGAGAGAGAGAGAGAGAGAGAGAGAGAGAGAGTGTATGTAGTAATAACTAATAAGCACCAACAACGAATCGTGTGTCTCGGTTGCTCAAGAGGTTATGTGTGTCTCTGTGTCGTTTATATGGGTAGCTTAGTGTGGTTTGTGTTTGCGTCGTTGAGATTTGGGTTTAAAAATAGGAAGTCATTATACTATTGTCTGACGATTCGTAATTGTAGGGAAGAGGAGTCAGTTGACAGAGACCGGATCGATTAATTAATGAGGTTGGTCGTAAGTATGAATAAGCTAAAGTCAAATAGTAAATACATGTACAATATTCCAATTTGAGGCCAGATGCTGAGTAGTTTTATTTATAGTAACCGAAAAATAAGTGAAGGATTTGGACATCAAGTTAGATGAAGCTATTTTAGATCCAAGTAAAGTGGATTAATACATGTCTTGAGTTCAGTTATGTCGTGATTGTGGTTATTAATTCCTTTGTAATTGACATCAGTTTGTATCTAAATACAAGTCCCTTGTATCTCATTCAATATATCAAAAAATACATTAAATTGATAAAATTTAATATATATATTTTTCTTTATTAAATTTTTTGTCTCTTGATTGTCCACAAATGATTTTCACATCTCTCTTCTTTAGTTCTTTTTAAGTTTCAATAGAAATTAAATATGAATAAAGTTGAGAAAATGTCATACTGATCTTACAAATGACAAGTAACTTATATTTTGAATCACACTTTTTCTCTACAAGTGAGAATAATTTTCTTGACATTGATTTCACATCGCAGCGATGAGTAGAATTATTGTTCTCGAAGCTTTCCAATAATACACATACAACTTATATATACTCACATATGTGTCGTTCTAACGAGTATGTAACTAGTGTGATTTTCGGGGGTTGTCTGTCATGGATCCCTTACATGTATGTTATATTGTGCCGTGCTCAAGCTCAAGAGTAATTATAAAACTAATATTTTTATGACGTTTTCTTTGTATTTCAGTTATATATTATATCCATGATCATATCAAACTTAAGAAACAATATGAAAAATCCTTGCTATATATCATGTACAAAGAACAACACGGACTTTTATAAAAATGACCCTAACAGATATTAACTACACTGCTCTCTGCTATTTTCGCATGCTGAACATAACGATGGATAACGGTCGAACTGTGTTTTAATTATTGATAAAATATGGAAAAACGTACTTTTCAGACACCAAGTGCTGTTAATAATGTTCATTAATGCAAGTGTTTATTTATATCAGCAGCAACATGAGTTGATCCGAGTACTGAGCACATATGTTGATGAAAAACTAAGTTTGCAAAAGCTCGTAAAAAACCAACTGCGTAACATTTTAGTCCTATAATAATATTCATTCGTCATTTAGCTGTGTCTTTATATATAGAGAGAGAGAAGACAAACCTACGGAACATGAACAAAAACCACACAATCGATCGATGACGAAATGAACACATATCCATGCACCTATATATCTTGGCATGTTTGTATTTTTTTGGCCAGCATACTGGCATGTTTGTACGAGGAATATTGCTCGCAATGTAAATATTATTCGACGATAAAAAAGCTGTGAGTGTGTGTTTTGTAATCCATAACACACAGACAGAGTAGCATATGTGTGTGTGTGAGAATTTACCTGTTCTTAAACTACGCTGTAATTGCGCGATAAGAATCTCTGATCTCCGATCAACCCAAAAAAGGCTTTGAAGAAAGAGGCAGGACCTGAAAAATTCTTTTATATCACTAGTAAGCTATATACCTAGCTTGGCTGTTGAAATAAAAACATGCGCCAACAAAAGAAAACGGGAACAGTTGCAGTGTCTATCTTTTGGATAAGTACCAAGAGGACTCTTGAAATAAAAACATGAGGCTGAGAAAAGAAAACGGGAACAGTTACAGGGTCTATCTTTTGGATAAGTGCCTAGAGGTCTCTTGAAATAAAAACATGAGCTGGGAAAAGAAAACGGGAACAGTTACAGGGCCTATCTTTTGGATAAGTGCCAAGAGGTCTCTTGAAATAAAAACATGAGCTGAGAAAAGAAAACCGGAACAATTACAGAGCTTATCTTTTGGATAAGTACTAAGAGCTCGTCTTATTTTAATTGTCGGTTTTTAAAATAAAAACATGCGGGAATCAGTCATAGTGTCCATATTTTAGATAAGTATCAAGTATTTGTCTCATGTTGAGATTTGGATGGTATAAATTTCATATTTTTTAATTGAAAATTTTTAAGTAGGGAATCATTTTTTTTAAAAAAATTGTTAGTTAAAAGATTATATTTATTTTAAATATTTTATTAATTAAAACAATTTTATTATAAAAAGTAAAAGTAAAAAAAAGATATTTAAACCGTTCAAATCCCATCTAAAAGCTAGCGGTTCAATGGGATGAACTCTTGGTGTCTCTCCAAACATAACTGGTTCCCGGAAGTTGGTAATATTTATCTCTCTGCTTAAAATAATGCAACAAATTGAAACTTATGCACTATATATAAGTACAACGAGTCAGTTTACAAATGGCGTAAGCTAAGCCTTTTCCCGAAACTCAGAAACTAAACTCCTATATAAATTAATTAAATTAATTTATGGAAGCAGGGATACAACCGGAATAAGAGCTCTTATAAGTAGTTCTATGACACAGTTGGGATCTCTAGCATTGACACTAATGCCACGTTTGGTGCCGTGGAATTGGGAAGGGCGGAAGTGAAACTAACAGTGGAAATCATTTTTTGCATGTTTGGTATGATAAAAGCCAATTCCATAAAAAAAAAGATGGAAGTGGATTCCATAACCAGACCCATGAAATTCACTCCAATTCCAGAAAACTAGGACTGTGAAACTTTTTTGTCCTTGGTCCATCTCCACACTACCATCACCATCAACATCGTCCTCGTGATCCTTGCCCTTTGGAATGAAGCCACAAATTTGGAGAGGCATCGTCATTTTCTATTCATCTTCTCTACTGTTGCTAGTTAATTCGCCGCACTACCAACGATTCCGTTTTATCTCCCTTTATTTCAAACATTTTTAGTCTCCACCGTCGTTTCCAATCTGGTTTTTTGAGATGATGCAAGGTCTTCTCCCTTTTTGATCTGCGAACGGTGATAGTGTCTTCTCCATCTCCAATCTGATTGTTTTCAAAGGTGAAGGAGTACAACGGACGGTTGATAGCGTCTCCTCCTCCTCCAATCTGCATATTTTTTTTAGTTTTGAGCCATGCATTTTTAAATTCATTATGCTGTTAAATTTTTGGGTTTGTTTTCTATTTTATGATTCAGTTTTTGGTTTATGAATTGTTTTTCTTGACGGCGATTTTTGTTCTGCGATTTCATGGACAACATGGCTAGAGATGGAAGAGATCCTTTTCAGGTTTGAGGGCACTTTGATATTTTAATATTTAAAATATATATTTTAATTAAAAAACATACCTCATTGGCACTCTTTTACAAAGCATGTTTTAAAACTTAATTCCAATTTTAATTCTATTTTCAGTTTCACCCCTGCTCCTACCAAAAACTCTTAATGGGTCATAACAATACCTCAACATGAAATGAAAAACTAAAGAGGTCCCCACCACAATCACATCACAGTTCTCGTTGGAAATATCGCAACATACTTCGGGTCGGATTTCGGATCAAGAAAGACCAACCCAGGAGGGAGAGCATGGATTGGAGTCAAGTTTGCGTCACCGGGCACGGAAGGTGAAGATGATGTCACGTGGGACTGATGGGCCAGTTAAAGTATCAGTGGGGATGCCTGCAGGGGTTGAAAGCCCCGGCGAGCTGCAGTTAAAATGACGAACAAGGACCTCGACTCACTTTTGGAAAACACGTTAACCATGAGGTGACGGAAAACCATGTCAGCCAATAGAGGGCCGTTTGGTCATTAAGTGAGGGAGGGCACGTGTCGTGAAGTGGTACGTTGAGATGCCGGGAATAGAAAGATTTGACTGAAGTTAGGGGTTGACGCAATTCGGAAGACGTCACACACAACGCATGCTTTACGTAGGGAAATGGGGGGGGGGTGAGAGACTCGGAAGACGTCACTCACAACGCATGCTTTACGTAGGGAAATGGGGGGGGGGGGTGAGAGACTGATTTTTTTTTTTTTGACCTGGGAGTGAGACACTGATTCAAAAAAAGTAAAAAGCTGACTGTGATTACGCCATGTCCAGGGTGGAGCAGTAATATGGATGTGATTTTGATATTTTATTTTTATTTTAATTATGACTGCATTTTTTTGGGAATAAATACCCCCGCATCTTATGTTCTATATTACGACTTACGAGTATGAATTTATGATTACTATAGACTTACAAATATTTTTTGCGTTCAAACACACCCATAAATATTTTCAGGAGCAAAAATATTATATCTGTTAAATATCCCAAACACTGTTATTTTTCCCCACATCTATAATATTTTAGTGTTTATTATATGTCAACTCACTTCACTCCTGACCAATTGAAAAACAACACATATTTTAACATTTCATTGAATTGAAAAATAATATAGGTGAGAGGGATTCCTCTTATGGGTATGAGAAATCCCAGACGGTAGTGATACGATGAAGAAGCTAAGGTTGCAGCAGATTGGCATTATTGATGTTGTTATGGAGTAAATGATGGTGGTGGTGGTAGAAGTTAAAGTATGTATTGTTTTTTGATTGGTTAGGGGTGAAGTGAGTTGGCTTATAATAGACACCTGGACATTATAGGTGTAAGCACCTTATTTTATCTGGGCTTAATTCAAAAATAATAAAAAAAAGAAAAAAAACCTCCTTAATCCGACACATCTAAATTAATAAACAAATGACATTGATAATGATCGGCTTCTAATTGAAATTTGATAAATGATCATTATTAATGGTGGTTGTCTTGAACTTGGGGTTTTATAATAAATGAAAACAAATTTCAAAATAATTCATCTCATTGATGTTATTTGATATTCAGAGGAAATTTAGTGTGAAGTCATTGTAGAGGGAAAAAAAAGAAATTAAAAAAATACAAAAAATATCTTTCATTCATGTTGATAGGTTTAAATTAGGAAATTGTTTGTAGGAAAAATATAAAAATAAATAAAAAACGAAAATTAAAAATTTAAAAAAGCTTTCATTTATGTTGATACGTTTCAATTAGGAAATTACTTGTAGGAAAAATAATAAAAATTAAAAACAAATAAAAAAACCCCTTATTAATGGTGATTAGGTCAAGTTAAGAAGTTTTATTAAACGAAAAAAAAAACTTAAAAAAAAATCTCCCATTGATGGCAATCAGGTCCAGTTAGGTAGTTTTATTAACATAAAATATAAATAAAAAATAAAAAAACGAAAATTAAAAAAAGAAAAAAAAAACATTTATGAAGAAAACCCTATATTGAGATTATAAATAAGAGAACAGAGATTGAAGCAAGACACTAGAAAAGGGGAAAGCAAAGACGCAAAAAATGGGGAGAGCAAAATAGGGATAGACAAAGGCAAGGAATGGTTAGAGGTGTCTAAAAATAAGAGCAAATTATTGATTATGTTCGTCTTTTTATCTTCTTCTTCGTCATACCTAGGGAAAATCTATGCCCTTATGGTTGTTGTTTTCTTATTATTCTTCATTTTCTCCCTCTTCTATTTTTATTGCCTCGTCCTTGTACCTAAGGAAAGCATATGCTTTTGTGATTATTGTACCTTTGTGAGCCACAACACTAATTGCTAGAGGGCGCAGTCCAATATGATTTGGATTATTTTATCTTATTTTTCTTTTCCCTTCTTTTTTTCCTTTTTTTTATTTAATCTTTTTAGTCTCATGTGATTAAGCCATTCATCCCTCTTTCTCTTTATTTCTTTCACTCCACCACTCCAACAATATTTATGTTGCTCTTTTTTTGTTGATATTGCAAGGATATGCCCAATAATATTTGTATTACTTGGACCATGAAGAAGGTATGCATCCTTTATTGACTGACTTGACATGTGATATTTTGCTTTTACTACTTATTTTCACTATTTGGATGTGTATTACCTATTTATTATTTTATATCTCCTTCTAACATAAGTTTTTTTTATAAAAAGGAAAAAGAAAAAATGCTTGTAACCCTTTTTTGTAAATGAAAATAATAAAAAAGAAAGCTTATCTTTTATCAAAATAAATGAAATTGATTTTAAAAGATATTTCTATAGTTTGAGGATTTTAGAGCCTCCTTAGGTAAAAATTGATTATTCTTCTGTACGAGATTATGAGAATCTTCTCAAGAAATTAAGTCCAAGAATCTTCCAAAAACCTTTTTTTTATTCAATAAAAATAGAAGATTTGTTTTCATAAAATAAAAAATACCAAACAAATAAAAAAAATCATTTTCTCAAATAAATTAAAGGAACTCTTTCCTTAAAAAACACAAATAAAGTGACATGTATTTCTACCTCGAACAACGTGGGCTTTGATCTCTCTAAAGGGTATGTAGGCCCTAGATCCCCTTCCTAGGTCAAATTCGATTTTGTAAATAAATATATATATTATAAATAAATGTTTCTCTTTTCTTTAGTTTTCATTTTATTTGGTTGCAAATATTTTTTTTATTTGGGTAATTATAATAAAATTAAAGGTTATATTTATTTTTAAATAATTGACTTAGAGTAACCGTTTTTATGAATGGGTGTTGTGGGGTACCTAATACCTTCCCATACACAATCAACTCTCGAATCCTATCTGACTCTCATTCTCAAAAAAGGGTTTTCAAAATTATTCTTTTTTAAAATTTTGGTGGGGGTTCTATATTTTCCAAATTTCAGGTGCTACAATTGTTGAGACCCACAAAAAGAACAGTAATAGTGTTTGAGATATTTAATGGAGATTGCATTTTTGCTCTGTTTAAAAAAGTTCATGGGTATTTTTGAATCTAAAAATTGTTTATAGCACCATATGCTCTTTTGAAAAAAGATCATGGATATTTTTATATTTTCGTCCTAAAATATATTGTTGGATTTAAATTAACGGTATTTTTATTCATTCACACGTGCCACGACCATTTTTTTATCAATTGAAATAATTAATGGTAAGTCTTGGTTGTTTGTTGTCACCGGGTATAAAGTGAGCCGCACTGTGCTTATAAATTATAAAGAGTATATGAATTAATTTGTTAAAAAAGTAAAATGACTACAAGCTATTTTACTTTATTTACATCTTGATTATGTTTTTTTAAATTAAAATTTTAGGTGAGTTGAGTCTCAGGACTCATCAGGGTTTGGACACGCCTGTGGGTTCAAAAAGCACTGACAAAAATATTTACAAATCGCTCATCAAGAAGGTCGTTATATTAGTGAGATTTAAACCCATAATCTTATAGTTATAAGCCAATTCCTCTACTAAATGAATCAACCTTTATTGACAATGACGATTTGATTTGAGATGGCCCAATAGAAGAATGGGCCTAAGAAATTAGGGCCTGGTAGATGGTATGAGAAAGTAGGCCATTATGTAATGATTCAAATTCAACCTTCTCTTACTACTGAAATGAAAAAAGCTTCAATAGGTAACATGAAACATTGAAAGTCAATCTGGCTTTCACTACAAGAGGATAGTGCAGGGCTTGGATTCCCTCGAAGAGAATGCAACCAATATTGAATTGCAAAGCATCTCCTATGCGAAAACTTACAGGAAAAATTGAATTTAGCCCAATATTGAACTGCAAAACCAAGCTTAACATTGCAAAGATAATCCTAAAATGGGAAATGTCAGTCCACATAGTCTCACAATCTGCCTCACAAAGAGTTTGGTCTCTGTCTCATCGCTTTTGGAAGTTAAATTTCTTGATACCAAAGGCAAATATGAGTGCGAACAGTAGTGAGAAACTAGCCACCACAATAGCTACAACTCCCAATAAATCATGTCTGAATCCAAAATAACTGCTCACAAATTCTTCAACCGTTTGCCCTGACTCTAGTTTCTCCTTTTGGTCACCATATTGGGAGGTAATCAATCCATTCAAAGTCCAAGCAACAGGGCAAATCCAATAGTACCATTTCCACCATATGGGTATTCTCTGCCATCACACCAGAATATGTTGTTTTTCTGTTAGCCTTACTCTCCATGGCTTATTAGCTTGAAAATTACATGCAAAAAATGCACAAGTGTTTGGAATTAAGTACATACCGACAAGGGAATGACAAAGCCAGAGAAAAGGTTCCATATTGCATAGAAGGCACTTGAGAATATGATGGCAACATGGGGATTAGGAGAGATAGCCATGGTCATCATGCCATAGAATGTGAAGTATGAAAAGGTGAAGTACATGAAGAAGAGATACCACAATAACTTGCTTAATGTCCACTCAAACCCCATCATGGCATACACTATAACCCCATATATTAGAGTCTGGATCAAGATGTGAGGAAGCTCAACAATAACCTGCAAAAGTTTAATATAATCCTCAGCTCACCGTACAATACACTCCCTTTGGTTCTTAATTTAGGACATAATCGGGGAGTTGATCATGGTTCTAAATATAAGACCTATTTCTCATATTTGTCAATCTTTTTTTTAATTTATCCATATTAACGCTCTTGTAACAATGATGGGGTGAATGGAGTTAAGGAAGATGACTAGGGTGTTTTATTAAAAAACATACCATATTAACTAACTCAACTAACTTCTTTAATCTAATCAATATAGGTCTTATATTAAAGACTGGAGAGAGAGAATATCAAGTGTATATATGGTATTTTGAGTAATTTCACCTGCGCGACAGCGTAAGGCAAAGCTGAATACATTCCAGCAGCTCGTTCTCTGTAGAACACTGTTCTCTCGACGGCCACGATGGGCTGCACTGAGCAACCGTTTTGTACTCCAATGAAAATAACAGCAGCATACATTGAACCCATAGAATTGAAAAGATCTTGTGCCCTTCTCCTGTACTTTCATAGTTTATTATAGGCATCTAGTGGTAAGAGTTGTGTTTAATTTTTTCTTTTCATACTTTAGTTGTAATCTTGGCTTTTCCACTCACCTTTTTGAGCCAACATCCCAAAAAATCAGCCCAAACAGCAAAGCTATAATTGTTGTAAATAGTAGCCTCACTGCACTATATGATGTGTTGCGCCAATATGATAAATGTTGTTTCCAAAGACAAGTTATGCTTTGTGCAAAGAAAGACTGTGAATATTGACTTGCAAAGCAGATATCTTTTGAATCTTGACGAGGTGTACTAAGCTCTTGGATCAGTCGTTTATTTCTCCTACACATTAAGAGTAAGTCATACAAAATATTCATGCACAACTTCATCAAAATCATGAGGCGAGAAATATATGCTTCGAACATTATTCCTAACAACCACATACTGACACACACCACAAAAAGTGCACTTCTTGTATTTGTTAATAATTAATAAAACGAGGTAGGAGTATTAGATAAGATATATACTAACCGGTGGAGTTCTGAGTTTCTGTATACTGAAGTGAAGTTAACATTGAGGCTTGGTTCTGTCCCTTGTGATGTCACTTCAAGCATCCAAGTTGCTGGATTATAACCATCTTTGATCTTAGGAACTCCTTGAATAGCCTTTAGGAACCATACAATAAATAAGCGTGCAAATGTTGTGGCATGAACTAATAAGTTCAATCTCATCAAAATAAGACTCACCTCAAAGTACTGAATCAGTTGGCAGCAATGGTGGCCTAATGGACCAGCGTATATTTGCTCTCCTCCCAATTTTAGAAGCAGCAACTATTGAAGTGTTAAGATATAAGTATTTAGTTCAAATGTGAAACATGGCACTCGAATCATATTCTATCAAAACGACAAAAACATTACTTTTCACCTCGTCAAAGGCATCAAATATATCAATGCTTGGCTGGTGAATGGTGCAAACTACGGTTCGTCCTGTGTCCACTGTGTTCCTCACAGTCCTCATAACAATTGCAGCTGCTCTTGCATCAAGACCTGAGGTTGGCTCATCCATGAATATTATTGATGGGTTGGCTACAAGTTCAACTGCAATTGTAAGCCTTTTGCGCTGTTCAATCGAAAGTCCGGTCTCACCCGGTAACCCAACTAATGCTTCCCTTAATGAGTTAAGCTCCACAAGCTCCATGATTTCCTCTATGAACATCTGGGTTTCATAATTTAACATTCTAGTTAATTATTAGAAAACAAAAGATTGTGTGAGCTTTTGGTTTTCTTGTACTTGATCTTATTAAAGAGGATGGTTCATAATACCTTTTTAGTCGCATCATCAATTTCAGGGGACAAACGAAGCCATGAAGAGAATAATAGAGACTCATAGACTGTAACATAAGGTGAGTGAATATCAAACTGTTCACAATACCCTGATATACGAGCAAAAGTTTCTTGCTTTTTAGGATGCCCAGAAATTGTTATGCTTCCTTCAATATAACCACTAGTTTTCCTTCCAGCCAAAACATCCATTAAAGTAGTCTTGCCTGCACCACTTACTCCCATTAAAGCTGTTAGAATTCCAGGCCTAAAAGCACCACTCACACCCCTTAAAAGTTCAAGACGATCCTCAATAACACCTTGGTTTTTCATTTCCTTCAATCACAGCAACATAAGTTTGCACCCAAATAATGTATCAATACAATTGTTGAATAAAAGTGAGCACATGAGATCATAGAATACCTGTGGCATGTCAACAGAATATCTGATCTCATCAAAGGTCAGGGATAAAGGCTGAAAAGGAAGCACCATGCCCTTGTGGCTACTACGTCCATGCAGTGATCTGGATGATAAGTCTGCTTCTCTGACTTTTGTTTTTGAATTGTCGTCTTGTTTGTGATAGGGCTTTAACATTTAGCTATAGATTCCAAACATATAAAGAGAAGCTAGGATAGAATGTTATAAGGATACTCACCAAAAGTACTCAATGTTGATTGTGGATGGTCGATGAACTCTCCAGTTTTGGAAGCATTTCGCTCGAGCAGTTTCTCTTTTGAAAGCCCTGGTTGAACCCTTTTGAATGCTGCTGCTGCAGCAATATGCACAATTATCAGAAGAGAGGTTTTGTGAATTATGGGGAAAATAAAGTTAAAAAAACTTAAACTACAATATGTTACTTACGTTTGAGACATTGCAAAGCCAAGGTGAAAAGCAAATTAAAAAGAAAGGTATAACCAATCAAAGCTCCAACTCCAATCCAATACCAATATGCTGCTGGGAAAAACCCACGAGATTTCAACACCATAATTCCCAATGCCTCATTGGAATTAGGAACAACCTACATGACATTCATCCCACTATCTCATTAACATATCCTTTTGCCTCTCATTTTTCTTTTGAACTTTTGACTTTCTTGACCACACTCATATAGAAAGCACAAAAAAGTGCTTTATTTTAAGCACTTTTTTCACAAATCGAGATAAAACTTCTTTTACATACTTATCTCGAACACTGTAAAATCAATTCAAAAATGCTAAAACGAACAGGTTAATGATTAACAAAGAAAGAAAGGCATCACCTTTCTCCAGCTATGCCCGAGAAATTCGTTCACTGCAATAGCATTCTGCCCGTACATTAATGGTGAGGACCAATAACCCCATAAGAGCCATTTGTGTATATTATCTAGCACAAAAGAACAAATATGTCAATTGTTATAGAAACATTCATGATGTCAGTCTCCTCTTCCACATGATTATTGTTAATTTATCCTTTTACCTCGTGAAATCACAAATCCTCCCAAAACCATAACTATAAGTAAAGCAAATGATCCAACAGTATTTGCAACAATTACATCCCTTCCTAATGCTGCCATTAACCGAAATAGTGCAGAAGCCATCTGATTAATGCATAAAATAAGGAAGTATTGTTTGAAGAGCCTGCAAGTAGGAATTCTCATTAGTTCATTACATGTGTAATTACCAATGCAATTTAGATTTGATAATATTTTTTAATCAAATATTCACCTCCCAATATTTGGATCAAAACCAATGCCATAATAAGTAATGCCTTCCCAAACGGCTACTTCTACAAGGGTTATTGGTATTTTGAGTATCCATGGTGGTAGAGAATAAGCCCAAGAAGGATAAAATAGAGAGTCTCTTTGCTTGTAAAAGATAGGAAGTTTCATTATGGTCATGTTTAACTCTGATATTCCATTGAACATAGCTACAAGGACAGCAAAGAACAGAGCACCCATATAAGTTCCTCCATCCACCACGGTGTCCCGATGCATGTTTGTTCGTAGAAATAATGTTGTTGTCATGATAGCTAAATAAGTAAGCTGAAAGTGAGGAAGAAGACACAGCAAGTATGAGACACTCCATTGTCATCATATGATTAGGCATTCAGTGTCAACATTCGTGCATAATTGAAGTTAGAATTTCAAATTCAATCAAATAAATAGCAATATGAACTCACTTGGGTGGCTTTGAATATGTAAACAAAGGAATTTCTCTTCATAAGCAAAAATTCTCTGCTAAAACAAGCTCTCAACAACTCTTTCTTGCTAACGCCATATTTCTTGGTGGTCAAGGCAGCTGGATGACATTTAGTTTTGTCAAAAGGATTGGCCAACTCATCTTTAAGTTTTTGCCCTATATGAAATGATTGGAAGCCTTCAGCAAAGTCCTTCACAGTAACAAAACTATAAGGTGCATCTTCACATGCCCAGTACTGCCATTGATCTTTTCTGGATGTTACCTATTGTATCTCACATGAGGTGATAAGAATTAGTATAGATACATATACATATTCACAAAGAAAAATTAAAATTAAAACTTTTGATAAGTGATTTTCACTCATATATATACTTCTTGTAAGAAGTCAGCAACTCCTTTTCTTTCAGGACACTTGAAGCCCATGGATTCAAAGAACTCAAGAACGTTTTCTTTGGGACCTTGGTACACAAATTGGCCATCTGTGAGAAGTAAGATATCATCAAATAGCTCATAAGTTTCTGGTGCAGGTTGTAGGAGAGAGATAAGTGCAGTTCCATTGAGAATGTGGATGGATTGTCGGATTGAATTTATTATTTGAAAAGTTGTTGAACTGTCCAAACCAGATGATATTTCATCCATGAGCAATACTCTCACAGGACCAACGAGCATTTCCCCTTCATGCCAACAAGTTTTTTCCAATTAGCGTAGTCGAAGGTTTAATTTCATATGTCAAGTTGTTCTTGTCAACTGAGGAATACCTGTTGTGACACGCTTTTTTTGCCCTCCTGATATACCTCTTATCATTTCATCTCCTACCATAATGTCAGCACACACTTCTAGTCCCAAAATCTGCATTACATAGAAGGGAAAACATCAAAATATGAAGTTTCACCATGTGCCATGTTCAGTGAATCTGAGTTGTCACCTTTAGAATGTAGTCAACGATCACGCTGGTCTCTTGTCCTTCAAGTGCTGCTGCCTGCAAGGTTTAAGAGACATTCAGTATGAAGAAAAACAATGACTTCAGCAAAGCCAGACACTAGGATACTATAGATGGTACTAAAGCCATGCTCGGGTTGATGTGGGTCAAAGTAACCAGCGAGGACGCTTGGCCATTTGGGGTGAAGTTTGATGTCCCATATCGATTGGGGAATGGAATGAAAGACCCCTTATAAGGATAGTGACAGGTCCCGATGGGATGTTACAGTAGAGATAATGCTCACCTTCATGTATGCATCAATATCAGGATCCGGTTTAATCTTTGCTTCCTTTTCTCTTCTTAGCAGTTCTGCCAACATCTCTGCAAAATGAATTTTGGAAACATTATTGAAAGCCATGATTAGAGCCATTTGGAATGTTGGGACTCAGTTCAAGTGATTCACCTACTAACCATAATTGTGCCCAACTCCTTGACATCTTGCTGAGAAAGCCAATGTTTCTCTCACAGTCATTTCTCCAATGTGGGCATCATTCTGATTTATATAAGCTGATGTCCTCTGTGGTACAAACTCTTCAAGTCCGTACCCATTGTATGTCACTTTCCCTGAATACTGAGGTTTTATAAATAATGGAATTAGACCATTTCTATTAAAAATTTTATTCACATCAAGTTTTGGTTTTCTTACTTTTAAATCGTTACCGAGTTTTCCAGCCAGAGCCAACAGCAAAGTGGTCTTTCCACAACCTGGGGGTCCTAGAAGCAGCGTCATTCTGCAAAATATCTCATCATTAGAACGAAAAGAAAACGATCTAACTCTTCGTTTTTTGTTAATTTTTTCTTCACTATACAGTTTCCTTTTTCTGTCATAAAAAAAAATAAAAATGAATTCTTTTTATTTAAATGAATGAATGTATTGAATTCACCTTCTGGGCTTTATGATTCCACCAACATTCTGAAGAATATGCAATGGTTTCTTTGGACTTGACGTAAAGTGAATATAGTTTAAGAACCCCTAAAGATAAAAGAAGAAGCGAAACTGTATGATTAATAGTGGAGAAGATAACGAAACAAAACAAGAGAGGGACATGATCTCTGTTTTTCTGAGTTACCTCTAATACATTACCAAAAAAGTTAAGTAATGAAGGTAATGCTCTGCTTCCAACGTAGACTTGTGCCTCCACATTTATATGCTCAAACCTAACTTCAACCGTGGGAAAATCAAGTCCAACTCTGTACAAGTAGTTAATGTGCATCACAAAAGCAATTTCAATTAAAACACCCAAGATAAAAGAAGTTACTTATTTCATCCCTATATGATAATGATTCATGAACACTCTCTGCAACCCTAGCTATGACTCACCGATTGATCCGTTCCTTGAGTTTCAACAAGAACTTGTCATTATCTTCTCGTGCTATGTTCACAAGTCTCTGTAGGAGAATCTGTCTCTCTGTGAGACTCAATTTCTTGATATCTACCTCGCTTGATTTGCCTTCTGCGTCAACAAGTATACTCTTCCTCATGCGTGAATACGTAGGAAGCCTCTGTATTGCTTCCCATCTCAGAACATACTCGTCATCTTCAAGTTCAGCTACCGAGAACACGTCCTTGTTGCTCTCCATTGTTTTCATGCTTGTCATGCAGATAAAATGCAAAGAGTGATAGAAGGAAGATTTAAATTCGTATTTGCATCAAGTAACATCTTATCAGTGCATCATTCTAGTAATCCCAATATTGATCGAAAGTCAGCTACTTAAAAACATTATGATAGTACAAAAGAAAAACGGTTATTAGAAAGTCTACCATAATAAAAAAAAATGGTGGAATCTGGTTGAGAAGGAGCAATCACTCTCCCTCTCCCTCTCACTCTCACTGGTGTCGTGATGAAGGAGTACTGTATAAAGGGGCCTACGGAAAATGATTGTGGGCCCCGTGTGATATCATTTTCATCGTTTTTAATACTTTTAATCCAAATTCTTTTTTCCTTTTAAATTTTTTTAATGGAAAAAAAAAGATAAAAAGGAAAAAATAATTAGTTAATTAATTATTTTTATTTCCCGCGATTCGTTAATTAATTCAGTCAAGGATGCGTGTGAATTGTTTTGGATGGGATTATGATTTCAAGCAGAATAATAATAGATTTCGATATGGAAAGTTGTAGCTTCCATTCCATTGCGACCAAGGTTCATGAATCTGGATCGGACACTGAACCGGTCGGGTATTGGGTTAAGCGTCAGACCGGAGTCAAATCAGGAGTTAGACCGGGATCAATTAAAAACATATATATAATTTAAATATTCATCTATACCATTTAAAAAATTACATAAGAGTTTTTTTCTAACCAATAGTCCAATATAACTTTCTAAACCTAATATCCACAAAAATATTGTTAAGTACATAAGAATTTTTCTTCAACTAATGTCAAAAATATTTCATAATCCTTTTAAAACTCATTGAAAATTAAAAAAAATTAGGAAAATAATTTTTCTGAAAAAAAAGTAAGAAAAATGCCATTTGGAGCATAAAAAAACAAATTTTTTTTTTAAAAAAAAGAGTCAACCCGTGAACCGGCTGGGTTGCACCAGTTCACCTCGGGTTAACCGGGTTAACCCCGGGTCGGAACAGTACTAGTCTACTAACTGAACCGGACCGGCACACGCAACGCCAGGCTCAAAGAATTTTCAAAGGGAATTAATAAATTATTGGATTATTAATTTTCTACCTTGGATCGACGTGTATGTTTGCTGGAAAAGCTCCTCTCAAGTAGCTGCATGCTTCTATCATGAGCATGACTTCACGTTTGCGCCAATTCGATTTTGATGTTTTGTCTGTGTCATTGAAAAGCTAGCCCCTGAATTCACACTTCAAAATCATGCAAAAGGTTAGGGATGAAATTGATGCTCCCCACCTCAGTATATTATATCCCGTTTTTATTTATAAGTAATTTTTAATATATTTTACTGAAATTTAAAAAACATTAAATCTCATTAATATTATTTTAAAATTTAATAATTTTTCAATTTTATCCTTATTCAATATACATTATATCCTTAGAGTATAAAGTTTATATAATAATAAATGAATAATAAATTTATATATTCATATAAAATATTTAATTACGCGATTTATAAATAGAACCAATCAAATGTTCTCTATATTTTATCATTTTCTACAGCGCCAATTTTATCTGATAAGATAAGATTTGTTGATGTTGAATTATTCTCTTCACACAAAAACAAAAGTTCACCTGCCAAGCTTTGGCAATGATATGACGCCAAATCTATTTTCATTAATTCCCGTGATATGATAGACGAAGATTCTTTTTCAGCAAAACCACAAATAATCGTTCGCTTTTCATGAAAGTTGTTGGAGATAAGTGTGAAATAAGATCATGTTCAGGAAACTTAATTAATTAGAACTAATTAAGTGTCTTTCTTTTTTTTTTCTTCCTTCCCTTGTTTAAAAAAGAGAGAGACACATAAATTAAAAATAAAAAAGCACTTCACAGGGGTATTTTTCTCAAAGCATGGAGCATGTCGAACGTTCTTTATGAAAAGAGAAGGAAAAATATGATTATTTTATGTTGGTCACGAAATAGATAAATAAAGATATAATAATTGAACCACGCACAAAGGAAATATGCTAGTGATTGGGTTTTTTTTTTTTTAACCTTGTTGCTAGTAATTGTTAAAACAATACCCAAATAATTGCTATTAAAATATACTTAATTATCTCACCATGTGGATCACGCCCTAATTAAATAAGGTTATTATTTTGTGGAATTCTCGACACTGGAATTTGGAGCATCTTGATAAGATATATTAGATAGGAATGATCTAGATTTAATATTTTTTCTTTTTT
The DNA here is from genome assembly GCA_963210345.1 of Inga oerstediana. Lineage (NCBI taxonomy): Eukaryota > Viridiplantae > Streptophyta > Magnoliopsida > Fabales > Fabaceae > Inga > Inga oerstediana. The sequence goes on from OY723405.1 coordinate 6,210,753, forward strand.
CTTTTAAAAAACTATTTTAATGTATACTTAATTTAAAATAAAGATAGTATCTCAATTATTAGATTTTAAAAAAATCATCGGTTAAAAATTAAACCGTGCAAATGTCACACCACCGGCATCAATTCATATGTGCGTGACTTCTTTGGGATGGGTTTATGATTTGAAGCAGAATAATATAGATTTCAATTATGTAATAAGCATGACTTCATATTTGCGTCTGCTAGATTTTGTTTGTCACTGTCGCTGAAGAGCACTTAAATTCGGACTTTAAACCATGCAAATGTAAGCCAGGAACTACTTGATGAGCTGATCGTATACTCAGTGCTGAGTAGAGCTGGTAATTCAGGGGCCAGCCCGCAAAAATTAAACGGGTTCGGGCTTAAAAAATTGAAGCCCGTTTATTTTTGGGTTAAACGGGCTGAACCCGTTTAACCTGCGGGTTAAACGGGCTGAACCCGTTTAACCTGCGGGTTAAACTGGCTAACCCGCGGGTTAAACGGGTTAGCCCGTCTAAAATTAAAAAAAAAAAAAATCTCATTCATTTGCCTCTGTGTGCGTCGTGTGTCTCATCATCATCATCAGTGTCTCTTCTCACTCTCTCGCACTCTCACATCTCACTCTCGTCTCTCCCTCCGTCTCGTTCTCGTTTGAGTTTCAGTGTGAACCCTAACCTTCTCCGGCACCGTCCCTCTTCGTTTCCGGCTCCGCGGGTCTGGGATCTCCCAGTCTCCGTCTTCTTCTCGAGATCCGGCGCTCCACCGCTCCGTGCTCTCCCAGTCTCCTTCTTCCTCTCGTCGACTCCTCTGCTCGAAGCTTCAATCGCGAGTGGAGATCTTTGGGTCCGGCCTTCCCAGTCTCCCTCTTAAATGGAGTAGTCTCATTGCTTGGTTGCTGGCGCCCGGCCGTCTTTTCCCCTCCTCACCGATTTTCCCTTCTCTGTGACTGCAATTCTGTCCGGCGTTGGAGATGGAGACGGTATGAGTCTCTAAGAGATACTATTTTCTGTGCTTCTTTGAATTTTTTAGACATCTTCCTGAGATATGATTTGGTTGAAATTGAAGTAAACTTGATCGGTGTGAATCAATTTTTTTACATATCTTGCATACAGATTTTATTTGCTGTAAATTTTGGTCGATATTGTATTCTTCTGTCTTGTGATTTTATTTGATTAAGCTCAATTAGTTTTTTGGCATTGGTTGTGAGTAGAACAGATTGTGATGAAAATAAGAACCGAGGGGGAATAAAGAAGAAGAAAATGGCGGGCTGGCGGGCTCCGTTTAATCGGGTTCGGGCTGCCAAATGGCAGCCCGTGTTGTAAACGGGCTGTTTTCAGCCCAACCCGATTATGGCCAACCCGTGACGGGCCAGCCAGTCGGGCTCGGGCTGGCCCGAATTGCCAGTACTAGACTGCTGAGTGATTTATAGTTTTTTCTTTTTTCTTTTTTTTTGGAGGGGCCTAAATACTGGGGAGCTGGCTTCGGTCCTTTTCTCCCAAAGAAAAGGACCATCTTTTTCTTAGTGTAGGCCGTCGGATTGAGATCTCAACGATCCAGATTTAAATATTATTATTAAATCTGGACCATTGAGATCTCAATCCGACGACCCACACTAAGAAAATGATGGTCTTTTTCTTTGGGAGAAAAGGACCGAAGCCAAACGCAAATACTGGAGGGTTTAGTTCATCTCGTCATTTATGCTCTTTAATTTTGGATCCACTTTTGTTACTTGAAATGAATTTCATACAAGTACTACTATTATTTTGGATTTTTGCCCTTTAATTTCATATAATTAAGTTGTGTTTTTTCTCTTAATTGTCACATGATTTGTTTGAATTTCATATAAAGTTGATTATTTTTTTTACACGATCCATCAACTGTCTGCTATGAAGTTTTGTTAAAGAAAACTCACACTGAAATTTGTTATTCAGGTCCAGAAATTTAGGATCAAAGTTTGAATAAAATACATACATATATTTTTACCCAAAAAACAAATACATACATATGCAAAGTAAAAAGATAACATCATTTATGTCCTCCAAAATATGTATATTAATAATACTTGTTATATATTATTGAATATAGAGCATCAACGCGTCAGTAGTCCAACGGTCAGGATAATTGCCTTCCAAGCAATAGATCCGGGTTCGACTCCCGGCTGACGCATGCACTTTGTTTGACTTATTTATTTTCTTAAACATGAAAACCAAAGTTCACCCACCAAGCTTAGGTAATGACATGACAACACCAAACCTTTTTTTTTTTGCCAAGGACAACACCAAACCTATTTTCATTAATTTCCATAATACCATAGATGAATCTTCCTTTTCAGCAAAACCACAAAAACTCAATCGATTTTCATGGAAGTAGCTGGAGCTAAGTGTGAAATCAGATCATCTTCACATAGCTTAATTGCTTCGTCCTCTCGAAGTGTCACCATCACCACGCGACTTAACGTACCCTCCTTACTTGGTGCTGGCATAATCAACACTTGTCCTTCTCCCAACACTGGCTCTACATAATAACTCACACGAATTGCTTCAAACCGATCCTCAAACCTTGTTAAATAAGGATTCACTTCCTCGATATTAGCAAAAATCAAATCATGACCATTCATCATCGTCGGACAATTCAAACCATCATCATTATCTTCAAGCCACTCGATCAAATCCATTATTCCCTCACTACAGTTCATCTTTGACACTTCTTCTCTTATGGAACTTGCTGCTTGTGCCAACCTGTTGTTATTATTATTATTTTGAATATTTTCTAAATCCCCTGCATGAACCTTATTATAAACCATGCAGTTCCCAAAGAAGCCATAGTCTAAGCCCAAGGCCTTCCTCACATCCAAGCATATAGACATATCGACAAGCCCATTATTATTATTCATCCCTCTAATCTTGCTCAGACAAACCCAAAAAAGCCCAGCTAGGGCTTCAAAAGGTGAGGGAGTGGGTCCCCCAGGAGCTTGAACCATGCTCATGCAGGTTCGAACCATTTCGTCTGAGAACCCAAAACTGATGGTAGTGTATTTTGCTTTTGTGGTGGAAATAATAGGTTTCAAAGTTGAGGATTTGTAGTGGTTGATCAAGTCCAAGTATGGTTGGTGGTTGGGGTTTTTGTTCCCAAGTTTGCTCGGAGGAAGTGGATGAAACAAAGGAGGAGCACTCATTTTGTTCATCGATAAAATATCAGCCCAAGCATGCATGAACCTTGTCGCACAAGTTGTATCTGCCAAGAGATGACTGAAACTTAGCCCTATTGCTATTCCTCCTTCTTCAAACTCAGTTATCTGCTGCACCAATGAAGTCAGTATCATGGCAATATCACTATTTTGATATAGCAGATTTCTATGCTAAAATGTGTGTCTTTATATATGCTGGAGATATTAAAGCTAGAAGTCATTAATTAGTTAAGGCCAATATATAAAGGGCATTTGGTTAACTGTGTTAGACAGGTTGGGTGGTTAAATCCTCATCAGAGAGGAGGTTAACATAGGTCATCTTCTCAAATTCCCAAGAGTTTTGAATTGGTTGTCATGTATATGGGCTTGCATATAAAGTTGACATTTATTATTAACTAAAAAAAGATAGCATTACTCTATTTTAACACTTTCAAAATAATATTGAACATAAAAAATTTTTCAGGATAACATTGTTCCACAATAAAAACTTTTAAAGTAAATTTACACTTTAACCTGTAATTAAATAAAAGAGAATTAGTGGAGTAATTTCTCTCTCTCTCATCTCTTGTAAACGTCATTGTTGGTGAGTGTAAGATAATTAATATAAAATTTATTTTTAATAGAGATAAAAAAGAAAAAAAGCAATTTAAATTTTGATACACAAAAAAAGTTATTTATATTAAGGACTTGCTCTAAAAGAAAGAAAATTGTTTATACAAAAAGGATCTGAAAGAAAGAGTGTGTATATATATATTCATGTATGTAAGTTATGTATATATGCATTTTGACCTGAACATAAAAAGTGGACCAGAAGTAAGGCTTGCGGAACATGGGTTCCCAATAGAGGAGCTGGAGTTCCTTTTCTCTATTTACATGTTTCAGCCAACGGTGAACAGAGCCTTTGGCTTTGGCCTCCACCATTCTGACGCCGGCGTCGTTGCACTTAACTTTCCAGTGGCCTTTGTCGTCTTTGATCAAACGTCCAGCTATTACGGGGAAGAAGGTGAGGGTTTCAGCTAGAGAGTTTCTCAACTTCTTTGTCATCTCTCCGACCTTATCTGCCTCCGGCGGTGAAGTTGGGTAGTAGTACACCATTCTGATGCGGTTGTTCCCCATTTGACGATCTAAAACTGATAAGGGAAAATACTTCCCTGCTTCAACTGCCTTCGTGCTCACCACCGTTCGCCTGCAGATATAGGTGACTTCCTCCATTTTTGTTTACACCTTTATGCCAAATTCATCCACCATGGTTCTCGTGTTTTGCCATGTGTATATATATATATATGTATGTATATATATAATTAAATGGGATCATCACATATTTGTGTTTGTATGAGTGCTAGAATAGAGGACAATAATTGTTTCATGTGTTCCAGAAAAAGTGATAACAGCCCCCTGAACACGCGACACAATAAAAGTTTGATGAATCCATGCTAGTGGGCTTCGTGCGAATTTACGTATTTAAAGGACCTTTTTTAAAAAAAATTTACTACTGGGCCCAACTTCCACATGAAGCCCGTATGGAGGGAGAGACCTCCACCATATCACAAGTCACAACTTAAGCCTAACTTTAAAAAGGTTGGTAAAAATTTTTTGGGCCAGAGGCCAACATGTTGGGCCCCAATAAATGCTGCTTATCTAGAACGGCCCAGCAGGGTGCTTCATCTTCACACACCTCACGGCGGAAAAACGACACGGCATTCTACCGTCTCTTCCAATCAGAATATTAGATCCGATCACAGAAGTGGAACTTCCCTCGAACGATCACGACGGATTACGGACGCAATGTCTAGCTCCGCGATGCTGGGTGACGCGAGCTCTTGGTCTCGGGCGATGGTGAAGATCTCCCCCTATACGTTCTCCGCCGTTGGAATCGCCATCTCTATCGGCGTCTCTGTTCTCGGTGCTGCCTGGTACTCTTTCTTTTTCTCACTCGCGATTTTTCGTCTGTTTTCTTGTAATTTGGGATTGTGAATGATTCCTTTTCTTCTTGGTTCCAGGGGTATTTATATTACTGGAAGTAGCTTGATCGGTGCCGCAATTAAGGCGCCCCGAATCACCTCCAAGAATCTTATAAGGTAATTTGCCTCAGTACGACTTATATTTTTATCCTTTTGCCGAATTATTGTTTTAAGACTTCTAGTCTGCTTTTCCATTCGTTGATTTATGTTACTTTCTGCTTCAATTACTTGCATCTGGGAACTTTGAAATTGCTGTTTTAAGTTTCGAATTGGCCATTTTTGGGAGGCTCTGCTCAATTCATCTTGGAAGAACAAGTGTTGTCTCTATGGTCGTTGATGATATTACTAAGAATTTCCAAAGTTGATTGCAATCAACCATTGTTGAAAGGCTGGACAAAGTAGGTTTGCTTCTGTTAATTAAGGAGGATTTTTTATTCGACAGTTTAGGTGCCAATAGCAAACATTTTATTTGCTTCCTGGATAGAAACGAGCGTGTGTAATTTCACCCAAGAGGTGGAAGATAGGGTAGAATAAAATCATCTTCTACATCGAGGAACGGATGCAGAGCTCCTCAAGTTTAGTTAGTTCTGGTGCATCCTATGTAAAGCGCTTACTATTCTGTGGCTTTGTGGGTCCAATTCTTTTGTTATAGACAATTTACTGTTGGAAAAGTTTCTACTATGATTTTAGTTTTTACATTCCAGTGCTACATGATTTTAAAACACAGTGGGTGTATTGGTGACTATTAATCCTGATTTTGGTGACCAAGAATTACTTTCTGAATAATCATTTTAGTACAGGAAACCCTCTCTGTGCTATTGGCTCATAGGTTTGAATTTGAAAAACCCTTAAGTCCATTGTTGGTGGTGCCTTTCACCACTAATCCCGAGTTTGGTGACTAAGAATTACTTTCCGAAGAATTGTTTTAATATAGAGGAAGTGGGAACTGGCTTTAAATGTTTGCCTAAGAAATAGATGAAAACATTGACATTTTGCTTTCAGACATTTTGAAGCTGAATCTAATGTATAAAATGTAACAAAAACAATATAGGATCATTGACTTCACTTGTATTTTGTATTGTTTGCCATCTTTTATTTTGTGGGAGAGGGTCATTTGCTCATTCCCGTTACCCCTGAATTGCATGTCAACGTTTATGCAGTATTACAATGGGGATCCGTTTATTCAAATTATTGTGGTTAATGACAAATTAAGGTGTTTAAATTCACATGTCCAGAGCTATCATTCTGGAATTCGGATTATCTAAACAGAAGATAGTTTGAATTGAATCTTGTGAAAATTAAGTTGCTTCTTATATTGTCTGAATAAAGGATTCTGTTAATGCTGTTATAGATTTAAAACACAATCCATGTGCTCTACTTGATGTATTATTTTTTATTGCTTGGGTGTTTCAGCGTGATCTTCTGTGAAGCAGTTGCTATTTATGGTGTTATTGTGGCAATCATTCTGCAAACCAAATTAGAGAGTGTTCCACAGGCGAGTATTTATGCACCTGAGTCTCTTAGAGCTGGATATGCAATTTTCGCCTCTGGAATTATTGTGGGCTTTGCAAATCTTGTTTGTGGGTATGTTATCTTGGAATCTGATGAAATTTTCTCGATGAATTGAATTCAGATTACCTTATTCGTGCTTTCTTTTAATTATTTAATTTTTGCGTGTCAGGTTATGTGTTGGAATAATTGGAAGTAGCTGTGCATTGTCTGATGCTCAGAACTCGTCACTTTTTGTGAAAATTCTTGTGATTGAGATCTTTGGTAGTGCGCTTGGGCTATTTGGAGTTATTGTGGGAATTATCATGTCAGCTCAAGCATCATGGCCCTCGAATGTTTAAGGTTGCTATTTATCAGAACGTGCGAATGCTGCTAGCATGGAGCGTCATGTGCTTTTAGTGCTGGAGATGAATGCCATTTTCTGTTTACCCTTTTTACTAGGAATGGGATGTCTAGCTGAATAGTTTGCCTCGATTGTTATTATATGCTGTATCATTTACCAAAGAGGTGTTATAGAGCTTGTGCAATATCAGTTAATGCTATTTTGTGAATGAGTTTCAACTTCCTGTACTCTTGAAAGACTACATTTTTATTTTTTAGTATTAATTCATTAATGAATAAGTGTGAATTTATTTGGGCCTCAAATAATGATAAGAAGCGGTTCTCATGAATTCCCAAGTCCTCCTTGAGTTCTCTGTCATCACCGTGATTTTGATAAAATTCTTGTTAAGTTTACCGAACTGTTTCTGATTAACGTGGACCGGTTTAAACCCAACACTATTGTGTGGTTTCACAAACTGCCAAAGGAATAAGATTCTGACTTATGACTACGGTCATTCAGCGACAGTAAGGCTTGAATAATGAAAAACTAAAGCAATTGCAGGAGATTAGGGTCAAAGTTCCGCATCAAAGGGATGACAATTGTATACAAATTGATGTTCTAATGATAAGCGGGAGAATTCTATGACTTTCCCCACTATCTTTACAGCTATTGACAATCAAAGGGAATCAAGAATGGAGGGCACATGGTTGAAGAAGGGTATGTTCCTCTGCTGAAGCTCCTGGCAATCCTCAGGCCTGGGTGACTTGGGATTGAAAGGCTCTCGATCAGGGAGAACTAAACCTTGCTTTAAGCGTCCCAAACGCCTCGCATGTAGAACTTGCTTCGAACTGATTGGTAGCCTAAGGGGTTCATATTCCACCAAAGCTGATCGTAGCTTTTCAACTCCCCACTTCTCTATGCATTTTCCCAGTACTGCTGCGTCTAATATCGACATGTTCGTGCTCCTCAAGCAGTGAGGAGTTGTGGGGTGAGCTGCGTCTCCTACTAACACCACGTTGTCCCAGAATATTTTCTCCAAGGGATCAGAATCATATATGAAATTCAAAAATGGATCCTCTGTTTTCTTCATGACATTTACCAACTCAGGAATCCAAACATTCTCTGCCTCTTGAAGCATCTTCTGGATCATGTCCCTACTCACTTTCATGGTCACCGAGGTTCCCTGCAAATTTACATACCAAATTTGTTAGAGGAAAGATGATGGTTATTATCAGAAGAGGATAAGAGGGACAATTACCTGGACTTCAGGCTCTGGTTGATTCACATACCAAATCCAATTAAGCCTTTTATTTAGGAGCTCGTAGAACACACTGTGCGTGCCTGATCCCAAGTCAAAGTACAAGCATTTGCCAAGATCAGGATATGCCTTCCGGATGCTAGAAATAGTTTCTGAATTCTCAGCTTTTGAAAAATCAAGAACCCCTCTCCAAGCCCAGTAGCCTGAATATCTGCAAAATCAGTCCTTGAGGATTTCTACACACGCTAAGGTAATTTTGTATGTGTATGTGTTTTTGTGTGTTAGAATCAGATTCAAGACAGAAACCTCAATTTAAAATCAGGGAGGAATCTCTGGCGGATGGAAGAGAGGCAGCCATCTGCTGCAACAAGCAGATTCCCTACTATCTCAATGATCTCACCCGTTTTCAGAACTTCTGCCTTTACTGCAACAGAGGCTTTATCATCCGCAATATGAAAAGAGAGAAACAGGAAACCCCACAAAAGTACATTTGGTGGCAATGCATTGTACAGAAGGCCATGAAGATCACCCCAATGAGCTGCTCTGAAGTTGAAACTCTCATCTCTTGTCAATGTCCGGTTCACCTTCTTTTCACTATCAGTTACCTGATTCTGCTTAAGAAACCACAAATCAACAAAGTCATTGTTTTATTTAATTGGGAAAGACTACAGTTTCTCAAGAGATTCCCGTTTCGGCCAAAGATTAAGACTATCGCTAGAATTTTCACAATTACAACTTTCAGCTCCTAAATTCAGAAAAATACATAAACATAAGTCCGCTTATTCACTTCATGTTAACCAACAATAAGGAAAATAATTCAGAGATATGCTGTTTTTAGTTCACAATCCCTCGATCGACCAAGACGACTCAGGGCATAAAAGCATAATCGTATCAGAAGTTTTGAAAAAAATTATAGGAATGAATATCCGGATAAGGGGAGAAAAAGCACGAAGATGGAGAAGCAACTGAGATTTTTCAAAGCGGGACCTGATCAATGGTAAGTGGCACGGTAGAGTCGAGGAGGAGCTCCGGTTGAGAAAGCCATGAGCCAATGATCCTTTGAGAGAGAGAATCAAGTCCGAGACCAGCTCCGGTGGGGCTTCCGGTTGACGGTGCGGTGGTTTTCTCAAGCACCACGACGTCCCAGCCTGCAGAACAGAGTGCATGTGCCGTTGATAGCCCAGCAATACTGCCCCCCACAATCACCGCCTTTGGCTTCCGATCGCCGGCCATCTTTCCTGTTTTCTCTTCCAAGCAAAACTTAGCCACACACGCTGAGCAACCGTCGTTTTTTATCGAATTGACAGTATTAACATAACCAGTAATAGAAGTAGTATCTGGTAATTTACTGAGGCGTAGCGGCAGTGATGCCTTTTTACGTTTTCTTTCTTCAATTTTTTGGCCGTCACTTTCCAATATCAGTAATCAACACGAGATTCACCACATTGGAGCAACTAAGAGGAGACAGATGATTACGTATTGGCAAAAGGTGATGCTTTGATCAAATCTTATTTGTTAGACTTTAAAGAGAGGAAATAACTTCTAAATCACATCCCTCCACTTTCGTTCTTTCAGATTTACGAGAATTTTGTAAAATGTGAATTCTTTGCAATCCAGAAAAAGCAATGTGTTGAAGGCAGAGAACTTGTAGAAAACCAAAACAATTTTTTGTTGAAGGAGGACACAGGAATGAGACGGAGAATTAGATTAGGTACTTGCAGAATAATAAATGGGTTGGACACAAATATATATACATGCCCGTGGAAGCTCCTGCTACAGTCAAATTTGTGTGTCGTGGGACACAGCTATAACCCCCATTACTAGATGAATAAATTAAATATGTACAAATTTTACAGAGAGGTACTAATAGACTCGTAGCAGATTTTGGTCTTGCTTGGACAGCAATCCACATGAAAATGTGATCCTTGCAAGTTTTTCAATACGCCATCCCACCAGCAAAAGTATCACTATCATTAAGTAGAGACTCTGTCAACCAATAACCATCCCAGCAACCACCAACTGTCTGCCAATTACAAGCCAAAATTTCAGTTATATTGCATTGTAACAGAGGTCATATATTACATTCATATTTCATAGATGCAAAAGTTGAGATTATTGAATGAGAAAATGACTGCCAAAATACTCCATTGGTGATTTAGCCATTTGTCCATTGAAATGGGCAAAACTCATAACTAATTGCAGGAATGCATCATATACATCATATGTATGCGAACTGTCTGCCCTATGGAACATAATTACTACTGATATATAGAGCGGCACTCTAGACAGACAAAAAATGTGATACTAAAAGGATAATCCCTATGAGAAACAAGCTTCTAAATGCCTTTTGTTTGAAATGGAATATGAAATGCCTCGCAAGAATGCAATCACAATGGGAGGTGCCATGATCAGACCTGAACCATGGTAAATTGAAATATCTCCTCTTCTTCTGGTCTATTCCCCCGGATCCAAACACGCTGCTTATAAGCATGTTTGTTTGAGCTTATAAAAACTTATAAGTTGCTTTTTACGTAAATCGAGACACAACTCCTCTCACATACTTACTTCGTATACCGTAAATCACTATTAAAAAGCAACTTATAAGCAATCGAATCGCTCAACCAAACATACCATATATTGGTTCTGTTTGACGTTCATCAATCAGATTATTAAGGTTATAAAAGGAAAGAGGACAATAGGAACTAATACATCGGCAATTATACATCGACAGAGGCAGAGACACAAATTTCTCTTACATGAAATGACCTGAATGTACAAAGCCAACGGTTTAGAAATAAACATACTGTTACTAGAAATGTGAAAGTGATACCTCCACCACAGACAAACTGCTCAAGATCTTTCTTTCCTTGTGGCCTAGTAGCACTCGATAGGTTGAATGGTGAAAAATACGCCTAAACCTTTCAAACTGCACTTGACAAATGTAAACACTATCAACACAAACATTATCAGCCGTATAATGTGAAAAAAGGTTAACATTACTAACCTGGCCCAAATCGAAAAATGGTCCAAAATAGGTTGATCTTTCAAAAGGATCAAATCCAGCGAACTGTAGTAGCAGAAGAATAGAATTACTAAACAAGCTGTTTCCTGGATAGCGCAAAAAGCTGTAAGAAAATTTTTAAGTAACAAGATTACCCTATACATAACCTCAATCCCATAATCTTGATGGGGTTGGTCATTGTATTTCAATGCTTCAAGCTGATGGTGTACAGCTTCTTCTGCATTAAACTATAAAAAGAGTTAGTGACTAAAATATAAAGGAGCACATGGTAACGTCAATCAGTCACATCAGAAGCATAGCCAGTGAATTACATCTAATCTTGGGCCAAAAGGTCTTTTCTTGCGAGATTCAAGCCTGCAGTACAGAAAATCAAGAAATTGCAAATTACTATATGATCAAATAGGACAAAAATGTCAAAGAATGGGTTTTCCATAATCCATACCAAAGACTGGCAATCTACTAATGGTAAGTAAAACTAACAATGTTCTTTTCCCAAAATATCTTTTGGCATGACAATTTTTACTGCACTGTTCTGAGGACTGTGGAATCCTGCCAAATTCATGTTTTGTGTCGGATTCACAAGGCATATGCAGGTGATAGCCTATCTACGACATAAAGTAACTGTCCAGATTAATATGATTGCATCTAACTTCATTTTACCACGGTGAGTTTCTCAAGTGGCATAGGAAATGTATTATTCAGATAAGACAGAAAGGAACTAAGCTTAACTTATCGTCCGACGGAAAAAGCTGAAACAAGAGAACAATCAAAATCCGATCAAGAGCAATCACTGCAACAGCGTTAGATTGATGGGGGCGGAGATAACGAGGCATACCAGTTAGCAGAAAGAAAATCGGGAACGTCCGCAGAAGCCTTGAAGCGAGAAGTTAAACAAGTTTTGTTTTGGGTGTTGAAGGATTTGGCCTTGGAGAGGAATGAAGCAGACTGAGGACACAATAGAGATGAACCAAACGACATCGTCGTTTCCTTCTACTTTTTTAATATCTGCTCTGCTTGCTTAGTCTTTTATGGTTGTTGCCATAATCGTCTTCTGAAGATGAGGTGCGTGATCGTTCTGTCGTGGACGTTTTGGGTTTCGATGACGGACCAATTCGATCAGCGCCACCTGTTTGAGCTGTGATTTGAGTGTTTTATTAGTTCATGATAAGCTTATGATTTGGATCAGTTGATTTGGACGCGATGTATATTGGACTCGCTTTTGCGGCACCTCATTTTTTTTTTGAACAATACCAAACAGCACCTCATTTTAGAAGGAACAATATTCGAAGTGAAAATTATAATGAAACAAATGTTTTTCCCTGTTTGTTTTGACTCCTATGATTCGAACCCGGGACTTGAGGGTCAAAACTCAAAACATCATGCCAAAAGGGGTCAAAAAGTGCCACGCGTCACATTACCGAGCTTGCGTGCGCAGACTCGCCAGGTCACTGCCTCACGCACAGTTGCTCCATCAGGTTCTCCCCTCACACACTCCCTCTCGCTTTTTCTCCTACAATGAGACGTGCTTCTCCGCCGTTCCGCCTGATCGCCGCCGCCGCCGCTTCTTCTGACGCCCACGCCGCCATTATGTTTCCGAATAAGCATGTATTCTCTCACTGTCGATGCCTACATGTACTGTTGCACGCTCAAATTTGTGTACCTGAAAGTTTAATGTGCACTTTTTTTCTCCTCTTTGTAGCCTCGTGGACGTGGAAGAGGATTCTCCAACCGTGGCTATTCCGGTGGGAGGCAGCTGTTCGTGACTGGCGACGAGCACTTCCAGTCGGTCCTAGATGTCAATTCGGCGTTCCGGCGAGATGATAGCGGAAGCATCACGAACCAAAGGCGAGACTGGAATCCACCTTTTAATCCAAGACCTTCCCCACCTTACCATCGGAACCCACAGTTTCGTCACCCTTCTCCTCACAATCATGCCCCGCAGTTTCGTCACCCTCCTCCTCACAACAGAGCTCAAAATGTTCGACCGCGGCCTCCGGATTACCGACATTGGGAGTATGCTGCCATGCCACCTCCCCCTCATTGCGGTAACTGCTATGTAATTATAATATAGTTGGCTTATCCCGGATAGTCAAATTTAGCTTTAGGAACTGTCAATCAGGAAAGTTTTTCTTTTTGCTAATGAATTTGAGGCTTTTGATTAAGCATAGGGTCTCATAACTAAGATTGAGTTTCTGGTGAAGCAATATTAAACTGGTCTACTTTTTAATTGTATCATGTTTTGTCATCACTTTTATGATAAGAAAGGGTCTGCAAATATTCTATTACTAAGAATCTTGTACACAAGTTTATTAAGAATTTAATTATTTCGTATAATATATTTGTGTTGGTTTTACCTTAATATTTTGTTTTTATACTTCACAGAACGGTTTATAATTCTTTCATATAATATATTGGCTGACTACCTTGCTATTGATCACCGGAGTCAACTTTACTCTCACATACCTCCTTGGATGTTGGACTGGCAATGGAGAAAGAGAAATATAGTTTTTGAACTTGGATTATGGTCGGCTGATATCATGTGTCTACAGGTTATCCATCTGCTATACATTACGCTGCAATGATTAGTCCTAGCACAAATAACTTCATTTAACTGTCTTTATGTTCAAATTCTGTTGGGTGCTTTTCAAGATTTAATTTGGCTTCTATAAGACATTATCAACTGCAGATGTTGAACTTAGCTATATAAGAATGATATATTGAAGGGGAGTCTTTCCAATTTAATATCGCATTACTTATTCTTAGTTTTAAAACAATAATTGACGTTGCACTTTGGCTTTTGAAATTTTCCTCAGGGTCTCATGCAGATCACATTACCCTTAGCTCTTATTTGTGCTTTTATGAGCTAAACTTAAAACGTTTGATTGATCATCAAAAGAATATTCCTTTTTAATATGTTATCACTTCCAGGAGGTTGATAGATTTGGTGATTGGGAGGAGGAGTTAAAACACCAAGGGTACAGTGGCATCTGGAAGGTGCGTTAGCTTCTTCAATCCTCACTATGTAACTTGTTATGAGCATTGCTGTGATAAAGGCTTCAATTTTGGAATGAATTTCTGTAGTATTATCAAGAAACAATGTTCTTCGTATTTATGTAGTGATCAGATGTAACAAGATACGTCATTAATCATTATGAATTTGAAAGACTTAAGTGCCCCACTCAATAAAGGCTTTCTGGAGTTTGCTGCTGTCTGGGTTTCATCAGCCTCTTTAATCCATCTTCTTTTGGAGAATGAATGCTATCTACATCGAGTCAAACAGAGAAAAAGTTATGTTTCACTTGGTGGACATATTGAACAATTGTGTTCATTTACTTGATGGATTGTGTGCTTTGCCACTTCTTCCCAATTTTATAAGCGAAGTTATGACTTAGTCATGTGAAATGTCCCATCTTCAGCATCATCACTCTTCGACAGTGTTCCTTTTTATCTCCCAATATATTCACCCACTTGTTGGCTAATAATCTGATACTCTTAGTATTGCAACAAAAAAGCTTGTACTGCCTGATTAAGTCTAATTTTATTTCATTTAACATATAGATGCGCACGGGTAATCCAGTTGATGGCTGTGCAATCTTTTGGCGAACATCAAGGTCCTCTACAGCTTTATTGTTGACTGATTTTGCAGCCTAAGTGCTGCTTTCTATTTGCTTAATGTATCTTCAATACCTTAATATGATGCTAACTGAGTTTAATACCTTAATATGATGCTAGCAGAGTTTACTTGCATAAAATTAACTCTTGTGTTAACATAATGTATAATCAAGAGTCTTGTGCTAAATATTTTCCAAAGCAGTGTTGCATTCAGAAGAATCCATCTTACTTGTGAATATATGCTTTAAAAGTAATATTCGGTGAGATTATTAAAATCGAAAGGGGTTTGATCAATTTGTGGAGAGACAATATCTCATCATCTCTCTTTATCAACTTGGGTTCAACTATCTTTTAGATTTCCTGGGGAGGAGATTTAGTTTCACAAAGTATGAATGATCCTCATGGCCCTGAACATAATAAGAAAAAAAAAAAATAAAATAATAAATCAATTCAAGTGCTCTTTTTGCATGCCTCAAATACTTTGGCTTTCTGATCATTTTAATACCTCTAACCTTTTTTTTTTGTGTTTTCTTGACATTATCTATGTATAAATTGTTGTTGTTGTTGATGTGGAGGTTAACCAGTAGCTTGACCTTTCTGGTGCTATCTGGCAACTTTACTGTGTTATTTTTATTCAGATCATAATGAAAATAATCTTTTTCATGCTTATATCTGGTAGGTTCAATTTGCGGTATGAAGAATGCATTGAGTTTAATAAGTTGGGACTTAGGGACAATGTCGCTCAGATATGTGTGCTAGAGGTACATGATAATTCTTTCATTTTAGTTTTGTATTTGTATGATTTTAGCTAATTTTTCTCTTCCTTGGTGCGCATGCACTCCTTTTACATAATTTTCAACCTTGAACAGTTGACGAATCAAGATGGATTTCCACCATCAAGGTATTTACTCATCCTTTTGTAATTTGGATTTGTACACGTTTATTAACTTAGTGTTCTTGAGAAAGTGACCACATGTGCAGTTCCAT
This sequence comes from Inga oerstediana, assembly GCA_963210345.1. NCBI lineage: Eukaryota > Viridiplantae > Streptophyta > Magnoliopsida > Fabales > Fabaceae > Inga > Inga oerstediana. The sequence goes on from OY723405.1 coordinate 6,226,607, forward strand.
ATGACTTGTTTCTTTTATTGGAAAAGGGTTGAGTTCTATCTAGTGTTTTTTTCGAAGGGTAGAGAGCTTTGTGTCATTGAATATCATAAATGAATTAGATTGTAAACTGAAAGAAAATATAAAATGAATATGGGCAAAGGGAATGATGTATTCGCAGTTAGAAATATATTTCTAAAAGTTGTATGTAGTCTACTTGATATATGCATTGATCAGACATGATCGTACTACACTGGTGTTCTGTGCCTGGTTCAAGAGTCCGAAATTTTCAATTCCACGTAAAATATTTTCTTGAAAAAATCTATTTTGTTTAGTAGTGGCTTCTCCCACGAGAAGTTAGAAAGAGAAAGTACGTTATAGTAATTTTGACATAGAGACAAAAGGCAAAAAGAACCACTGGAATGTGTGTTCCATTTTTCCATATAAAGTCAACATGACTGATATCTTTTTCGAAAAGCTTGGAGGTTTATCATTAAAATTTTCGGAAGACGTGGATTCTTCTATAAATTCAACAGGGTTTTCTTACATTGACATAAAGCTTAGGTGGGCCATGTATGAGGCCAAGGTTTATTTGACTTGGGCTTAGATTGTATTAGAATGACTGTGTTTTTTCTTCTAATGGTTGAGGTATCCAGAGTGTTATAGATTTTCTGTGCTCATATATTTCCTTAATTATTATACATCTCTACTACTGGATTTTTTATGCTCAATCTAACGTTATTGCATGGTATCTGCAGCTTAACTGGCTCTAATAAAGTTGTCATTTGTAACATTCATGTTCTTTACAATCCCAAGAGAGGAGAAATAAAGCTTGGCCAGGTATGCACTGCTTTGAAGCGGGCTCTATGCGACTATTTTTAGTTCTCTGACATTTTTTCTGCCCGATTTTTATTTCATTATAAGTTTAGGGATTAGAGTGAATAATATGATATATTGGTCTATTTGAAGTTGTGCTAGATTACTCCTACTTTTGATTCAACGGACATTACTTGACATAATTTCTTTGTGTGAGGAGTTTGTTACTAGTGCTGGGAAAACGGGTCAGCCCGTTTAGGCCAGAGTCCAAATCTGTACCCTTTTAGAGAGGTCCGGCCCGTTTAAGTATTTCCTTTTTTTTTTTGCCATTCCTTTTTTGTTTCTTATTCTCATAAAGACTAAAATACCTAATTTAAAACATAAATATCATCAACACTAATTTAAAACATAAATATTATCCGAGTTTAATAGAACACAAACACTAAAACTTAAGTCCAAACCATAATTAATGTTCATAACCAATTAAATAAGTTCACAGCCACAATCAAACAAGCCTACAAGCTTCAAATGTCAGTAATAATATAACACCTGATTTAGATTTTGGCGTATACATGCAAAAAAAGAAAAAAGAAAATCAAAGAAGAGAAGCTTCAAATGAGGTCTGAGTCAGTGTGAGAGCATTTTTTATATGAGGGTTAGGTTAGGTTAACTCTACCCTCTGACCAATGTTTAATGCGCATTGCCTTGTGCCCATTTTTTTTAAAAAAAAAAAGTTAAACGGGCCTAAAAGGGCAGTCTACAGGGCTACAGGGTAGGCCTTTTTAGGCCCGCTTCCATTTTCAGCCTCTAAATCATAGGTCCGGCTCTTGAAGGGCTCGGCCTGAATTCCCGGCTCTATTTGTTACCCTCCATCATTGTACTTCTTTGCCTTTCATGGCAAATACTACTTTCCTTGCGGGAAATTGTTTACTAGTTTGTATTATGTCTCTATGCAACTCAAACGATTCTATTTTGAATTATTTATTATTTAATTAATTTTACAGAGAGTCTCCGTACATTGATGGCTATTGACAATGAATTTTGGCATTCTGATATAGTTCTATAATTCTTTATTTTTCTTTGATTTTCTGCCCATCCTTCTAGTTCACTGATGCCTTCTATGCTAATTGCATCCATTTTGTAAAGATCATTCTTCTTTCTGCTCATTGTTTGTTGATGAATATATTATGTCATTGTAAATTCTGTTTAAATATTAGTTAAGGTAGTTGAGTGGCACTAGCCGTAGGTGTTACCCGTTTTAGAGTGGACCTATCCTAAGCGGTTTAGCTATAACACTTGGCTGATATTTAATTAGTTAATTAGCCCATGACTGTCACAGGGCTATTAATGAGGCGCCCTTCTACCCCCTGCCCTGCCTCTATATAAAGGCACCTCCCCTATTGTAAATGAGTTGTTGAGCTACTGAATGAATGAGTGAGAATTTCAGATTGGATTTCTTGTATCTCTTCCCTCTTCTCTTTCTCTCGGCGTCTCTTTCTGTCTTCACCCTCTCTACTCTCTTCTTCCTAAACTGTCTCTTCTACCTATTACCTTTAACACAATTCTGTTAAAAACTACAGAATCGTAACAGAATAGCTTTATGATTATCCACAAAATAGTTCTGAATTATGACATCTTTTGTTGCCATGTCTTTATCCAGAATCTACAGTCATATTGTGTTTTCATCACGTAGTGCTATAATCTTTGAAAAAATTTGATGCCTAATTAACTGAATTCGGTAAGAGTTGTTTGATGTGCATTGTGGCGGTCTGTTAATTTGCTAATTTGGCGGATAAATGCAAGTTTGAATGAATATGCATCATATCATTTTATCTTGACTGACTACTCCATCAGCTTCTGCCATTCTTCTTGTGATTGCTTTCCGCTATTTGTTTACTTCAAGCAGGTTAGAGTGCTACTGGATAGAGCTAAGGCTGTTTCTAAAATCTGGGATGATGCTCCTGTAGTTATCTGTGGGGATTTTAATTGTACTCCAAAGGTTATCTTTTCATTCCTTTTATTTTGGGCTTGTATGTGGGTGAAATACTGCTTCCACTATTATTATGTTAACGTTTTCTTAAATCATGAATCAGAGTCCATTATACAACTTTATTTCCGAACAAAAGGTATATTCGTGGTCCTTTACTCTCTTTCTTCAGGTTTCATGATTGACACAGATTAAGCTACAAAAATAGTAATTTCATTTTTTCACAGTTAAATTTGTCTGGATTAGATAGGGATAAAGTATCAGGACAAGCTTCTGCTGAGATTCGCAAACCAAGGTTTAATGGTCCTAATTCTAGGTATATTCTGTGGATGCTGTGTCTATGCTATTAAATTGAATTAATTGAATTTATCTAATGACATCTGGCAAAATAATGCAGTGAAAGATCTGCAAATGTTTCCGTTCAAGACACAGCCGTTGTGGATAGCAAGGAAGTTAATGTTGAACAAAATATTTGTTCATCAGACATAAAGAAATTGGGCAATCAAGGTAACATGGGGGAAAGTCAGTATAATCAGATGGCATTGGATATGTCTACCAAGTCTTCAACAGATGTGCAAAGTGAAAATGGGAGTAGCGCTTCTTATAATGCAGAGAAGTTTATTCAGCATACTACTGTAGATAATTATATGACCATCGTTGAAGGTGATAGCATAAAAGAAGAGTCCATTGCATCTTTTAATGAAGGTAGGTTACTAGTTGATCATATAAATAATGACATTCAGAACATTACACTTATGACATCTTCAGCTCTTAAAGCTGTTTCCCCTGATAAAGCTGATATGGCTTGCGCAGAACAAATATCAGATGCTATCTCTTCTTCAAATTTAGAATCATTAAGTGAAAAATTCAGCTTGGATATTCCTAAAGGAAATAAACATGTGGAGTTTGGCAATTGCTCAACCTCCCTTGACGATGATAATCAATCTTTCAGGGTCAAATTAAATCCTGAGTCATCAGAGCTTCCCAGTGTAGAAATTTCTTCTACTAACCTGTCCGGTCAGATGTCAGTTGCTGATTCTATTGAAACAGCTCATTTGACATGCGAAAAAAGCCCATCATTTGAGTTGACTTCTGATGTCCAAATGAGGAGCACTTTAACCTCATGTCAAGCTGACAAATCATGGCAATCCAAGGACATTGACCTTCCATTAGATGAGAAACTAGAGAAACTATCCCTTGATGAGACAGATAAAGATATGTTAGGCGGTGAAAATAGTGAAGATATTGATGCTTTTACATCCGCATTACATAATGCTCAAGAAGGCTTCCCGCCGTCATTTGGGTCAGATTTAGAAAAGTCAGGTAAGTCTGAAACTGGAGTCTTTTTCAGACAATTTGCTGCTTCTTGCACAAAGTGATGTAGTGAGGGTGACTAACCTTCACGGCCAACATCCATATCTTTCAATGCAGAGAGTACCACTTATAATCCATCCATGTGGACTCCAACAGATATAGTGATTGCGACAGGCAACTCAGATTGCACTTTCTTGGAGCACTTGTTGCCTCTCAAGAGCACTTATGTTGAAGTTAAGGTAGACCCCAAATTTTTTTGCCACGTTTTTTATGTGACAAATTGTCACATTTCTTGCATGTGTAGTTCTAAAAAATGCTAATTCAGATATTTTGCATAATTTTAAAACTTCTGCTCTTCTGTTATTCTTCTGTTACTTGGCGCTTTTTACATACCTGCAGTATTGTCATTGCTATTTTAAAACTTCTGCTCTTCTGTTACTTGGTGCTTTTTATATACCTGCAGTATTGTCCGGAGACTAGGGACCCTAATGGAGAACCCTTGGTGACCAGTTATCACCAACGCTTCTTGGGTACTGTTGACTACATTTGGTAGGTGCTAAGACTCCTAAAAGTTTGTGTTGCTGTTTTACTACCCCCTGCTGCCTGATTGATTTTGGATTGAGATCAGAATGATTATTCGAAGCAATAATGGTATCCCTGATGTTCTAGGTTATACATTATGGTTTTACCAAGTAGTATTTCTGATATAACTAATTTTCATTGTCAATTAGCATTTCAAAAACTGATTTTACTTTTTGTATCCTTATCTGTCTGGGTTAAAAGAGGTTGATAGAATACTTTTCTATTTGGTCTGGGTTATAGGCGATCTGATGGTCTCCAGACGATTAGGGTGCTTGCTCCAATACCCAAACATGTTATGAAATTCACTCGAGGATTCCCAACAAAGGTATAGTTAAATGTGTAGTTTTTTGTTTGAAAGATTAGTTGGGAGAAGAGGTATTTTCTTGTAAGGTTTAGAATGTATGTAGGACATTCTATATTTACTCTAGTCATTTCAAGTCTCTACTCTCTTAATCTATCTTCTAATGTATCATACACACCCTCATTTGTGAATATAAAGGATCCATATTGGTAACGGCACCCATTTTGATGCGTTCAGCAATAGAGTTCAATGCAAGGGGGTGGGCATTTTAGTATTTTACTTATCCGTGCTTGTCTAGACATTGTTTTCAGTTTTTGTTCAGTCTGAATTTTTATCTCACTAATTCAGTGTTCGTTTCCTTAAAAATCTCTCCCTATCGTCAATTTTTGTAATTAGGTATTTTCCTTTTGAATGGGTTGTTGCTTGAGTTTTATTAACGCTTTTTCTGTATGTCTACAGAAGTGGGGTAGTGATCATATTGCCTTGGTTTCTGAATTGGCGGTCGTGAAAGGTGTTACCAATGTCAGCATGGGCGGGCGATAGCGATTTACTCAGTAATTTATTATATGTGTAACTTTTCTTTTCTTTTATTTATTTCTTTCTTTTTAATAGAATGCCACTTTTTCAATTTAAAAATCGCGGAATGTGGTTCCAAGGAAACGTTTTAGATTGAGAGGAAGGTCTAGAGATTAAGGGTTGGATGTATCGCGGCCGTGTATCTTCGTAATTTCAATAAAATAGTTATCCTCAAATTAAATGTTGTGAATAAAATAGAAAAGATGTAGAGGGTGGGAGCTAAGTAGCTAGATTATTGATTGGGAGATAGAAATTACCAAAAAGGTTCAAGTTACTAATATAACCAGCTACTAATCAGGCTAATTTATTTGATGCACTATGTGATGAAAGAAACTTCTTTGAGTAGATCTTACCTTATTTGCTTTGGTTTGCATTGTTATGTTGGGACAAGTCCCAATTCTTATGTTTACATGATCAGTATGGAAAGTATCAGCTTGAATAAATGTATTGGTTTCAAATAGCGTTATATAGATCATTCTATCAAGAGGTCCAGTGGACTTCGATCCAGCTTAGATTTTTTCATATCGTGTTACCTTTCGAACTCAAGAAAGTGTTTTCCTTTTGCTACATGCTGTATCAATTGGCCTAATTTAAATACAGACCATCTAGTTGTATTCACTCGTGCAGACAAAGACCTCGTAGCATTCAGTTTTACCCATCACTGCTCTGTAACATTATATGGAGAGTGAATTATCATGCAGTTGCATTGCAGTGCCGTGGAACAGAAGAAATCAAGACATGCATATCTGTTTACACGAATAGGGATCATTACTTCAATGATCACACAAGTTGCTTGCCTCAAACCAGAGCAACTCCTCAATTATCCACAAAATAGAATATCCTCAAATTTACAGTGAAGTTCCACTTTTTCCAAGGTTGACTCTTGAACACATACGAAGCCTCACTCCTTGGATGACTTGTTAATAAGAGACTTGTGAATGTGAGGAATGACACCACCACCTGCTATGGTTCCTTTAGGGTGTGTTTGGTTTGAGGGGAGGGGAGGGGAGGGAGTTAAATTACCTTTTTAGGTTGAAGGTATTTAAATTTTAGGAGGGAATCCAAAATTTAAAAGAATGAGAGGTTAAATTTTGGGCGGGAATTCAAAATTTAAAAGAATAAGAGAGTAAATGTTAGGTTTCTCCCGTTCAAAATTGTAATTTGCCACCCTTCCCCTCCCCCCAAACCAAACACACCCTTAATGAGGGTGTCAAGTTCTTCGTTTTCACGGATTGCAAGTTGCAGATGTCTTGGTGTAATGCGCTTCACTTTCAGATCCTTACTTGCATTGCCGGCCAACTCCAAAACCTCAGTAGTTTGATTCTCCATGATAGCTGCAGAATATACTGCAACAGTTGCACTTACTCGTCCACTGGCCGTTGCCCTTGACTTCAAAAGCCGGTGTATACGTCCCACTGGAAACTCTGTGGAAAACATTATACAAGGCAATGATGCGTTAGTTACCTTGAGGAATTATCAAAATCACAATTATACAAAGTTAGCAATGATGAAAGGCATTCCTAGAAGTTCGTCACAACTCAAACCATACCCCCACAAATTTCTGTGTATCCAGAACATGGAAGCACTGGTAATAAATTTGAAGAATCAAATGCAAATATTAGTCAACTGCTTGCAATAACAGTTCTCACATGCCAAACAGGACGATTGAAGAAATTAAATATGAGCATTTAGCAGTTTAAAAGGAAAGAACCATTAAACTAATCATTGCAAAGGAAAGACGAATGTTGATCCGTACAAGTCATATTTCTCAATGACAATATACATAAACCCAGCGGACCTGCAGCTAATTTCAACCATGCGCATAGCCACAAGAATTTCAATGCAAGAGAATCCAAGATCACTAAATCTAATCCATCCTGCCAGAACTATGTAGAGTTATCGAGCACTACAACTAAATTGTAATTGGTTACTCCACTGAGCTAAATCAACACGAGGCCTCAGTCCCATTCATATGAGTAATCATAACTTGATCGGATACATGCACACCTTAAACAAGTCCAGTCAATTTCATATTCGCTTCAGTATGATACGGTTCTCAGCAAACAAGTAACGGATAAGCTAATCAACCCAAGCATCCAACTATCACTTCTTCTTAAAGTAAAAGGAACAGAAAAGAAAATGCACAGACAAGCCAGAACGTGACACCATATAGCGCGTATTGTAGAAATTTGAGACCTGCAGCTTTGATCATCTGCCAATTGACATGAACATTATCCGCACAAAAGTAAAGCACGGATCCAAAAACGATCCAGAAACACGCAATTGATGCAACATCAACGAACTAGCTAAGGCTTTGCGACTAGGGAATGTGAATTATGGAAATGAAATAAGAGAGAAAGAAAACGACGAAAATTAAGAGGAATAATTGAATGAAGAACCTGAAGACCAGCGCGAGAGGAGCGAGAAACTGGTTTCTTCTTGCACTTGTCCTTGTTAGCAGCTGGGGTTTTACCCATTATCAAGCCTTTCGCTCCTTTTCCCGACATCTTTCACTGCAATTTGCTGAATCCACAAGGAATGAACCAGCGGGCGCCAAAATGATACGAGACGCAGGACGTCACGTATTTATTAGGATTTTCTTTCCCGAATTACCCCTGATCTTTTAATGTAAATACGAGATAGAACACTTTTGCTTCTGGGCATAGAATCATGGAGCCCATTGTAATACGAATTAACATGAGAATTAGGCCTGGGCCTATAAAGCTCAATTGTCCAATACTCTTCGTTTCAAAAACGATATATCATCAAGACCAATAATACATGACCAAAACATAATACCCTCTCTGTTATTTTTTATAAGAAACAACGGTTACATATATTCTGTTTCTATCTATAAGGCACGTTTATAGGATGTCTTAATTTTTGTCTATTATTTTCCTATTTTGCCTTTATTTAATCACTCATATTTTTTACTCTCTCCACCACACATTCTCCCTTATGCAATTATCTTTATTCCTCCTAAAATATTATTTTTTTATTTTTTTTCTACAATCATCTTTATTATAATAACTTTCTTATTCTCTCTCTTATTCCTTATGTCCTCATAAGGGTATTTTTATCAAAAAAATTTACAATTTTTATATATTTCTTATCATTAACCGTCACTTTAATCTACATTATTTGATTCGGTTGAGTGTTCATTGTAAAAAGTAACAGAGGTACCAATAATAATTCATACTCCTCTAATCCTATATATAGGGCAGAGAGAGAATTTTTTTCCCCCCTATTTATAGGGCACCTCATTAAAACTTTGAGGTGAATGTATAATTTAACCCTTCCATTATTGTGTTGGGTTTGTTTTCATTTGATATTATGTATACTAAATGGGGGAAAATTTAGAAAATTATTGAATTTTATTTTATAATTAATGATATTTAAGATTTTTTTTAATTTGTGTAAAAAATATTAAAAGTATCTTATAAATATGATGGTGGGCCAAAAAAAATGATGTTTCATATTATGCACGTTTCATTGAATTCAAAAGGACATACAGGGTTGGAACAAAAAACAAAAGGGCAGACAGAGTCAATAATAATTCATTGATGGCTCTTTCTTTTTTGCCCGAGCCTTGATGACCCTTTCGTTTTCATGCAAGTAGTGGGTGAGGCTAGGCACACATACTAAGGCATTGTTTGGTTTGAGGCCTTTTGGTGAAGGGGCGAGAACGAGAGGGGAGGGATGAGGTGAGGGTGAACGTATTTGATTGGGAAAAATGAGAGAGAAGGGACGGGAGAAATTTTATTTTTTAGTATTTCCCTAATCTCCTTTCGCAACCCCCATCCAAATTTGAAGTTTTTTCGAGGGGTAATATATATTATGTCTTATACTGACTAAATCACACATGCTAATTTTTCATTATTCTGAATTTACCCATATGATTATAAAACCCATATATATTATTAATATAAGTCAAATAAATCCATCTAATAAAATCCTATCTTTCTAAATATTATTAAACTCATTTAAATCAGTCTTCTTGCTCCCACGTGTCAGTATTTATATTTCCCCTCTCCCCCTTCCTCTTTGTGAACTCCACATGCTCCGTTATCTGTTGCTGTCGCAAGTTGCTCTGCCAGCCATCCAAATCTTCTTTCAGGTTGCATGTGTCTATTTATATATTTCTTTTGTATGATGCATCATTTTAGATAAGTTTATTGGTTTACTTTCTAATTAATTATGTTTTAATGTTATAACATGATCACAAATATATACCTAGAATAATCTTAGATAAGATTGTATGTTTTTAACGTTATCACAAATATCTGAATAAAATATTATATTTAGATTATAATGTAATTACCTTTGTTTTCTTAGTATTATAATTTGATTTATCATTTAGATTTAAATTTTAAAAACATATTAAATTTGATGAATTAACATATTAAAATTAATAAAATAATCATTTCAAATGTATATAAGGCTTTTTTATCATATATAAGTAAGGTAACAGAGATTTTTTATGATTTATAAATTAGAAAATAATAACCTTGATGTTTAAATAAAGTACTAAGGTATATTTGTCAATATTTGATTGACTCGCATCCCTTTCTCTCCTAAATGAAATAAGGACACTCTCTTCCTCTTCCCTTCCATCCAACGCAATGTTTTAAAAGCCGGACCAGACGTCGAGTCAGAAAGGTCAGTAGGTCATGATTCAAACAATTGGAACGGTCGAGCCGTTTGATCAGACCGGTAATGTAATAATTAAATTTAAAAATATTATTTATGTATATATATATATATATATTACAATTTGTTTGTAGTTTAATGTCATAAGAAGTTAATAAAGTCAAAAAATATCATTTAAGGAAGAACATTTAAGTTAATCATCAACTTAACAAAATGCACTGACAATAATGATTCCATGACTTGTCAAATATTGGTGGCTCTTAATTGATCAAAGTATGAGTTTCTTGAAAGACATTTGGACCATACCATTCAGGTCCTATTTATAAGTCATTTTTTGACCAAAAAATTTGATTATATTTATAAGTTCAGTTTCAGTATGATAAATGAGATTGTGACAATTTTACCCCTATTTATTGTACAAATGAAGAAATAATTTAAAGATAGACAAAGAAGAAAGAGTTGAAAAGTACCCATTCATAATGAGGGCATAGTTGTAAATTTACCTCATGATCATTGAGTTAACTACCTCTCATTGGTATGTGAGATTTAGTTAAAAAAATAACTTGTAAACAGGACCAGAGTGGTAAATGTCATCATGTTCTTGAGAAAATTACCCAAAATCGAAACCTTCAACTCCAATCTCAGTGCTTCCAATTTCATCCTTATCTTGAGGATGAACCTCATTGCCTTTTTCTTCAAAAACATCTTTATAAAATAGTTTGTAATAAAACAAATTATTAAAATTAGTAACATATAATATAAATAAAATAAAGTAACATGTCTAAAATTTATATGCTATTTTTAAAATTTTTTGTTCAGCATCAAATTCTTTTAAAAAAATTGTTGCAATTTTTTTTAAATATTTTTATTGGGCCGGACGGTTTTTGAAAAATCGGTTCGGTTTCCAGCCTGACAAGAGTTTCCGGCCCAAAAAAGGATAAATGACGGCCCAAAACGGCTTATTCGTAAAAGCAGTTCAACGTATATATATCCGGCCCATCTCAGTGACCGGTCGACGATCCAACCATCCAGTCCGATCCTCTAAACAGTCAAACAAAACAAAACTCATAACCTCCCCCACCTCCTCTCATTTAACCTCCTTTCCCATGCCTTCCATTGAACCAAATTAGCCCTAAGTAGTCTCTTCTATATTTTTTATAAGAGCTTAAAATTTAAATTGCGTTGATCTTTTTTATAACAGCCTAATAAGAATTGTTTGAATATTTAATGATTTTTTTCCATCTTTGCCCTTCATTAATTGTATAAATTGCATTAATTAAAATGTTAGTGATATCTATATTTACTCTATTTCTCTTTCTTACTTGCCTCTTCATAAATAAGGGTATATTTGAAAAAAAAAAAATTATTTCAGTCGTGCTTATTATTTTTAACTACTTTCTTAAACCGTGTTCGATTATAAGTTCTTATAAATAGCTGTGCCTAAGAAAATTGTCTTTTCCATTTTGTGTCTAATAAATGGGTGTAATATGGAGCAATTGGGTAATAAATGAATAATTATAAGAAGTATTTTGCAAACATCACATTATATGTTTATTAAAATTCATGGTAGTATCATTTTTCTTTAGTGGTTAAGATTTTTTTCCATTTTGTTGCTTGTATGGGTAATAGATGGGGTAATATTTCAATACTTCATGTAAAATATAAAATTTCTGATTATATTCACTATCCACAGATGAGGAATGATGTTAATAAAGTTCATAGAATACATCAGAATCACTGTATTTCGTATAAGTTTTTTCTTTTTTTTGTGGAAAAAGGAATGGCAATAAGGTTTTTTACGAGGTGCATCTATTAACCATCTATAAGAAAATAAAATAGGCATGTTTCTTATACATTGTATTGAAATAGTGTGATTTTATCATGAATATTAATTTAATTGGTAGTTTATTTATATTGGCAAAGGAATGGATTTTAGGCAAGTAGATAAATCCATAAGAGTACAAAATATGATAAGATATCCTACTATATCTATTTTGGAAAAATTGTTCAAAAATACCTCATTAAAAACTTATTTACTAAATGAGACTTTCATGTGCAAACAATCTTTTCATGTACAAAAAATCTTCCCTTGTGTTCAAAAAATCTTCCCTGTGTTTAATATATCTTTCTAGTGTATGTGCGAATAATTTTCTCTTATGTATAAAAGATTTTCCATAAGTCCCATTTAGCAAATAAATTTTCAATGAGCTCTTTACGAGCAATTCTCCCTATTTGAAAATACCTGCCCATAATTTTACTTGGCTAATCCTTGTCAGCTACTAATACTACTTTATATCTTAACGTTTAAATAGGACCTCATGTACAGTTGCGTGTGAACGACATAAGATATCCTAGTATTGAATTTTTGAAGTTGGCACTTGCGTCTGATCGAAATGTTAGTTCTTCTCCTTAAACATAGTTTCCTTTATCATATAAATTCTTATACCACCGTATTTGATATAAAATATAGTGCTTGTTTAATTAGAGCATTTAAAATTAATTTTTTAATTGTGATTTATGGTATACAAGATAAGTATATAAGATGAATTTTATTTCGATTTACGAAAATAACTATTTTTGAGGATCTCAAATAAACATATAGTCTGTACTAGATATTCTCTATCATCATGTTTTTTCTTCCTTGAAGCTCTTACTAGTTACTCGTACAATTACTATTGTTAATTTATCTTGTTTTTTTTTTTTGCCGATGTTAATCTATCTTGTTAATATCTAAGTTCTATCGGGCATACATCTGGCCAATCAAGCGGGGCCTTGTATATACTTGTTGGCCAGGAAATGCCTGTGACCAATATAAACCGCCACTTTTTAGTCGGTTGATAACGGCACTTGGCTAGCGTTTTGGGGGTGATTCGCCTATTCGTTTTCTCCGATGCTCCTCCACTTCTCTTCTGTCGTTTTGTAACAACTTCATCAAGATTTCGCTATCGGTTTATATCAATTTTTTTTCTTGGGTTTTCCATTTCTGTTCGGTGCTCGCGCTCCAGCTCGGGTATCATGCTTACCTGCCATTTTCTGTAAATTTTGAAGAATTCCGTCAATCTCTGTGATGGCTGTCGCATCTGCTAGATTCCCGTTTGGATTTTCCGTTCACTCCAACCGGAAAGTGGACGTTCCAAGTTCCAAGTTTCCTCTGGATGTGGACGTTTCAAGAATTAGTTTGTACCCAAGCTCTCTGTCCTCCACAGCCTCAAAGGTATTTTAATTGTCACTTTCTTCTAGAGGGTTCTTAGGTTTCCGTTACTTCTCCAAGCAAAACAGTTTGCAGGTAAGCATTTACAGTTTTTCACTTCGTGTTATAATGCTATCACCATTCTAAAGGAAGACGCAACTATGAATTTCATCTGAGTCAAATACTTAAGTTGCAAATGCACTGAAGCAGAAAATTGCGCAATGTGCAGTCATACTCAATTCAGTTTTATATTGCTTAATTTTATTGAACTTTACTCAAACTTTCCGAATTTCTCATTATTTTCGTTATATATAGAATTGATCAGACTTCGAAATGTGAAAATGTCATTAACTCCTCAACAAATATTTTAGAGTAAAAACTGATGTTTCATTAATTATTTGAAAAGTGGGTTGTATCTTATATGATCTAGATGCAGGGTTCTGTTGGCCGCATATGTGCTCGTCCTAATATCGATGATTTCAGCTGGGAGAAATTGCCAACGCCCATGCTTGATGCAATTGATAATCCTCTTTGTTTGAAGAACTTATCTCTTAAGGTTGGTTATAAGTTCAAAAGCATTTCTATCTTTTTCCCTCTTGGTGTTAGTGTTACATCATTTTTACTTGCATGCTCACGGCTCTTCTTTCCTATATCATAATTTGTAGGAACTCAAGCAGCTGGCCGGTGAAATTCGATTGGAATTGTCTTTGATGACGTTAGATGAACGCATTTCATTTGAGGCAGGTTTGGCAGTGGTGGAATTGACAATTGCAATACACCATGTTTTTCATGCTCCAGTGGACAAGATCTTGTGGGATGTTGGCGACCAAGTAAGATTTTGTCATAAATGCTTGTGCCCTTTTTATTTTCCCTTTCTTGGATTTCCTTTTCTAATGACCTGTTGAATGATCTTAATTGGATAATGTTTGTCTAATCAATATGTTGTTGGCAGACATATGCACATAAGATTCTTACTGGAAGGAGACGCCTCATGAAAACAGTGAGGCAAAAGAATGGCCTTTCAGGATTTACATCCCGATCTGAGAGTGAATATGATGCATTCGGTGCAGGTCATGGATGCAACAGCATTTCTGCTGGACTAGGTCATTTGTGGATCCAACTTTATTGATATTTGATAATACTTGACTAAATCTTGAGGTTTAGTTGTTTCCTTGCTGTTATACACTATTGTGAGAAAATTCATCTGGATTGGTGTGACCGTGTGAGATATTTTTTTCTGCATGAAAGAGGCCAAATCAGTTTTTTTGTGGCATTAATTAGTGAATTCCTATATATGATGTTTCAAATGAACCTTGAAGTCATACCTATATATTTAATTTCAGGCATGGCAGTGGCACGGGATCTGAAGGGGAGGCGAGAACGTGTAGTTGCAGTTATCAGCAATTGGACAACTATGGCTGGTCAGGTTTATGAAGCAATGAGCAATGCAGGGTATTTAGACTCGGATATGGTTGTGATTCTGAATGACTGCCGTCACTCTTTACATCCAAAAGTCGAGGAGGGCCCAAGGGCATCAATCAATGCATTATCCGGTACCCTAAGCAGGATCCAGTCCAGTAAATCCTTCCGAAGGTTTAGAGAAGTTGCTAAAGTATGCTTCTTCTCCTTGTTTGTTGAGAAAAACTAGATATTGTAAATGAATGTTAAAGCTGTGTTCCATATATGTGGGATCCGTATGCTGAAGTTGTGACATTTATGCTTAATGCGCCGATCTTCAAAAATCATGTTTTCTTGCTTCATATGTGGGAACTATTAGTACAAAATGCATTTTCCTGAGTAATGAAATACTAATTAGAACATCATGATATGAACGGTGGTATGCCCTGTAACCCCCCCCCCCCCCCCCCTCACACACACACACACACCATTTTGTAAGATTCTGGTTTTGATCAATCGTGTGGCATCCTCTGACAACCTAGTTGAGAGTTGTCTCTTTCTATCCAGGTTCTAGGGAAGATATGTATGTTCAAGTTTAATTCTCTTTTTGCCCTTTTATATACATAACTTCTTCTCATTGTTACATGATGGAGCAGTTTTGGGCAAGTTTGTGGTCTCAAATTCTCAATACAAAACAGATTATATGCTTTTTATTTACTATTGTTCCTTTGAAACTCCATTTTCATTTTTTATTGTTGACTAATTTGTGTTTTCAATAATAACAGTCATTCTGTTGAGATTTGCTCTGATCTGTTTCATCTTTTGTATTCAATTCAAAAGAGGAATTTTATTTATCTTGTTGTGGGCAATGAGCTTTACAGGGCCCTTGGAAGATTTCATTGAAGATAACACAATTAAAGCGCTTTCTCTTATGCTTAATACTCACATTACATTGAAGGGATTGATTGTGTTTTTGTCAGGGTGTTACAAAGCGAATTGGGGGAGGTATGCATGAACTGGCAGCTAAAGTTGATGAATATGCACGGGGTATGATGGGTCCTCTGGGGTCCACTCTTTTTGAAGAGCTTGGGTTGTACTACATTGGCCCTGTGGATGGACACAACATTGAGGAGCTAATTTGTGTTCTAAAACAAGTAGCATCTCTTGATTCAATGGGCCCTGTGCTGATTCATGTAATTACTGGTGAAAACCATGTAGTGGAATATAATCAGAGTAATATAGCAGATGGGCAGCAGGATGGTATTGCTTTTTTTTTATTTTGTTACATTTAGTTGCATCTCTCTGCTTTAGTTACCTAGCGTTTCAGAAAATAAAATCGCTTTGCGTGGCTTGAAAACACAAAATATACATGCACACACACAGAGAGACACCAATACTGGGAGGAATATCATTTTGTCTTCTTCTTGTTTTTCTTTTTGGTCAAACTTTTTTCATCTGTTGATGGAGTGACGTAAAAATTTTGTGGCTTCTTATGACTGAGTTACTGATGTGTACAGCATATAATACTCCATATATGCTAAAAAAATATTTCTTTCCGGGCTGTTCTTTATTTTGGGCTAAAATATGCATTGCTTGGATTTGGCCTTCATCTTTGGGTTCAAGTGGATGCTATTATTTTATTTTTTTTAGCGCAAAGCCATGTCTTCAGATCCTTTTGCATGTCAAAGGTTGACCGGCTCAGTTTTTTTGTGGCCTCACTTATAACATATTTGCGAACTATCAATAATGGTCAATTAGGTCTTACAGTTCTCACAAGTTACCTATTCTGTTTTTTTCAGGCTCTAGCAACTTTGATTCATTTCATCAAGCCAGTCAACGTCGAACATATAGTGATTGCTTGGCGGAAACTTTGGTCATGGAAGCAGAGAAAGATAAAGATATTGTGTTAGTTCATGCAGGAATTACAACGGAACCATCACTTCAACTGTTTCGACAAAAAATGCCAGAAAAATATTTTGATGTGGGTATGGCTGAGCAGCATGCAGTTACATTTGCATCTGGTTTGGCATGTGGGGGATTGAAGCCGTTTTGCATAATACCTTCCTCCTTCCTTCAGAGGGCTTATGACCAGGTTATTTCTCACCCTTATTTTTGTATAAATTATCATAGTAACAGCCATCTGTTCTTTACAGACAATCACGATTGTGAAGGGAAGTGTAGTTGTAGTTGAAATCAGAAATGATTTTAATGTGAAGCAGAAAGAAAAGGACTATTACTATTACTTCTATCATTATATGCATAACTCTCTCTCCGGGCATGTCCCCTTGGGAGTGTGCCTAGTCGCCTACTCATATGTGGAAGGTGTAATCAATGGGTGATTAGATATTGTGAGTTGGATTTTTAACATGTTATCTTGGGCTTTATGCAGGTGATCCATGACGTTGATCAACAGAAAATTCCAGTGCGTTTTGTCATCACAAGTGCAGGTTTGGTAGGTTCTGATGGTCCCCTCCATTGTGGAGCATTTGATATAACGTTCATGTCATGCTTGCCAAATATGATAGTCATGGCACCATCTGACGAGGTTGAGCTTGCGAACATGGTGGCTACTGCTAGTCATGTCAATGACCGGCCAATTTGCTTCCGGTATCCGAGAGGTGCTTTAGTTAGCAGCAACTACACTGCATGCAATGGAGTACCCCTTGAGGTAATTTCTTGGCATCCTATTTTCAGGATACATTACAGGTTGACAAAAGCCTATATAAATTTGAAAGGGGTAAAACTAATTGATGATTTGTCCAAGACCAAACTTAACCAGAGATCTCCACTTCCCCTAGAATTCTCCATTTTTTTTAAATTGTTGAGGCTCTCTTTTATATTTATATACAGATTGGAAAAGGGAGAGTTATTGTTGGCGGAAAAGATGTTGCTCTACTGGGATATGGATCAATGGTTCAGAACTGCCTACACGCTTACGTACTTCTTTCAAAGCTAGGGATTGAGGTCACAGTTGCTGATGCCAGGTTCTGCAAGCCCCTGGACATCAATCTTCTCAGGCAGCTTTGTGAAAACCATTCCTTCCTCATTACTGTTGAGGAAGGATCTATTGGAGGATTTGGTTCCCATGTGGCCCAGTTTTTTGCTCTTGATGGACAGCTTGATGGAAAAATTAAGGTAATTACTTCATGCAATGAAGAGATGTCGTTCTTCTTGAGTTTTTATTTCCTTGATTAAGGTAATTACTTCAAGCAATGCAGAGATGTCGTTCTTCTTGAGTTTTTATTTCCTTGATTAGGAAAGTCCAACTATTAAATATAAGAATTACATGCGTCCATGCGTGGTCCAGGAAGTTATGATAAATTACATAGATCAACATTAATATGAACATCTTTTGAATTTGGTGAAAATTACGTAAATCTCTTATTTACTTTCAAAGCCTACACAGAATTACAGCGTAAAGAACACAAGCCTCTCATAAATGATTTTAGCAAAACTTGGATGAGGTTTGGAAACTAGTTAGGAGATTTGGTTTTAAAGAAGTTCATGTAAGTTTGGAAATAGAAAAATATTTATAGTTCGTATCACTTCATTAGGAGCTTTTTCTTGAATGTTTTCCAACCTTGTTTCATCTATCTGTTTTGGTGCATTGTAAAACTTTTAATTAGTTATATCATTTTGTCTTTTTATCCAAAAAAAAAAAAAGGAAAAATATTTATGGTTATAATAAAACTCAAAGTAAGCTTGTGTAATTTATTACAAAATAGATTGTGGGTCCCGTATTCAGAGAGTTTAACTCCCATTGTCTATAGGTTATGCCTTGTGAATAGTAGGATTTCTTATGAACTCTCCAATATATATTGATATTGATTTTATTTTATCTGCCAACCATCTGATATCTTGATTCATTTTGGGAAACAACTCTGGCAGTGGCGACCTATTGCCTTACCGGACTGTTACATAGAGCATGCATCACCAAGTGAGCAGCTTGATCAGGCAGGACTGACCGGACACCACATCGCTGCCACGGCTTTGAGCTTGCTCGGCCGTCCCCGCGAAGCCCTTCATTTTATGATCCCGTGACTTCTACCATTACGAGATGCTGAAGGGAAGTTGATAGACGCATTCAAAGATTAATGGATATCAAACTCAACGGCCCTTATATTGGGTTGATTTACTGATCCCTTGACTTTTGTATATAAAATAATAGTTCACATGCGAAATCTTGAATACTATGGTACTTGTACAGTACAAATGTCAAAGTGAAATATGCCAATATGTTATATACACTGCAATAGCAATGACGCACCCAACTTGTTAGGAGGCAAATTCTCCATAACAAGTCTTTCACTCTCGAACAAAAAAGAAAACATAATTAATTTACCTTTTTCTCCTCATGTTGTTGTGTTAGTAAGGGTGCAGCAGATGTTAAATCTTCCTACTACTTGCTAGAGCTTATAAGGAAACAAATATATGCTAGAAATTAAATGGCATCAGAGCAACAAAAATTATTAATGTGGAAGACCCCTAAATTCAAGGATAAAAGCCATAGGTCTAGACCAAAGAAGATCAAATTTACTATGATTAAAATAGTGTACAAGAGAGGATAAACTGCAATAGAACTTGCCAATCCTTAGCTAGCCAAAATCTCGCATCTTCTATCACATCCCTGAACGGGTGCTCCTTATCAGATCCTCTCGTGAGAAGATTTATGGCTTCCACACAATCAGTGAATACAATATTTTAATCATAGTACCCTTGCTGACTCATTGGCAAGATTAGCTCATAGCAGTACTGAAAGTTTGGTTATCTTTGATCAACCACCACCTTCCATTCAGGAGGCGGTCGTTGATCATGGCTGATTGTTATCGTTTGTTTCTTTATAACCTAGTTTTTTAGGTTGTAATCCAGGTTTTCATTCTAAAAAAAAAATTAGTGTACAAGAAAGTTTCAACCACGTGCATAAACACGTGCAAACACTTAGTCAAACAACTAAAGCTACAAGCTTACAATATAGTACCAAACAGCTGAAAATATCAGAAAAACCGCCTCTCGCCATGAGCATATTTTCTCTTACATCAGGCTTTCAAATGACGATCCCACCATTGAAAAAGACGAATTTCTAAACTTGATGACCAAATTTCAGTTTGTCCAATGATTGACGAGTGCACAAATACTGACTTAACGATACTGACATGTGAAGCTGCTTTTTTTTCCCTCTTTCTCTCTTCTTTTCTCTCATATAACTACAACATAAGACTGCTCCAACCTCTCCGACCTTAGCAGGGCCTCTTTACCCAAAAACGTAATATTCACTCTCACTATTTAAATAAGTGATACACTGCCTCAAATTAGAAAACTCTGAGATAATATTCTTTCTCACTCTTTTTCCTTTTTTCCTATGTTTTTTCTTTCATAAAATAGGATATATATATATATATATATATATAATTTGGGCATTTCTCCATATAGAAAGAGAGCCTAAAACCCAACATGTTGATAGTTTGTCGATCAATTGACTCTTAAGAAAAATTATACCAAGCTTTCTAATGTGAACCTAAAGGGCAATTTTGTCACTTTGCATAAGACTGCTCAAGTATAGCTGGGAATAAAGGTCGGCCTTTCACGAGCTCAAGCCTAAACGGGCTATAAAACCCCCAATTTGTGAAGCCTACAACCCTACAGGGCTAGCCCTTCATGGGCTCAGGCCTAAACTCATTTTAACTCAAATAAAATTCACTTTCAAGTTTTACAATTTAGTTATTATTTTTTTTAAATTGAGATACATTATTTTTAAAATTCAAAAATTTTTAATTAAAATAATCTCTAATGTCCAAATTAACCTATTTTTTTTAAAGTTTAAATGAATAAATCATTGTAGAAAACCAAATAAATCAAACCATTTAATAAGTGTTAGCATGTTACTAACTTAGGTGTATTTTATATTGATAGTTTGATATAATGATATTACATATATTAATTTATTTTTAAAAAAAATTAAACAGCCTTAAAAGGGCCACCCCTTTTAAGCCTGCAGCCTTACAGGGCTGGCTTTTTTAGGCCCAACTACTTCTGGAAACTCTAAATCATAAGCCCAGTCCTTGATTGGCTCGAGCCTAAACGGGCTGGCCCAACGAGCTCAGTTAGATTTCCCAGCTCTATATACTCAAGTGGAGGAATTCCCAAAATAAAAGATATAGATTTGAAGCTAAAACGTGTTTCTATAGCTCAAAGCATTATATTAAAGGCCCAAAACATAAATATACACTGGGAGGAGGCAAGTTTAGTCACAGTCTTGCATATTTAGGCCCGAATACTTGTTTTAGCATGCCCTGGCAAGTTATGAACATAAATAGTGATTTGAAACATCTTAATGGGCTCGAAGAAGGTTTGCGGGGAATTCCAAGAAGCTTTACCTAAAGACAAATTCAACATGAGCCTGTTACTATTGAAAACTAGGGTTTGCTTAAGGATTGGAAAGGATATTAGATTCAGATAGATAATCTAATATAATTGCATGCTGAATATATCATATCATGAATGACAATCTGATTATAATATGGATTGGATAATATAATTCAATATTTGATTGAATATTGAATATATCATATCATGGATGACGATCAGATTATTACAGGGATTAGATAAGATTACGGGGTATATAAGGTATTCCTAATAACTACTAAATAAGTCCTAATGAAGTTAATGATTAAATGACACTTAAAACACTCATGAATGACTCTTGGCATTTAGCCTTATTAAAAAAAATGAAAATGATAAAATAAATTGAAAAACTGAAATTGACAGACTCAAGTTGAATTGGTCTTCAAGTAAAGTTTCTTGGAACTCTCTGTAAACCTTCTTTGAACCCATTAAGATGCTTCAAATCACTATTCACGTTTTTGACTTGCCAGTGCAAGCTAAAACATGCATTAGGGCCTACATACGCAAGACTATGGCTCAACTTGCCTCCTTCCGGCATATATTTATGTTTCAGGCCTCTAATATGGTGTTTTAGGCTCCAAAAACATGTTTTAGCTTCTTGAATTTACATTTTTTGTTTTAGGCATTCCTCCACTTAAGTGGTTTGATGCAAAATGATGAAATTGCCCTTTAGTTTCACATCATTTCCCTTTTTCTTTTTCTGCAACTTGATCATTATAAAAGTTTTTCTTTTCATAATTAATATTGCGTTTAAGTGATAAAAATAAAATATGGCAAATAAAAAAGGGAAAATCCCTTAAAAACACCATCGATCTAAATCCCAAATCAATGCAGCGAAATTGTGAAATCCCGATTTAGTGCTGTGTCAGTACAGATGAACAATGCTGGGTACATGCAAAGACAATTTTGCCCTTCAGCCCTCCCTCTCGCCACTTCAGAATAACAACACAAGACTCTTTATTAATAATTGCTGGTTCTTGATTAACAACTCCAGTTTTTTTTTTTTTACTTTCACAATAACAATACTGGTCTTGTTATTAACAACACCATATTCTACATTAACAACTCCCATTTGTTGTTTCATAATTTCGTAATTTAAGTTTCAGGGCCAATAACAACACCTCTTCCTTTATTAACAACACCGTATTTTACATTAACAATACTATATTTTTGAGATATGAATATGTGAAAGAATAAAGCGGAGTTGTTAATCAAAAATCCGGAGTTGTTAATTAAGAGTCTCATGCTGTTATTCTGAAGTGGCGAGAAGAAGGGCTGAAGGGCAAAATTGTCTTTTCGCATACCCAACATTGTTCATCCGTATTGATACAGCATTGAACTGGGATTTCGCAATTTCTTTGCACTGAACCGAGATTTAGCTATTTCGATGGTAATTTTAAAGGATTTTCCTCAGAAAAAAGATAAAAATAAAATATTTCTAACCTAAAAAAATATGTTTGCCTGTAAAGGCAGGGGAAAAAATTATAGCGGTAGGGAAAAAACTGAAACCAACAAGTGGCTTAGCCGAAGAGATTAAGCATTATAACCTAGAATTTGAATTCGCGTTATGTAGAAAATATTTTTTTTATAGATATGGGCATTATTTTATTGGAGGCAATTCGATTGATGAGCCTCCTCCAGACCTAAACTAGTTGTGATATACAGAAAGTATTTTAAAGAGTTAAAATTACAGAATTATGACCCTTTTGAACTTTAAAATTATGGACTGACGAGCAGAATATTTGTCAACTGAAGTCAAAGATCTTGAGTGAATTAAAAGATTCTAATTGGTAATTATAGTTAATGCAGGGGACTCTTATAGAAAAAGCCTGTCCCCAAAAGGGTCCATGCAAGAAAGGATCCATGTTTTTAGCCAAGAATAAAAAGGAAACAAAAATCAGAGCACACGCCATTGATTTAGTAAGCCAATGAAGTGAAAGGACGTGGCTAGCAAAGCGAGGTCCTTGGACATGAAACATGGAGGTTCAAGGTTGGGCCCACAAAACCCGCCTTGCATGGCTGACCCTTCTAAATTTTGCACGTCAATTGCCACCCTCTCCTCCGGCCCCCTCTCACCCCCTTCTCTCTCTCTTTCTGGCTCCCAGCTTTAGAGAGAGGAAGGAAAATTCCAGAAATTAGGGTCCCACCACCCCCTTCCCTACGCCTCTTCTTCATCCTCCGCCCTCACTCTTGGCCGCCGCCGCCGTTAATCTTGCCTCACCGGCCTTCGCATTATCTCCTTCTTCTATTCGCCGTGAGGGTCCCCGTGGGCCCCATCATCCTCTTCACAGCTAAGTACGTCCTCCTTCATTCTTTTCTGCTGCTTCAACCTGCTGATTCCGCGTTGTTTTCTTTTGTTTTAATTGACGTCTCTGTTTGTTTCGACTTTCCACCGTAAAAAAAATTCAGCGCCGAGTAATTTGCTTTTTGCCTAATAAGCGCATTTTCGGAGTTTGCAATGACAACGGGGAAATATTTTTGGTGCCGTATTCCTTTTTTTGGTTTGAACAAGGTCCCCGTCGTTTTGAACTTGAGATTAATCCTTTTTCAGGCCTAAGAGCGCAAAATTTTTTCACCTCTGTTAATGCGCTTGTCCGTATTCGAACTGATGAGTTCTCCTCTTTACATAGTGAGAAAGTGAGGCTGCTTACCCGTCACCACCAATCGAACGGAATTTTCAGATTTATGTGTTGTGCATGGTCGTTGGATATTTATACGCATAATGTTGTATGACTTAATCGAGCTTCATGCGATCTGCTCCGCAAATTTTTCTGAAAAGCATTATCAAAACAATGAAGACGAATGGATTCTAAATTAACTTATAAGTACCTAGTATCCGTTTTACCTGCTGACGCAGAGTTACTACTCAATGATGAATTGCCTCTTTCTGAAACTTGCATGTGAATCACTCCTTTTTCATGTATCTTGTGTGTAAAATTTGTTTTCATCAGCAATGGGAAAGATGAAACCGGGTGAGGGAATAGTTAAAGATGTCAAAGGAAGAGCTGCATGTTACAAACAAGACTGGGTTACCGGAACCTGTTCTGGCTGCAAGTAATTCATTTTCCTCTGCTTACATTTATATGCAGACTGGTAATTAATGTTTTGTAACGTCATTCTGAATTTAACCATGCTTAATCATTTTAATTCGGTCCTTGCCAGGATATTGGGTCCAACTTTTTACATCTTTTTCGCTTCTGCTTTACCTGTCATCGCCTTCGGAGAGCAGCTTAATAGAGATACAGGTAAACGTTTTTTCCCATAGCTAATAGGCTTGCGGTGCAAATGATGATAGTCGTTGAAAAGGCTTTAAAAACCATGTTTTTTCCAGATGGAGCATTGAGCACGGTGGAAACATTATTTTCTACTGCTCTTTGTGGAATTATCCACTCGATATTTGGTGGCCAGCCTCTGCTGATTTTGGGGGTTGCTGAACCCACCGCTATAATGTACACTTATTTGTACCAGATCTGCCTAAAAAGGCCAGAACTAGGTGCCAATCTGTATCTGGCTTGGGCGGGTTGGTAAGTTCCTTTTTTTTGGCTTTATCAATACTACTTGTTTATGTCCACGAGACAATAGTAGATATCTGGTCTAACATGCTCATCAACGTACAGGGTTTGTGTTTGGACAGGGATCATGTTGATTCTTCTTGCAGTTTTTAACACGTGCACGATTATCAACAAATTTACAAGAATCGCAGGGGAGCTATTCGGCATGTTGATTACTGTTCTTTTCATTCAAGAGGCTGTAAAGGTATATTGCTTCCTCTTTTCCAGCAAAATGATGGCAAATTATTAGTACTGTAATTAAATTAATGCAATCTAATTAACATTGATAATTGGTTGTAGTTTCCCATTATACTCAGATTATTCAATCATATCAATTGTGGATTGCTTACAGGAAATCCTCCTGAATCTAATAAATAAGTATGAATTATCATACCCAATCAATTATAATAATTACTTTGAATGGGTTAAAGTCAAACTAAATAAAATAGGAAACTACAATGAAGGAAACCACAGATCCATCACCTTAATCAGATTACATTGAATCGCAGGGACTGGTGGCCGAGTTCCAACTACCTAAGAACGAGAATCCACTGTCGGAGGAATTTCACTTCCAATGGCTGTATACAAATGGCTTACTTGCTATTATTTTCTCTTTCGGGGTACTCCTCACTGCCCACAAAAGCAGAACTGCAAGATCATGGCGTTACGGAACAGGTAAATGACATCATAACGAAGAAAGAAGCGTTTTATATACGTTCAAACATATTGTTGGCCGGCGTGATTTATGCCATAACTAGTTTGTTCTTCTCTGTGAGATTCACAGGGTGGATGCGAGCTTTCATAGCAGATTATGGGGTTCCAGCGGTGGTCTTGCTTTGGTCTGCGCTATCTTATATGGTACCAGCCAAAGTCCCACATGGTGTTCCCAGAAGGCTTGTTTGTCCCCTTCCTTGGGAAGCTGCGTCTCTGTACCACTGGACCGTAGTCAAGGTATTATTAGTGTCAGTTTGTTCTAGTTTTTTAAAAGTGTTTTTACGGCGTTCAAGGCAGGCGCGCGCTTTTCTGTTTCTTCCATATATTCTATTGATCTCACCATGCTATGGACGTACATTTCTCAAATGAGAAATGGATTCACTGGTCAAAATTGTGATGGGCAATTGACAACTTACTTGAGAGCCACGCAAGACATGTACAGAATCTATTTGACGATGAACTACGAACTGCAGGACATGGCTAAGGTACCAGTGCTTTACATCTTTGCGGCTATTATTCCTGCCGTGATGGTGGCAGGTTTATACTTCTTCGATCACAATGTAGCTTCCCAGTTGGCTCAACAAAAGGAATTCAACCTTCAAAAACCAGATGCTTACCACCACGATATGCTCCTGCTTGGAATTATGGTTTGTTGTTTTTGCCTCCAAAATTTAAGAAGCTCCTTCATAGAGGGTACAACTTTCTGATGATGTCTCTTATTATTTCATATTTATAATATCTGCATTCATTTTCTTCAGACTCTGATTTGTGGTCTTCTTGGGCTTCCTCCATCAAATGGTGTCCTTCCACAGTCACCTATGCATACCAAGAGTTTGGCAGTTCTTAAGAGACAGGTAATCGATATCATCTTTAATTTGCATCAATAGTTTAATCAATGCTGTAATAGGTTCTATAATTTAAACTCGAACAGATTCTTATTACCTATATAACTTGACTAATTCACAGTTGATGCGAAAGAGAGTTGTAAAAAAAGCCAAGGAATGCATTCAGGAACAAAGGAGCAACTCTGAAATATACGGACAGATGCATGATGTGTTCATAGAAATGGATACAGCACCAACGGTAAGCATGTTTTTCTTGTCTACTTTGGAAGTTGTGTGTACAACTGAAGGGGCATTAGAAGAGCATCTGAATAATCAACCTTGTTTGAAATTTGGAATGTGGAATTAACAGAAGCAAGAGTTGGCGACTTTGAAGGATGCCGTGATGAAACCTCATGAGAAAGACGGTGTAAAACAAAAATTTGATCCTGAGAAACACATTGATGCTTACTTGCCAGTACGTGTGAACGAGCAAAGATTAAGCAACTTTTTGCAGTCCTTCCTTGTGGGCGCATCCGTTTTTGCCATGCCTATTATTAGAATGATACCTACCTCAGTTCTATGGGGATATTTCGCTTATATGGCCATTGACAGTCTCCCAGGGAATCAGTTCTGGGAAAGGATGTTGCTTCTCTTTGTCACCCCCAGAAGGCGTCACAAGTAAGTCCTCTTCTATAAGGCACTTTAACTAATTCACGGAAACAAAAAACTGACAATTAACTTATTAAATATGTTATAAATTAAAAATAAAATCCACTTTTATTCTTATTGAAAAATATGTTTGAAAATTTAACGAGTGGGCAAAATTAAAGATGAGCATTAATTATCTTACAAATAACTTATATTTTGGATCAAGTTATTCTTCCATAAATACCATTTGTGGAAGAGAGTATATATATATATACACACGTCTCTGGGTACTTTCAAATGATTGATCTGATGTTTTTTGGGTATGTTTGGGGCAGGATTTTGGAAGGTGATCATGCATCATTCGTGGAATCAGTGCCATTCAAAACAATAGCTCTCTTCACAATGATGCAGACTCTGTATTTTCTGTTCTGTTTCGGAGTGACATGGATACCTATTGGTGGAGTATTGTTTCCACTACCATTCTTCATGCTCATAGTGATCAGGGAGCGCGTGCTTCCCAAGATATTCAGCAATGGCGATCTCCAGCAACTGGATTCTTCTGAGTACGATGAAGTTGCCGGCGCACCGCCTATGGATCCCATTGAAGTCCCAGATGATGTAGCGGATGATAAATCAGACGATTTCTATGACGCCGAGTTACTGGATGAGATGACAACCCACAGGGGAGAGATGAAACATAGAATGAGTTTCACAAGTGAAGACAAATACTAACAGGTAAAACAACTAGAACCTTCACATAACACCTCTGCGTCACAGCTAGCTTCCCATATATATCTTTTTTGCAGTAAAATATGGCATTCATAAGTGTATACAAAAGTAGACAGGTTGATCCAGATGATGCCCTCGGAACAAGATGATGAGTTTGGCTGTTGGTTGAGATATATACATATATATTGAGAGAGAGCTTGGGTTTTCATATTAAGAGCGATCCTCAGGAGAGTTTGTGCTCTGGATTCTTTGTATAGTCTATTAAGGTTGAAGATCAGATCAATCATCTTCTGTGGAGTCTGGAATGATTTGGTGGAGGAAGGAAAGGAATTGTTTAAAGTCTGAAACGGACTCTGATCAGTTTTAGCGGCAAAAGGAACTTGGAAGAGTTATTTTTCTTTTTTGTTTCCCTCCTTTGAGTAATTTATCAAAAGGGTTAGGTGGGTTTGGAGGAAGGGTTTTTATGAGAATGATATATGCAAGATCAAGGAAATGAAAAATTTTCTCACCTTCTACCATTCTTGATATATAATCCCTTAGGATGCGATGGCAACAAAATATATATCCCTTAACTAGGATGATAGATAGGATTACAATTTAATTTATTGTATCGTCATTACATTAATTAATTGAATGGTTTCAATACTTCTCCCTCTTCCTGGTGTTTATTATAGGCCATGCCTATTAATTCTCATTTATAAATAAAATAAAAACGGCCAACAGTATTAAATTTCTCTTAAAAATCAATCAATTTCCAATCCTACCCTTACAAACCATACTAAACTTCATGCTAATCTTAATTACTTTCTCCCTTATCAGATATGGGTATGCATGAAAAAAATATTTATTACTCATTGAAAACTAACAAGTTCCTCATAAAAAGTAAAATGACCAAGAATATTTGTTAGTTGATATCTTATTCTAGTAATAGTGAATAGAGGGATCGATGAATTACACAATTTTTTTTAAAAAAAAAACTACTAGTGTATAGAGTCCATCTCTTATAAGTAATAGTAGGGAATTTAAAACCGTCCAGTCCGATCTGGAGGTTGAACTATACAGACCGGTTCAACCTTTTTTTAATTAAAAAAATTAAATTAAATAGTTTTTTATTAATTTTATTCATAATTTTATATAAATAAGCTTAAAATCTTTACTTTCTTACTAGTCTAGCCCCAAGTTAGCTTTTATTTAACTTCAGTCTGATCCACTGACCCTTAACCCAATATCCTACAGATTCAGTACCCAATCCGATTTTCAATATCTTGAATAATAGTGCCTGGAGGGACCAATGAAGTACACAATTTTTTTAAAAAAATACTAGTATTCAGAGTCCTGGTCCTGGTCTCCTGGACCTTTTTAAATACATCTGTACCATTTTTTTTTCTTGCCATTGAAAATACCATTTCTACAATTTTATTTCTCCCGCGCATACGCACGCGCGCCCAAGTAGTGCTTTACCTAAAACTTGAACTTGCAAGTTGCAACCCCCTTTAGGGAGATGTTTGGTGCTACAATGGCATAAGGCTACTAATCAGTCACTGTTTTAATATATGTTTCCAGTGTAGCATCGCCTTTCTCTGAAACTATGAGGGGGAAAACCTTTTTTGATGAACTTATATCGACTAATTAAATATTGATATAGCCAGATATTCACTCAGCTTACTACCAGGGAAATAAAGGGCACAAGAAGAAATAACGGATTTAAAATATAAGAATGAGTTTTGCGAAAAAAAAGAGTGAGAGCATAGGTTTTTATCTTAATTTTCTAACAAAAATTCAAAGGGAAAATTCCAGAAAAATACAAAGGAAATTAGAAAAAGACAAAAAGGCTGGGTGAAATTCACATATCCCAAATCAGTGAGGGGTGAAGAATTTGGAATATGAAATCTTAAGACAATTACCTAAATATCCTCCTCCTAAGTGACAGCTAAATGGGAAATGAAGAGATACGAGAAGGTAGAGTTGAAAGGGTGTCAGAATAGAGAGTGATAAGAAAGCTTAGGGAGACGGGGAGACGACGCGAAGGACGGTGGGTCGACAATCGTCGATGGCGATTTGCGGTGTCGTCAACGAAGGCGAACGAGGCATTGTGCGGTTGTGTGTTCAGCTCTCCCTCTGTCGGAGCTTCAGTGGTCAATTGTTTCAGTTGACGGTGTTGGGCGGCGCGGGGCGACGAGTCGACTGTCTCACAGCAAATCGGACAGCAACTTGTCATGAAATATGTGATTTGACAACTAATAAATATATGAAGGTGTTAATCAACAGAACCATGTTGTTAATATAGAGCGGTTTGGTGTTATTACACATGGAACATCTATTTTTGCAAATTTTTTCCTACACACGTCTTCTATTGTCTGTGTGAATGGAAGATGTCAAAGATATTGCGTTTGGACAGTGACGCTAAAACTTTCCCATTTCTTGTTGGCCAGATGTTAATCAATGAAATAATGTCGTTAATAATGAATATGATCTTGTTAACTGTGGGTGAGGTGTTGTTTTGGTATCGAACTTGTGATTTGGCAACCACATGATTCATTAACGACTCTACCTGCTAGATTAACATCTTCAACCGAAAGCTTCTGCAACGTCCCAAGCTGTATGCCCGAAAACAACATATGAGCCATAATTAACAACTTCATTTTCTTTGTTTACGACTACGCTTCGTTCATTAACATCTTAATAGTAATAAGTTAGGAACGTAATAATGTAAATAGGAAAACACAACATCTCTCCCCAAATTAACAGTATCATCTTCACTATTAACGACTCTGTTTTCTCTATTACCATCTTGTGAGGAATAAGTGGGGATCATCCTAATGTATATGAAAAAACACAACATCTCTCCCTCAATTAACAACATTACCTCAATCGTTAACGACTACATTTCATCCATTACCATCTTGTGAGAAATAAGTTGGGAATATCCTAACGTAGATGGGAAAACACAACAAGTCATCTTTGATTAACAACATTACCTCCATCGTTAACGACTACATTTCATCCATTACCATTTTGTGAGGAATAAGTTGGGAATATCCTACATAGATGGGAAAACACAACAAGTCATCCTCGATTAACAACATGAGTTTCTTCATTAATAACTCATATTCCTCCATTAACATTTTCAAAGGAACAAGTAAGGAACGTCGTCATGTAGATAGAAAAACACAATATCTATTCACATAATAACATCATTATCTTCGCTATTAACGACTCGACTTCCTCCATTAACATCTTCGAAGAAACAAGTTAGGAATGTGGTAATGTAGATGGGAAAACACCTCTCTTCCCATAATAATATTGTTATCTTCGATATTAACGACTAGACTTCCTACATTAACATCTTCGAAGGAACAATTTAGGAAAATCGTAATGTAGATGGGAAAACACAACATCTCTCCCCATAATAACATCATTATCTTCACTATTAACGACTCATTTTTCACCATTACCATCTTGTGAGGAATACCTGGGAAGGTTATAATGTAGATGGGAAAACACAACATCTCTCCACGTATTACCAACATCAAATTCATTATTAACGATTTGACTTCCTTTATTAAGATTTTAGGAGGAACATGTTGGAATGGTCCAAATGTAGATGGAGAAAAATAACATGTTAGCCGCAAGTAACAACTTTATTTTCACTATTACAAACTCAACATCCTTCATAACATCTTAAAAGGAATGAAGTTGCCAAATCACAGGTTCGATCCCAAAACAACACCTCACTTATAGTTAACAAGATCATATTCATTATTAACGACATTATTTCGTTGATTAACATCTGGCCAACAAGAAATGGGAAAGTTTTAGCGTCAGTGCCCAAACGCAACATCTTTAACATCTTCCATTCACACAGACAACAGAAGACGTGTGTAGGAAAAAAGTTTGCAAAAATAGATGTTCCATGGGTAATAACACCAAACCGTTTTATATTAACAACATCGTTCTGTTGATTAACACCTTCATATATTTATCAGTTGTCAGATCGCATATTTCATGACAAGTTGCTGTCCGATTTGCTGTGAGACAGTCGACTCATCACCCCGCGCCACCCAACACCGTCAACTGAAACAGTTGACCGCTAAAGCTCCGACAGAGGGAGAGCTTAACACACAACCGCACAATGCCTCGTTCGCCTTCGTCGACGACACCGCAAATCGCCACCGACAACCGTTGACCCATCGTCCTTTGTGTCGTCTCCCCGTCTCCCCGAGCTTTCCTATCACTCTCTGTTCTGACACCCTTTCAACTCTGTCTTCTCGTGTCTCTTCATTTCCCTTTTAGCTGTCACTTAGGAGGAGGGTATTTAGGTAATTGTCTTAAAATTTCATATTCCAAATTCCTCACCCCTAACTGATTTGGGATATGTGAATTTCACCCAACCTTTTTGTTCTTTTCTAATTTCTTTTGTAGTTTTTTAGAATTTTCCCAAATTAAAACGTCATATTTATTGTGACAAAAATTTCTATCCATATGCAGTGCTTTCTCATTAAGCAAGCCGGGTGAGGGGCCTCTCCATTTCCCTTACCTAAACGGTTGAGATTCAATATCCTATACAAATTAAAAATTATACATAAAATATGTTAACAAAAGTATAAAGATACGAACAGTTATATCAAATTTAAATTTATTTATATATATTTTTGTTATTTAATATTATAATAATATTTTTATAGAATATTAAATCTCAACCATTCAGAGTTAATCTAACGGTGAGAATAAAAAAATGGAGGGAAGTGAATGATAAGGGAAATGGAGAGGCCCCTCTCCCAAGTAAGCCCTCCTTTAAGTTACGTTTTCTCTTGGCTTAAATTATCCAACTCAACGCATTAATGTACAACGTGTCGTTGGTAACAATAATTCAATTAATATTCAGTATTGATTATGATAATCAATTATTAAAGTGATAATTATTCATTTCACTTGGACTTGAATTTGTGTTGAATGAATGTGTAATCAATTCACTGACAAAAAAAATATAAATAATTGGCGCGACTGTGATTGCGGCGAGTTTTATAATACAAGCATGAATAATACGAGTATATAATAATTTTTACTATTCATAAGCATGAATAAAATAGTCTACTTCCGATCAAAAAATAATATAGTATACGAAGTTATGTGACATACATATTAATTTATAATTTATCGCTACAAACTAACGATTTTGACAGCGATACATGTAAAATAACGTGTTTATCCATCTCAATCAGCATTTATCGGGCTAAAGCTAATAATACAAAAGAAAGTTGGGAGAATGAATGGAAAAAAATTGGAAAAAAAAAAATTAAATACCACTTAAACTTTAAAATTTTAAATTGGTTTTGTTAACAATAAGAGTGATGAGATTAACAAAAAAAGGTATAGCAATTGACAACTCAGATTTTTGGGAAATCACTTATTTGAGATTTTAAAGTTTAAGTGGTATAAATGTCTTTTTCTCTAAAAAATTTGAATTTGTAAAATTTTATATCAGGTATTTTTATAAAATGAGTTATGAACTGCTTATCAAATCTCATAATTACTTTATCAATTTTTGATGGCAAACTTGATTTTGGATTTTGTAATTTCAAATTTTTTTTGTCATTTTCCCAAAAAGACCTTCCTTGGCCAACAATATTAAAAAAAAAAGAAAAGACAAGGCATCCTTTATTTAAAAAAATATTATATATAACTGAATATTTCATTAAAACGGTGTTTATAATCCTTTATGGCTATATATTGTTTTTATTATGTGTGCTGATATATTTTTTTGATTTGTTAAACCTTAAGTTATTATTCAGTAAAAAATATTACACTTGTAAACTTTTTAACAAAAACATGACAAGTGTAAAACTGTTCTGTTTTCAGCCTATATAGGGGGGGGGGATTTCAGTAAGCTAAGTCCCTATGTAACAAATTAATTTCAGTCAATCCTTAACATTTTTTGAAACTTCATAACACCCTATTATCAAAATGAAATTAATTTTTATGGATGAAAAGACAATAATACCCTTTTTTTTATTTTTCAGAAGAGTATTTATAAAATAAATAAAAAAATTCAAAAAAACATAGGGAATCAAAAACTTTTTTGCCATTTACAAGATAATTATGAAAATTCACAAGATAAATATGGATATTTATGAGATAAATACAGGAAAGGAGTTAAAAATATTTTGGCCATTTACAAGATAAATATGAAAATTCATAAGATAAATATGAGTATTTACAAAATAAATAAAGAGATTTAAAAGAACCCAAAGAGTTACAGATATTTTGGCTATTTAGAAGATAAATATGAAAATTTATAAGATAAATATGACATTTACAAGACAGACAAAAGGATTCAAAAGAACCTAAGGAATTAAAACATTTTAACCATTTACAAGATAAATATAAAAATTTATAAGATAAATATGGGTATTTACTAGATAAATAAGATAATTTATAAGATAAATAAAATAAAAATATTATTATCTTTTGACTACTCAGTCATAAAAATTAATTTCATTTTAACTATTAGAGTGAAGTTAAGTTTCAGAAATTTTTACCGAGTGAAAATTGGACTGAAATTTTCCCAATATAAGGATTGTAATCCGCCACGCCAACAACAGATTCTGATTTTAATAAATAAATTTATTCTTTTTATATTGTGAAATTTGATTTTGTTTTTCATAGTGTCAGGGAAAAAACATAAAATAGAAAAAAAGGGAAAATCTCATTTAAATACCAAATGAAACCGTAAAACCCACAAAAGTCTGTTGATACTTGAAAATAATATAAAGATGCAGGTATCAAATTGAGATTTTAAAATGTTGTTACTTTTACTATTTTACTCATCAATTTTTTTTTAAAGCAAAGGTGCTTCTTGCCAAAGCACCAGGAGCCGGTCGAACTAGACCCTCCAGCAGCTTGAGCTTCGGCCATCGGCTGCAAGAGCTCCAACACCATGGGCCTTTTTTTGGAGTGGGGGAATTCTTTTTTATTTTCAAAAAATTGTTTAGGGGGTAAGGGGTGGGATCGAACCCACCCCACCCCACAGCAAAGAGGCTTGGTGGCTATTGGGCTATCAAGCTTCTTTAATATATATATATATATATATATGTATGTATGTATATATGTATAATATAAATAAAGGTTTAATGGATTTAATAAAATCAGTAATGAAAATAATAAAATATGTAATGGTATTGACTGAATGAGTAATATGTATATGTATAACATAAATAAAGACATAATGGTGTTAACAAAATTAATAATGAAAATAACAAAATGCATAATGGAATTGACTAAAAAAGTAATATATATATGTAAAATATAAATAAAGGCATAATGGTTTTAACAAAATCAGTAATGAAAATAACAAAATGTATATTGGGATTGACTAAACGAGTAATATGTATATATATAACATAAATAAAGGCATAATGACGTTAACAAAATCAATAATGGAAATAACAAAATGTGTAATGGGATTGGCTAAACGGGTAATATGTATATGTAAAATATAAATAAAGGCATAATGATTTTAACAAAACAGTAATTGAAATAACAAAATGTATAATGAGATTGACTAAATCATTACGAGTATACATATGACATTAAAGCCATTATTTATGTTATACGTATACATACTATTCTTTTAATCAATTCCATTACGCATTTTGACTAAATCATTACGAGTATACATATGACATTAAAGCCATTATTTATGTTATACGTATATATACTATTCTTTTAGTCAATTCCATTACGCATTTTGTTATTTCCATTAATGATTTTGTTAATGCCATTATGCCTTATTTATATTTTACATATACATATTACTCTCAATCACATTAAGCATTTTGTTAACGCCATTATGCCTTTAATTATGTTATATATATACTCTCTTCGATCCTATTTATAAGCAACTTTCCCATTAATTGCGTAAAACAAACTGATAGTTAAAAGTAATAAGTGTGTCAAAAATGCCATGTTTTTTCCATATATGCCCCTACTTATGAAAAGAGTATATGAGAGAGAATATATAAAAAGTATAAGAGATAATGAGTTTTTAACAAGGGTAAAATAGGAAAAAAAAGCTTACATTTTCAGACAAAAAGTGAAAGTTGCTTATAAAAGGGACCAACCCAATGAGAGAGAAAGTTACTTATAAATAGGACCGAAGGGAGTACATATTACTCGTTTAGTCAATTCCATTATACGTTTCGTTATTTTCATTACTAATTTTGTTAAAATCATTATGCTTTTATTTATATTTTATATATACATATAGCTCATTTAGTCAATTTCATTATGCATTTAATTATTTCCATCACTGGTTTTGTTAACGTCATTTTGCCTTTATTTATACTATATATAAATAATAATGCATATATATATTAAGGGCATCCTTCTTTGATAAAGGAGTGAGATGGGTTTGATCCCACCCATTTGCAACTTCAAACATTCTTTTTTTAAAAAAAATTGCAACCCCCAAAAAAACCTTCAACATTGGAGCTCTAGCTCCTGGCTGCAGGAGGTTAGGCCTCCGAAAGGTGTCGGACTGCCGACTGAAGTTTCGACAAGGGCACCTTTATTTTTTTTTAAGGAAAAAATTAGGGGTAAAATGGTAAACTCACCCAAACTTAGAAATCTCAATTTGATACATGTCACTTTTAAGCTTTTTTGAAGTGTTAACAGATTTTTATGTGTTTTACAAGTTCAAATGATATTTAAATGATATTTTTAAAAAAAAAAAAAGGTCATGCTTATATTTTTATTTAAAAAGGGCAGAAAAGAGTAAGGAAAACGTCGTCGTGTAGCCAAGTCAAGGCCTTTGCGAGGAGGACACAACAAAAGCCCTTGCTCCCAGATTCATCGAGATCGATCAAATAAATCAGCCACAGCCTCAAGAAGTAAAAGAGCATTCGCGCAGTGAATCAACGAGAGGGATCAATGGCGTCGTTCTTGCAGTCATTTCTGGATCCAAGGAAGAGCTGGTTGGCTGCTCAGCACATGAAATCCGTCTCCACCCGCCTTCGCAAATTCGGTTGCTCCTCCTCCCTTTTCCCCTATCTCTCTCTTTTCGAATCCCTAATCCCATTTCTTTTTTCAAACCATTCCCTATATCACTGATTTTCGGATTTATTTTTCTGTTTATTAATGTTAATTTTGGGAAATAGGGCTCCGATATGATGATCTTTATGATCCGTATTACGATCTGGATGTGAAGGAGGCCCTGAATCGGCTGCCTAGGGAGATTGTTGACGCACGCAATCAGCGTCTTAAGCGTGCCATGGACCTTTCCATGAAGCACGAGTACCTCCCTGATAATCTTCAGGTTCATCTCCTGTTCTTTGTGCTTCCTATTTTGTGCCTTCTGGCCATTATTTCCTTGATTGGTCCTCGCATAACTAACATGTGGATATCTAGAATTAGTTTCGAAGCTTTTTGTTTCCTGGAAATATTGCCGAAAATGTTTTTTGGAAAGAAAAAAAGTCTATTGAATTTCTGATAATTATACTTGAGGGGTGAAATGAGTAACTGGTCTGGCCTTGGATTAGATAGCGAGGTAGGAGAGGGTCTTAGTTTCATTAGCAATTGATTTTAGAAATGCTGAATATATGACAGAAATGTTAATATTTTGAACAAATGGACGAGAGTGACATATCGGAAGTTGAAACCTTGGATTATGCATTTTTCTTGCATATATGCAAAGGGATACTTTCATGACTGGCATCCCCACTATCATTCAAAGCCCGAGTTTAAATTGTACAAACTGCTTTTAATAATGTAAATGCTAATGTCTTTCTCGTTCATGACAGGCGATGCAGACACCATTCAGAAGCTACCTTCAAGATATGCTGGCCCTTGTAAGTATTTCCGAATTAGATAACTAGATGTCTAGATATGTGGTGACGGTGGTGGGTGTTCCATTGTAAAATTCCTCAGCTGATTTCACATGTTAGGATTGTATCTATTATTTGCTTCATTGTCCTGTTTTTCTGTGCTTACCAGAGGAAATAACTTGAGAACGTTAATCATATTTTTCGTTTTTCGTGGCATGGATCTTTTTTGTCTAATCTCTGTTGCCCCAATGTACCTGACTGTCTCATTGTCAAGTGCTTCATGACTTGACAATATTTTGCCATATCTAGGATTTTATTTTTCCCAATTCATTCTTGACTTGGCACAATTGTTAAGGTTAGAATGAATGTACCATTTGTTACATGACTATATTGGCATGTGACACGTGTTGATAATGAGCCAAAACAATGTTTTATGCTAAAAAATAACCTTTCCTATGGAAGAGAACACATGCAGAATAATATTCCCCAGAGTAATTGTTGAGTCTGGCCTGCGCCCAAAGCTCCAAACTCATGCTTATGTAATTGTTCTAAGAATGATGTCCTTCAAAAGAATATTCATGTTTGTGTTGAGTTGGCCGCTTGCGTATTACTTTTTGTTTCTTTTTTCTTTTTGTGAAACATGTCTCAAGACTTTTGCTATACGAGCCGCTTGATATCAGTATTGTGCAGAGTTGCTTGAATATGAAGAAGTATTAATGTCCAATCATTGTAGTAACTGCCTCTAAAATGCTTTGCTGCCCACGTTTTGCAGGTGAAGAAGGAGAGAGCAGAGCGTGAGGAATTGGGAGCCTTGCCTCTTTACCAGAGAACCATTCCTTAAGAGCATCATATCTTTGCTTGAATCTGCTTCGATTGGAGCGGGATTTAGTTTGAAATTGTGTTGTTGTTTGGTAGTTTCTTTTTAACTTGTTCTTCACTGGGAAAGAAAGATGGACAACCTCTTTGCCTTTTCCAAGTTCATGAACCGCATTTTTGAAAGTCAGGACATTCGTCCTCAGACGCTATCTAATAAATACATATAAACCTTGCACATGTCACTTGCATGTTGGGCAGAAGTTGCTGTTCCAAAATACTCCTTCCGGAGTAATGTTTAAGCCCAGCAATGCATACAATCTGGAAATCAAGCGTCACATGTCAGATGGCGCTTAGTAAAACTTGATATTTGAACTTATTTGTGGCATTTACCTCGCTACATGAAATGCTGGATATGACATTGATCTGTCTAATAAAATAATTCAAAAAAGCACAATTGAATCAATTGATTTTGTTGGATTTTATACATGCTTGTCTTGTATTGAATTTCGCGCATGTGTCTTAAGGCATGTTTGGGATCACGATTTCTTAAAAAATAAGTCCTTATTACGCAAATCGAGATAAAACTTCTCTCACATACTTACCTCGTATACTGTGAATTACGATTTATAAGTACTTATTGTCCAAAAATAAGCTATTCCAAACGAGCACATATTTTTTAGGAGAGAATAAATTAAACTTCCAAGCATCAAATCCAACATGAATGAAACCAAACGCTGCCCTTGTTAATGACTATAAGCCTCTGATTGTGAATATTGCTTGCACGCCATCTATTCTCACTAGTCAATATATTGATTATTAGGGTGTGTTTGGTTTTTTTTTTTGGGTTGGGTACATTACCTTTTTGAGTTGAAGGAATTTAAATCTTGAGCGGGAATCCAAAATTTGAAAAGAATGAGAAAGTAAATTTGGGTGGGAACCCAAAATTTAAAAAAATGAGAGAATAAAGTTTGGATTTCTTTTGTCCAAAATTGTAATTTCCCTCCCCTCCCTCCCCTCCCTCCCCCCCCCCCCCCCTTCCCTCAAACCAAACACATCCTTAAAGAAAGGGGTAAGAAGCCGGGATGATCGAGGGAGTGGAATGAACCAATTCCAAGTTTTTGGTAAAAACGACAAACTTCTTTTTGTTGCTGTGCCTCTTCCATTTCAGAGAATCCTCCACAACGTCACGCCTCTTCTTCCACTTGTTACGATAAAAAGGAGGGCAGTGTCTATTTTTTCAATAATTGAGAGAGGAAAAGCTCATTTAATTCATGTCGGTGTGGGCTCATAGCACCATTATTGAACAATGATGAAGTGAACTTAATCTGGGGATAGAGATTCATGGGATTGGTCCCCCTCTCAGACACAAGCATATGAGCTCATATGAGCCCATGAATGAGCTTCTCTAACATTGTAGCGTTGTCCGTCAAATCACTCGGTTAGCTAGCTAGCTTTACCTAATTGCAATAGCACGTGCTTCCATGACCCGTGCTTTCTTGACTTCTTCAATTTTTTCACAATCCATGTCTGTTCAATCATTTGGCCAAATTAAAGGGAATAAATAAATAAATCACTGTTAAAATCGGGCTTCTTTTAGTTTCAAGTGCCAACTGAGAAGAAATGCTCTGTTTTATTTCCAAAAGTGATTGTCGGCAGTTCAATATCAACTCACATTGGTTGCTCCCATACTTTTTTTTTTCCATTGCCCTGAAACTGACTACGCATGAATGAAGCAAAGAGACTAGAGAGTGGAGTGTTTTAATTCTTAACAACTTTGGTGTATATTAACAAGATCCAGATCCGTCCTGGCTTGTATATCATTCAGGATAAGATTCAGTACTAAAGTTTTCCAACATAAGATCATGCACTGCACATGTTATGTCCCTTCCTTGCATCATACCTGTTGATGAGATCAATCATTCTTCATTCATATCATAACTGCTCTATTAACTAGCATCACTTGTTTGTTTGATTTGCTAACCACAACTCAAACCAAAACTATGCAAAAAAAAAAAAAAAAAAGCCCATATACTTTGATGAGCATTCCTTCTTTATATAATATTGATTTCTCTGAGCTTTATAATATATTTTTCAATATCTGTACGTCTAATACAACAAAAAATTGGTCATGCAAGTCTCCCGCTCGGAGAGGACCATATATCAAAATCATTATTACTTGAAATGACAGAAACACCCTTTGCATGATGCAAAATTGCAAATGTAATGGTATGGGGGAGATATGGCAGGCAGGAAAAAGGGTAAAAAAGAAGGAAAGGAGATACAGAAATATCAACCAAGCGGGTTTGGCGTAATGGCCATCTCACCTCGTCCCTTAACCAAGTGACGGGGGTTCAAATCCACCTTAGGTATGAAAAAAATTTCTTGGCCATTGGCAATCCTTAAATTGAGATCAATACCGCGAGGGGAATAAGGGATTAGTCACTGCTGCAGCAATAGATACCCTGGTGCTTCACCAAATAAAATGACAGAAATACCCTTCGAGCTAAGCAAAGGTAAGGACGATAAAGAGAATGTGAGATTAAACCGGTTTTAGCTGCTTAGTTTTCTTACTCACCGCAAGCCAAAAAAAAAAAAAAGTTTTCAAACTCACCAATTACAACAAGAGAGACCGATTCATTTAATGAAGACCGAATCGTAGCAAGCAGTGATTTTATATTATGATTATAATTGAATGCACGAGATGAATGGCATAACTGCAATTTCACGCAAAATCCAAGTGCATTCTGGTGAGTGGTCATGCATATAAGCCCATGCTCGGCCCTGCACTGCACCAAGCAACATGCTTCTTTGCAAGTAAACCATTTCTCACAACATGGCTTCCCTTATCTTTCTGTCTCTTCTTTTGTTCTCCTCCTCCTTCCATGTCTCCTCCTCCTTTTCTGACGGTAAGCAAGCTACCAGCTTAGCTTCATTTTGGAATTTTTTTTTTCCTTTGTATAAATCCACTGGCATCTAAGGCTACTGGCAACCGACTAGTGCAGCTCACGGCATTTTGATTTCAAACACTTAATTTCTCTACAATGATGCAGGGTTAGTGGCAAATGGGAACTTTGAGCTGGGCCCAAAGCCGTCGGACATGAACGGCACGGTGGTGATCGGCGGAAGCCGGGCCATACCGGAGTGGGAGATTTCAGGCTTTGTGGAGTACATAAAATCAGGACAAAAACAAGGTGATATGTTGCTGGTGGTCCCAGAGGGAGGATTTGCAGTGAGGCTAGGCAATGAGGCGTCCATTAGGCAAAAGTTAAAAGTGGTTCAAGGAATGTACTATTCCATTTCCTTTGTAGCTGCGCGTACCTGTGCTCAAGAGGAGCAATTAAACGTCTCTGTTTCTCCTGACTCTGGTGTGCTTCCAATGCAAACTCTGTACAGCAGTAATGGTTGGGACGCTTATGCATGGGCCTTCAAGGCCCAATACCCAGTGGTTGAAATGCTCATTCACAACCCTGGTGTTGAGGAGGACCCAGCTTGTGGCCCACTTATTGATTCAGTTGCTATCAAAGCCTTGTACCCTCCAAGACCTACTAACAGTGAGTTCTTAAACCCTTTCTTCTTCTTGTTGCTGGTAAATATTGGCATGTCTTATTGGTTGCCATTGTTTTTTGGTGGTCCAGATGGTCTTTAATGTCCCCCACAGACGTAAGTAGATAGGTTGTTCAATGATATTTATGTAACCCATAATAATGCATACTCTATTCTGTAATGATTACTCATACAAAACAGAGTAACTTTAAATTATGTCTGGCTCTTAATAGCAATCTGATTCCAGTTTTTACTGTCAGGCATTAACTGCTAGGTAAAGGTTTGAATTTCACTTTCCCTGATAGATGTCAGGAAAATGTTATGGTATGGGTGAAATCCTAGTAATGTGGTTGGTGATTCATTAATGTGAGATTTTAATATTGTGTGCAGAGAACATACTGAAGAATGGTGGGTTTGAAGAAGGACCTTATGTGTTTCCAAACACATCTTGGGGTGTGCTTATACCACCAAACATTGAAGACGACCATTCGCCGTTGCCTGGGTGGATGGTGGAGTCTCTGAAAGCCGTGAAATACATAGACTCCGATCACTTCTCGGTGCCTCAGGGGAGAAGAGCGGTGGAGCTGGTGGCCGGAAAAGAAAGTGCGATCGCCCAAGTGGTCAGAACTGTGCCTGGCACAAGCTACGTGCTTTCATTTGCAGTGGGAGACGCTAAGAATTCATGTGAAGGGTCTCTGATAGTTGAAGCATTTGCAGGGAAAGACACCATAAAAGTGCCGTATGAATCCAAAGGAAAGGGGGGGTTTAAGAGAGCAGCCCTTAAGTTTGTGGCAGTGGGCCCCAGAACTCGCATAATGTTCCTGAGCACATTCTACACAATGAGAAGCGATGACTACTCATCCTTGTGTGGCCCTGTGATTGATGATGTTAAGCTGTTGAGTGTACGTAAACCGTAAGAAATGGATCTAGAGATATCAGTCATAATTTTTAGTTATAAGCCTTTGGTTTCGCGTATTAGCGGCGTATAATTATGTTTTTGTTTTGCAAGAGGAATATAGCAGGGGTGTGTTCTTGGTTTCATGTATTGAAAATAAGAGAGTATATACTAAATCATGTTTCGACGTATCCTCGGACCAATAACTCAAACAAAAAAGTAAATATAATTATATTAAATATAGTCATAATCATAATGGTAGAGTTTTTCTTGTTATAAACAGCACCAATCCGGGAGAAAAATGACACTCAATTTAAGAATAAGCAGTATAATCATTTTTTATAAAAAAAAGGATATATAACTGAAGCACATAACAAAGCAGATTTAACAGGAAATGAAAATATTATATAAAAAAATCATAAAAAATTAAGGAAAAGTTTGAGGAAGGGATTGTATAACAGAAGCACAATTTTATGATATATTTAAAAAAAAATCATCATTTCATGATTATAAATATAGACGCTCAACTTTGTAAAAAATTAACATTGGAATTAAGTAAATTTTATAAAAAAATTTCAACAGTTAATTATCAAAATTACAATTTCTAATTGTTCGTAATGCAGTCAGCAGTGAATTATTATAAATAATTTTATAATAGATAGATTTTTAAGTATCTGGCGCGAATAAGGCCGGTAGATCACCACGTCAAATTCACGCAGGAGATTTAATCGAACGGTGGAGATTGCTGCGTCAGCTGGACGCTTGACTAGGGCGCGCCCGCAGTTGAAAACCTCCCTTATAAAACCCGTACAGAGGTCTCCCCTCTTCCAAGTTCAAAATTTGTCCCAGCTCTGCTCTCCTCATTGCAATTCCACTCCCATGGTGCGTATCTTTGTTGGTGTTCTCCTTTCGCTCCAAAATCTCTCTGCGTTGTCTTTCGTTATTCTTATGATTTTCCAATTTCCAATTCCCGCCCGACCGGTATGGCTATCGAATCAGCAATCCTTCCTTAACGAGGTTTATTCTGGTTTTCTTTTACTTTTATGCAGGCTTTGCCGAATCAGCAAACCGTTGAATATCCCAGCTTCAAGCTCGTAATCGTTGGTGATGGTGGAACTGGTGCGTTTGATATCCGTACATTTCATTTTTTCTTACTTTCATCTGTGTGGTTTGTTAGGGCTTCTAGGTGTACTCATATTTTGAATCAATTCTGGTAAAATAAGGCAACCGTTCATCTTCATGTTGTCATCTGGCGTACGTGTTGAGCTTTAAAATTTTTCGTGGCACAACTCTTTGGCGGTTAGGGTCCGGAAGGATATCTTTCTACGCGGAAGTCATTTTTTTTATAAACTTACGCGTCCTGATTAATTTGCCAAGAAGTTTTGTACCTCGTGTGCCTTTGTATTTCTTTGACTGTTGTATTCGTCTCTAGGTTGGGGATTGATGAATGCATTTACAATTGATTTAAAACTCCTAGTCTTTCACGAGGTGATCAGCTTTTGTTTTGTTGAATTTGTTTTTGAATATTGCAGGCAAGACGACATTCGTGAAGAGGCATCTAACTGGAGAATTTGAGAAGAAATATGAACGTAAGATTTATAATTGCATATGTTAACTGCGAGCGATCGTAGTTCTCGTTAATATTGATTTTGGCTCACTTTTGTATTTTGTCCGCAGCCACCATTGGAGTTGAAGTCCATCCCTTGGATTTTTTCACAAACTGTGGGAAGATTCGATTCTACTGCTGGGATAC
This sequence comes from Inga oerstediana, assembly GCA_963210345.1. Lineage (NCBI taxonomy): Eukaryota > Viridiplantae > Streptophyta > Magnoliopsida > Fabales > Fabaceae > Inga > Inga oerstediana. The sequence goes on from OY723405.1 coordinate 6,271,093, forward strand.
AGCTGGACAAGAGAAATTCGGTGGTCTTAGAGATGGATATTAGTGAGTTTATTCATAAAGCTTATTATTTCAGTTTGTTTGGAAACTTCTCTTCATTTGAAGTGTTCAAGTTCACCTGGTGTGTTGTGGCATTATGAATGCATATATGTTGTAGAATTTTATTTTGAGCATATGAATATCTCTATAATTATGAAATTATTGATCTCTTATGCTTGCCTCACCCACGCATATTTTATTCATTCATTGATTGATTGTAATAGCTTTGAATTTGGCTATTATTTCCTATGAAAACTGTGCACAACGTCTCTGATTAGATTCCCACTGTTTTGGCGTTTCCATTAATGAAAGTTCCACCTCACTGGGACTATCATCCTAATTTGATCAAGATAATTAATCTTTACGTGTTATTGAGTCTAGTATTTCCAGCACGACAATTTTTCATTTGCAGGTTCTAATTGGGTGATGACATCGATGAAAAAATGCATTCACATTTTTTTGAGTGTATATCTGCTTTGTCCCGTTTATAAATTTTCAGCGTGATGTTTTCCATATTGCAGTATCCATGGGCAATGTGCAATTATTATGTTTGATGTTACTGCACGGCTGACGTACAAAAATGTTCCAACTTGGCATCGTGATCTTTGCCGGTCAGTAATTTAAACTCATAAACCTTTTAGCTCCCAGTAGTAATAATCTACATCAATAGTATCTTATGGATAGTCTGCGCATGCAATTTCAGGGTCTGCGAAAACATCCCAATTGTTCTTTGTGGTAACAAGGTTGATGTCAAGAACAGACAGGTGAAGGCAAAGCAAGTTACTTTCCACCGGAAGAAGAATTTGCAGTACTATGAGATTTCAGCAAAGAGTAACTACAATTTCGAGAAGCCTTTCCTGTACCTTGCCAGGAAACTTGCTGGGTTAGTTGCCACTCTTCTAATTCAGACATCAATTTCGGTTTCTTTTGTCCAGAATGTATGTAACTTGTTTATTTCCTGTTGCCTCATTTTTGCAGTGATGCTAACTTGCACTTTGTAGAATCTCCTGCCTTGGCTCCACCCGAAGTTCAGATTGATTTAGCTGCACAACAACAGTAAGTTCCCGTGCAAGTCTGTGAATTATGAAAATTTTAAGCGATGCTATGATTTTGTACCCATAATTTAATTGTAAAGTGGCAATCTTTCTGAAGAAATATCTGGCCGAATGTGTCATCGGCGGGCTGGAATTACAGTTGCTGGATTTATATACGGGGCTAAAAGAAATTAATCCACCCGACTCAACTAATCTCATTGTGTTTAATGAACTCTTATTTCCTCCTCATTATAATACTCTGTTCTTGGTAGTTTCCTGAATTTCTGCATTGGTGGCTTTGCAGGCACGAGGCTGAGCTTGCTCAAGCTGCTATTCAACCCCTTCCTGACGACGACGATGATGCGTTTGAGTAAATTACATTACTGCAGAGCATATTTTCATAGACTTGGCGTCTGTGGAACTTTCTCCATACATACTGCTATTTCTGTATTCTAGGATATCTCAGGATGTGAAATCTATCGTTTGATTTTTTTTCCCAACATAACAACAAATTTAACACCACCGGTCGTTTAGAGCTAAGATCTGCTATCGTCGTAAGTTTGAACGGATGTAAAGCTAACCCCCTGTTCTGTTGCGGGGGGCACGTGGCATGATACTTATGCGCGGAGGGAAAGGTCGTGTAAATTACGGTATGTGAGCCTAATCTTATGTTACAAAATGATACGCTAAAAGATTAGCGAGGGTCGAATGTACTTAATCATTGGAGTATATATTTGCTAAATAAGAAGCGAATATTTATCTCGCTTGAAATTTAGTGGACAATGGATGGCGAAAGTGCTACAGTGGTGGAAATATGCTCGGTTAAGTTTAGGTTACTTTATAGCTAAATAGGCATGGGCTTGGGTGAATATTGAATGGGTAGGGTATAAAACTTACGGTTAAGATTAAGTTAGTAATTTTATAAATAGTTTATAAAATAATTTTAATTGATATTATATATAATTATACATAATAGTGCAAACCTTTCTCAAAGACTAAATAGGTCAAATACTAACAATAGGCATGAGCTTGACTATTTACTAAATAGGTTAGGTTAGGTAGTGGCCTAATCTATTTTCATCCTTAGTGGCATATCATCATTTTGTCAATATAGTCAACTCTAAACATACTACATAGTGCTCTTTGTCCCTATAGTGACCCTAACTAAGGGTGTTAATAAACCTAGCAGTTTGGTTCAGCTCGAGAAAACCCAATCTGGTAAAAAGTGGTCTAATGCAAAACAATAAACTAGACGACTCTTCAAATAAAATTTGGTGGCTCAATGGTCAGTTATAATTTTAGAATGCAAGTTGTTGTAGGTTCAAATACCAGCTTCACCACTTGCCCTAAAATATTATGGTCACAGGCGATTGTCGTATTCGTGATTAGAGTTCTGGTGCCGGCTAGCCACCGGTGGGACCTGTGAAGAAGATTTTGGGAATTTCTTTTAAAATGAAGACATTTATCTTTTTCTTGAATTTTGTTTTTTCCCTTGATTTTAAAATCTCAATTATGGATTTCATATCTTTATATGGATTATTGAAATTCAGGTGCCCATATATTCTTTTTGTATTTTTGAGGTTTTTTTTCTTGTGGTTTTCTCGTCTTTTTGGGCAAAAATCGGTTTTGCTCAATTTTGAGTTTGATATTGTGTGTGTTTGGGATAGCGGTAGGAAAAATGACTTATTGTGATTCTGACTTATTAAAAATGACTTAAAAGAAAAGTGAATTTTTGATTCGTGATTTATGTTTGGATAAGCAATTGAAAACATGCTTTTTCATAAGTGAAAACATGTTTGGATTAGCGATTGTATAAGTGCATTTTAAAAAAAAAAAGTTGAAGGGCATTTGTATAGTCTTCAAATTTTAGATAGATCATATATGCGATATCCAACAGTAATATATCATCTGGGCCTGGAAGATATCTAAAATGCAAACTTGTAAATCATAAAATGAAGTGCAAACTAGGAATGAAATTTCAGAAATTATAACAACATAAACACATTGTGATTCACTCTATTATGCCACTAGAGCAAATAATTCCCAATCTAGAATTTCAATGGCCACAATTGTAGTACGAAGTCCAAACGTAGGTAACGTTGAGCTCAAACACCAAATAACTTAGGAAATTACATAATTTCACAAAAAACGATTACATAACTAATTGGGATCATAAATTCCGTACAAGTTGCTGTGTAATCATGTCACGAATGCGATTCATTCTGGTTGAAGATGTCGCAGCAACATTGGACGAGGAAGCCGCATCGTCTACAGTATTATCATCTCCCTGAGCTACATTGCCACTTTCTGCTTCGCCAAAATCAACATCACTCTGAGAATTTCTCCTAATAAAGTTATGAATGGCCATAGTTGCCACAACTAAGCGGACTTGCGTTGGGTAGGAGTATTTGCGCATTTTTTGCAATAATTCGAATTTATTCTTCCACACGCCAAAAGTCCTTTCAATAGTTGACCGCAAACTTGAATGATAGTAATTGAAGGTCTCTTTAGCATTTGCCAAACCAGGACGACGCTGAAATTCTGCCAGGTGATAGCGGTTACATCTGTATGGACCAAGATACCCAACTGGTGTGGGATATCCAGCGTCGACTAAGTAATATTTGCCTAATGAATGTCTCAAATCATTTTGAAGGTGTTAGATTAAGCAAAGTGCGCACAGAAAGTAATTACACTGAGTGGGCTTAAAATATACCTGGAGGTGGATGAGGGAAATTCTGAGCTGGATTTGAGACAGCAGCATCAAACACACGAGCGTCATGTGCAGATCCTTCCCAACCCGCCAACACGAACGTAAAACACATATCCCAATCGCATACAGCCATTACGTTCTGTGTTGTATAACCTTTTCTTCCGATATATCTTTCCCGGTTGGGACCAGTGATCACACACTTGATGTGAGTTCCATCTATGACTCTAATGGCATCCTTAAAGTAGGGATAATAGCGAGGATCGTGGAGGATTTTTGGGTGGCATCCTTTGAATTCGGGATCAGAGGGTTTGATATATTCTCGAGCTAGGCTAAAACAAGCCTCTAGTACCAAGTGCAATAGCCGACTGACAGTTTCCCCTGAATGCTGAAACAACTCTTGGACCATCCTATTACAGACGCCATGGCCAACTGTGAGCAAAAACATCGCAACCATTTCTTCGACCCCGACATTCTTAGAATGTTGTAACCCATGTTCGACCAATTTACTGCACAACTGGTAGAATACATGTTTTTCAACTCTAAACATGTCATGACATTGTGATTCATGCTCAGCCAAAATATCTTGGACAAATAAATGACCGGGTCGTGAACCCGTTTTACGAGGTTCTTTACATATGAACCTCGTCCAATATTGACACACTAACGCAGCTGTTTGTTCATACTCTGTTATCTCTTCATCGATAAGAGCTAGTATCGAAGAGTCGTCGTCTTCTTCCTCCATCCAATTTTCCATTGCAACTGTAACCTATGCATTGGTTGCAAACGTATATAACATAAACATAATTCATAAAACGAACGTCGGATTAGAATATACATAATATATCCGAAATTAGCATTGTTGGTCTAGTAAAAACAAAAGACGAAGCATGCATACAATAAACACTAAACTATTTAGCCATAAAGTTCAATGCAAGGGTCGTTAACAATAAACAAAATACGAAGCATGCATATCGATACTTAAGAACATAATTCGTAGCGACTCAATCAACGGTCGCAACCATAAGACGCGGCCACGCAATCACACTATCCTTCTTCCGTTTAACAAGTGAGAAAAACGTGTCCCGACTAGTCTTGTCCATGATGACCTTGAAGCAGCGGATTTGAAAGTCCTCATCTTTTTGCACTTCATCGAACTCAAGCAAGGCTGCAACAGCGGCATCAACACTCCTTGCTTGAATCTCGCTGATGGTTGTAGATCTACTCTTCGATGCTTCTGCCATGACACTAACCGCATCTGCAATCTGCTTTGCCGCTGGCATCTTCTGCTTCTTTTTCTTCCCGAAGAAATCAAATCGTTTCCGCTTTCCCTGACTTCCGGAATTAGTTGGACAAGATGATGCGCCTGGACCAGAGGGAGGAGTTTGGGAGGATAACCCGACGCTCGCTAGCTCATCCGTCACTCCTGTGCTAATTGCTGGGTCAACTCCAAAATTCTCGTCCTCGCTGTCCCCTGAACCTTCCTCCTCGACCATAGTAGGTCGGTACACATCCTCTTCCTCTGCATCCTGTTCCTGTGTCTGTGTCTGTATGAACGACGGATTTTGTTCATCCTCGCCTGTTGCCACGACGTCCTTGAATATAAGCCTCAATTTTCTTTCGTTCCTGAGGGCTGAACGGCGAAACTTTCTATATGCCGAATTCTCCTGTATACAGACAAGTAACAAAGCCATTAACTATATTACAAAAGGTGATTGAGGCTACTGAATTATAAGTTTCAGTAGGAATCACTAACCTGACATTTGCGCTGCCACCACTCGGCCGAAGCAACGACATTTCCGGTTCCAGGCTCTCGGCCCACACCGGTCTCTTTTATTAACGCATCCCAAGTCCTTAAATCCTTCCTTAACATATCAAACTTATTTTTTAACTGTTTCTTGTCATACGCTTTCCCAGTTTTCTCGTTGAATGTAGCAATAATAGCTTCCCAACCATCTTTTGAAAAAGACAACCCTCGTCGTTCTTTTTTTAAGATTTGATCAACCATGGCGTAGACAAAAATCTCAGTGGACGCATCATCCCATAACGCTCTGTCATTCATCTCTCTATGGAAAAGTTTCACTTTACATAAATCTTGATGACATATAGAATAATTAATATCATGCAACTTTAGCCAACATAACTACATAGTTAACTAAGCATGATTGTGATGTGTTTGTGTGTGTGTAACCAAACACCTAACCCCCATTAGTTGTGGCTTCAGTTTGATGAATTTATGATCCAAATAATGATGGTTTGTTAGAAGAATGTATGTTAAGCTTTGAAATATATACTGTACTACAATAATCTTGTACTGCCATTTAATTTAACACATTGAGGAACGAAGATATAGTCATGGGTTGGAATTGAAGCTATAAATTTAACACATTGAGGAACGAAGATATAGAACAATTAAGAAGTTCAACATTTCAAAGCCCAACTTCTGAAGCTAAAATCAATCGGGACGCTAATAACAAAACAACACTGAGAACCTAGGAATACAGGCTTACTTGTCCAAGCAAAGAAGCAATACAAGCACCAGTATGCACAAGAGGGCCTTCTTTACCTAAAGCAAGGCCACCTCCAACTGAACCAATGCTTCCAAATATCTGTTAGCCACTAGAGGAATCTTGAAATTAATAGCAAAAACATTTATCTAAATATTATTAACCAAAAAGGAAAAGCACAATGCAAATCATCACACCTTTCCAATCAAGGTTCTGAGAAGAAGGATGCCATGAATATCAACTCCTGCTCATAAACGAGAATCAGAACTCAATGTGTCGAAAATATACAAGAAGCAACCAAAACATATGTGATTCAAACAAATGATTTTCCTTAGCAATAATGAAATGGAAAAACCAAATTGCAGTGCACAATTATCCACTCAGTTCAAATGCGTATTTCATAGAGACAGAAACACGTTCAGACCGACGAGATTCAACCAGAACAAAGAACCAAGATATGCATTAATCCTCGCTCTCCTCCTCCTCTCTGCCTCGCCGCCAAAACAGAGCAACACAAGAACAAAAAAGACAACAAAATCTTACACAGTCCACCGACAAGCAAAACAGAGCAATGGCAAAAAAAAAAACCAGACGGAGACGGAGTAACGAACGAAAGCCACGATTCGAACCTCAAAGCTCAAAACTCATCTAAAATGCAACTTGTGAAGCTTACCTTGCAAATGGAGGGAGGACCGATAAGCAAAACAGAGCAATGGCCAAAAAAAAAAAAAACCAGACAGAGACGGAGGTTCGAATCGTGGCCGAAAATGCCAAAATATACAACAGATCCACCACCGTGTGTGTTAAAAATGGCTGAAATAAGACCTCAACACACCGTCGAAGCTCACCTCCACCAACGGTCCGGCAGACTGCAGATCGGAAGATTCTCGGAACTCGAACGACCAGCCACACTCGGAACTCGGCTTCAACTGCTCGACCAGCCACTGCTCGAACACCACGCCTTCAACTGCTCGGAACTCGGAACTCGGCCGCCGAGCGAGAGAGGGACGAGCTTTTTGTAGATCTACTCTTCTGGTGTGGGACGAGCTTTGAGTAAGTGAAGACGATGGAACTGATGATTCGTACAGATACAGATTATGGGCATTAAATGCCCATAATAACGGTTATACCTAAAACGTATTTGAAAAAGCCTCACTCCCAAGCTTATTAAAACGGGTTTCCTTTCGGGCTTTTTTTTTTTGTTAAAACGCTGAACCAAACTCGGGAAAAACGTATTGCGAGAACATTTGGGCTTATTGGTGTATAAACGGGCTTATTGGATCAAATAAGTGATCCCAAACTCTCCCATTATTTTCATGTCATATGATTTTAAATATAATTGATGTGTTTGTTTGGAAGAAAAATCCTATTATTTGGAGTAAAACCGATTGAATTATTTAGGAGGGAAAAAAAAAGGAAACTAAGATTTTGAACTATCTAGACCAATCCATTAGTCTGGAAGTTCGATAGATTAAGTCTAATCGGGCCCAACCAAACCATGGATTGCCTAACCTAGCTCATTCACAAAAGAGAACAGATTTTAGGTTAGGCTCTAATCCGGTCTAGTCTGTCCATTGTACATATCAAAAGAAACTTTGTAATTAGTTTCATGTCACATCAAATTAGTTATTAAAAATAATTAATATAACTAATTCTTTAATATTCACATAGACGAGGGAGTATAAGCATGTGTTTGGTATCACTTATTTTTGGACAATAAATTCTTATTGCGCAAGCCGAGATAAAATTTCTCTCAAATACTTATCTCGTATACCGTGAATCACCATTTATAAACACTTATTACCTAAAAATAAGCTATTCCAAACGAGCACAAAATTTACATAGGTTGTTGTATGAATTCGTGCAATGTTCAAAGCCATTTCTAATGTTTTCGGATTATAGCTTGCGTTATGCTTTTTTGTGTTTTTTGTTTACACAAGGCCAAGAGAACTAGGTGATGTGACTACCCTAGAAATTTACGGAACCGGCTTGCATGCTTTTCTCCAAAAAAAAAAAAAGGATAGTCTTTTTTTTAAGTGAGCCGTTGGATTAAGATCTCAACGGTCTAGATTTAATATATTATAAAATAGTATTTTATATTAGCTGAATATGAAATCTACACATCCTGATTCTTACTCTTAGGTGAGGTCCTCCCTTATTAATTGTCTACATCTTGGGTGCATCGTTAGCAAAACCACAAATCTTCCTATTAGTTGTGCATCCCTAGCAAAGTAATCAGCGCACCGAATAGCCTCTCTGAGTGCATAATGAAGCTCCATATCTCAATCTAAGAATAGCAGATCGCGATGCATTATGCTTTTTTACTTATGGGTCTGGTGCAGTGCTTTCGGACTATGATGTTGACCCCTGAAGAGTACCCTTGAAAAGTTTATACAAAATAATGCCTGTAGGGTACGTTGGAATTGAAGCATTGAAAATGGAAATGAAATTGAATTCTATGGTGTAAACATGTTTGATATGTTAAACATAAAATTTAATTCTATGTAAAAATGAATTCCATCAGAAGTCATTGAATTGAATTCCATCATAAAAGCTCTGATTTGTAATTCCAACCCTATAATTCAGTTTTTGCCCCTTCTATTTTTTGACCATTCAAGCTTCGCACCACTGCCGGCAAGCTTCTCCCCCACCACCGGCGAACTTCTAATACACTGCCGGCAGTCCTTCTCCTCTCATCTAGGAATTCCTTTGATTCAGATTACCCAGACTCTCCTCACCTCGTCAGTGTTGCAACCATCTAAAGAGCCAACCCCACAACCCTTCTCATGCGACAGCGACGAGTTCGCCTCCTTCTCATCCTCCTTTTGTTTGAAATGGTTCACTTTATCTCTAATGAAACCTCCCCTCATCAGATCCAGTCGTCTTCGCTCCTCATCCCACGTCGCAGATGGAGCCCCCAAGCAGAACGTTGATGGCGATCTCCAACAGCAAAACCCCTTCGACTTCTCTTTACTTGGCCATTTTCTCCCTCTGCAAGTTCTGCAAGTTGAAGAAGAGGAATCTCATCTGCACAATTTTTTGGTTCAAAAACGAATCTCTTTACTTTTGCTTTACAATTTTTTGGTTTTCGAATCTGGGTTCATTATTTTTTTGTTGGATTTTTGAATGTGGACATTTGATCTCTCTCTGGAGGTGGATGCGATTTTTTGGTTTTTGGGTTGAATGCTTGGTTCTTTGTGCTGTAAATGGATTTGTTTTTTTGGTGTTCATCCTCTTGACTTTTGTGATAAACATTTCGATAAAATCTGGACTTGCTGTGGCGGCAGGGTTTGATAGCTATATTTCCAGTGGGGAGAATGAAACTTGGAGGAGGGCATTTTGTTATATGAGGAGGGTATTTTGATGTTTTTATATAAAAATTCCATATACATACTTTTAAACCATATCTATATTCATCCCTATCAATATCAAAATCAATTTTAGTCTATCAAACGGACGGTAAATAATTTCTTAAAAAGTCTAATGAGAAAATTACAGTTAAATCCCGTAGAAAAAAAATGATATCATTAACAATTCGGCCTCAATTAACAACTACAGGGGACTAATTTTTCATTTTTTTTCTTTAGATATGACCTAATTATAATTCTCCCAAATTTAATTTAGGCAGACCGATAGATTATATTTAAGTGAAAATATAACTTTGTAGTCCATGCCAAATTTTAACTGATGTGAGTAATCCAATAAAAAACACGTAAAAGCACAATACGACTTAGAACCAATATCAGCGGAGCAGACCGAGGTTCCAAGTTTCAATTAAAAAAATTCAGAAAATATAATAAATTAAAATCCCACACCATACAATCACATAATTTCTTCACACCCTCAAGTATATTGTCCCCACTCCAGCAGGACCCCTCATTATCCCTGCATGACAGGATCTCCACACAAGGGAATCGACCATAAATAATTACGCAATTTATATATTTAATATTATTTTTAACTGCATTATAATAATTGTATGACTTTCAATCATAATGCGACAAATGTAAAGCTCCTCAAGTCTTCAAATAAAACTGGTAACAATAACAAAAAAGTGTACCTCCATCATCAAACTTCAATGAAAAGCTTCACGACAAGAACAGGAAAAGAAAAACGACAATTACGTTACGTGGTGCCGGCTGCTCAACCATATCCACATCCACATCCACCTCCACCACATAGTAATCCAAGAAAGCCACCGATCCAAATCATTTGGATAAATACCGGAAGTAGTGTTGTGGGTGTCTCCAAGCCACGTCAGAAAGACTCCTCTGGATAGACTCCTTACCAAAGCCAGGACCGGTATTGCCGAAATTTCAAATCCATGCGTGGCAGATTATTCCGAAAGGGCACAAAATAAGTATATACTAACATTTATTATATACGCGTAAATTCTTATCTACATGTCTACTTACAAAATTACAGATAATGGATATTTCAGCAGAAAGTTCCATTTTTCTTTTTGCCAACCATAACTAACTCGCTTTTTACGTTAACATTCCTTCACTTGAACAATTTTCACCCGCCTCTCCAAAAAAAAAAATACAAAACAATGTTGGAATATGATCTAAATTGATCAATTCCCAACGAGTTGGGTTAGAGCTTCAAAAGCTAAGCCTTTCAAAACTTTTCGCATAAAGAAAAACAAAAACAAAAACTCAAAATGTGACATTACGAATTTCTGACAGTAATGCTAAACAAAACCAGCAAAACAGATCCTAACCGAAGAATCAGGCCATTACTAAGCAAGCATATCAGGAAAAAATCCTAGCGCAACCTAAGACATTTGTATTACCATCAAATATTGAAAACCCAACATCAAGGCTTTTCAATTATCAGGATAGAGTATGCCATTTCCAGGAACATAATCCACCTGACAAGAGAGAACTAGACTTCCATGTCACGGTTATATCACAGCAGCTGTTAGGAAGTTCATGTTCTGATTTTGACACAGCAAGTGTCCTTTCTAACCATACCTGAAATAGACTATATATTTCAAACAGAAACCAGGATAGTACACACTGATCAGAAATTTGTCTTTCGTAACAAAATAAGTAATAGATGTCATCAACTAATTTGCCAGAAGAAAAGTGGCAAACCTAGCATCATGTTTAACCTTTGGAAGCAAGCCATGCAGGCCTCCAACACTGGCCCTGGAAAATGTAGTCGATTCATCAATAGTTAAAAAGTGAAACTTCCGGAGCTATCAAATAGACAGCAAATCAAGTTTACCCACATTATGTAAGATGCCATATTTTGAGTTGCACTACATAGACTAGTCGCCAGTACTTGATCATTGACTGGTTATACAGAGTTTAACCATCATAGAATGATATAAAAGTGCAGAAAGAAACCAACAAAGATTAAGCACAAAAGCTGGCAAACCAAGCAGCGAGGATTCTTATAGCAAAGAAAAAGCTTTCAGCATTGTGATAAAATTATTGTCATAGCATCAGACGGCTATCAAAGAAACAATTAGATAAATCCCTCATAGCTGCAGCAAATCATTGCAGATGTAGCAGTACACAACTACGTTATAATTTAAATTAGAAATATCACTTAAATCTCAAATAGCCTCTCAAAAGAAAGAAGGTAGGGAACTTCACAGCTTGTAATAATTCACAATAATTCTAGTAACAATTACAAGATGAATACCAAAAGCATAGTCTTCTTATTTGAACCTTACAAGGCTGTACATAGATCAGAACATAAAATATCCTATGCTAACATTGCGTGTAAACTATTTAAAACGCTGACCAGAAGAAACTAAGTTCCTTATCTCCAACAAGTGTTCATCATTTGATATATGGAGTGAAATACGAAGATTAGTCAATAGCGCTTCTTGATCCCAAGTTAGGGGACCAGAAGCATACATAGCTTTTAGAGTACTGCGATAAGCATGCAACTCTAACCTATGAATTCTGGCTGCTATGTCCTCTTTTGGATAAAGGGAATATCTTTCTTCCTCATCTCCAACATCTAAAGACTCTGCATCGCTACAAAGACTATCTGCTTCTTGGCAAGGACCTGCTAACATGTCACTAGAGAATTTGTTTGGGCCACTACTTATCACACTACAACTGCCAACTGAACACATATCACTACAAGAATCATTAGAATCATTGATTCTTTCAAGACAATGTGTGATACCAATATTAGGGTTCAGCATCGCCATTTTATTAACTTGATTTGTGCCATTATTAAAGGAAGCAAGCATGCATTTTTCACCCATATGTTCACATGGGTAAGCAACAGCGTCTACCTTTTCTAGCACTTCCTCATTCAAAACAGCTCTCATTTTTCTTGGGTATGTATCAACGAGGGAGGAGCAATAAGGAGACACTCTCTTCAATGATGTGGATGACGCTAAATGAGACTCCCGGAGACCACTTCCTTCCACCATGGGAAAACAATCATTTCTAGCCTGTGGAACTTCAGGTTTCATCTTATAACTGCTAAAGCTCAAGTTCTTGCCCGACTTCCTAGCTCTAGAATTGCCCTGTAGGGAAAGTAAAGACACAAATCATCAGAATAAGGCATAACATCAATTTCAGAGCACTCGAGAAATATTTAAAATTTACAAATGACTTAAGCAAGATAACAATAACATCGTTAAACCTCAGTGACATGGAACGAATGTGATTTCCATTTAAAGTAGTAACGACTTATAAATAATAATACTATAATCAACACGTATTTTTCATTATGAAATTCAAACAGAATAAAACTGACAAAAGTTCGCAATATTCAAATAGATAAATGCGGAGTTTCGAGAAAATCCATATGAGAACACTCTTGTTAATTAAAAAAAATTATAAGCAAATTAATCAGATAGAAATCTACCTTTCGCATCATAACCCATATGTTGTCTTGCCAACATTGTCGTGCCCTTATGTTAAACTTGTGAACTCTTAACTCCTTGCAAGATCCTACCAGCCTCACCAAATAAACGCCTTCACCGAGAAACCTTGAAACAACAGCCACTTTCCAGCAACCAGCATGATTGACCTCCACAACATCATCAGCCGACCAACTATCAATGCATTTTACAAGAGGGGGAGAAGGCCTGATGGATTTCTTGGGAACCTTCTCCACTATGGCCTCATTAGTCATGCTAGAACAGTTATACTGGACACTATAAGTGTGCCCATTACCAGAGATAATCTCAGCAGAACGCCATTCGCCATAAGGGGCCTTACTATAACTCAGGACCTCTACTTTGGTTCCCTTTTTGAATCTCATAATGACACCTATTAATCAACCTCAAACCTGTAACAATCAATAATATATCTTAGCTGCAAAGATTAATCTTACAATCATGGATGAGCTTGTTTGGCTCCAAAAGAGTATTAAGTAAATTTTCCAAGGAGAAAATAACAACAAAAAACAGGAAACAATTTAGAGGCAGTCTGTAATCAATTTACCCAAAAAAAAAAATTATACGAAGAGGAATGCGTATTGAATCATCACAGGGGTGCTAACATAAAAAACAGGCTCATATATAATATTTTCACTGGAGAAGCTATAGCAAATAACTACATTAAAATTACATAACTAAGGTCCTAAATAATAGTCAGATAAGACACGTTCTACAGGGGGATTGGGGTGATGAGTTCGTTACTACCGAAAACTTGTTGAAACTGTAACTACCGGTAAATTTAGCGATATGATCATGAACATTGCCTTAATCGTGTTTACACAAAGATAAGTAGAACGAGTCAATTGCTATTTCCATAATCTTTTTCATTGGTTCGTCTTAAATTAATTAATTAATTATCAAACAAACATCAAACAAATAAAACCCAAGAAATACATTATAATTAATCATACAAAAAATTACAAAGGGGAAAGGGGTAATAAACCTTAGGCCAATATGAAGGAAACAAAACCCTAAAAAAATTTCAAAATCCATAACGATCAGAACATAAAATTAAACAGATAACAAACTCATAGCAGAGGAACCTATAGAGAAGGTAAAAATAAAAATTAACACGCACAAAAATGCAAACAAGAGAATTGATATATCAACAAATTAATCACAAATCAAATAACAATGCAAAATCAGACAACGATCTGAATAATAAACATGATAATAAAATTAAAAACATATGAAATTAAAAACATAGATACCGACCTTCCTCGACTATTGACAGTATCAGATCGCCTGAACTCTCGCTTTTAATACCAAAGTGTTTTCTCCTACGACAATTGCTGAAGGGAATGAAATTCGATTCGGATGAATGCCAGAAGATTAGGGTTTCTGTAATTAAAAAGTAAAGTAAAAACCATTTATAATTTTCCTGAATCAGTGGGATATAAGGCCGGATGGGCCGCAGAAATACCGTACCACAGTTTACTGGGCTTTTTTTGTGGATTTAAATATCAGGTCAACTTTTGCAATGCCTGATGGGGGGAAAAAACTTTTACGTTGCCAAAAAAACGGCAGTATATCCTGTTGTTTTTCTTAGCACATTCTTATACATATAAAACAGGTTTATTCAAATGATTACGGCACGTTTCCGGGAAAAAAAAGATTACAGCACCTTTCTTTAATATGGAAAAATAATTTATTTTGATATTTTTTCAAATTTTAAGTTATCTTCATTCAAAATCTACTTTTTTCATCAAATAGAATTATAAATTAGTTTTTTCAAATTTTAATAATATTCAAAAAATTTAAAGAAATATCATAAAATTTCTCAAGCGATTTTTCATTAAAAATCTAAACCAAACAGTCATTAATCATTCTTTTGAATTTTGATATAAAATAAATGAGTTATATGTCAAAAAAGAGAGTTTTCATCTTTCACTTTCGTCATTTTTCTTACACTTTATCATTAGCATGTTTAATGATAAAATTTTGGTTTAAAAAATAAATAAAAACATATATAGATGAAGGAGAATAATGCGAAATTTTCCGGTGCATAAAAAAAATAAAAAAGAGAACGATTTGTAAGGGAGCACTTTCATTTTTTGTACATTTGTTCGGGAAAAAAACACACATTTGTTCTGACAACGTGCATGGCACATTGAGTAATTTTTTTCCTTTTTCTCAACCAAAAACATTACTGTTTTCCTTTTTTTTTTTTTTTGGAACCATCTCCCTTCATCAAACCCTACCCTCCAGTTCAGTAAATCTGAGAGGTTTTTCATTCCTCCTTCAAACTGAAGTTAAAACCCTACAATGGAATTTATAACCATAAATAGTGCGGCTAATGATACACAAACATTAATCCTGTTCATTTAATAAATGAATTGAATACAATGGTGATACTTTGACAAGTCTAATTCAAGCGGTTTGGTTGATCCATTCACAATTTCACACCACCATTTGGTCATAACAAGAGAAATATATAATTTTTTTTAAAAAAACGTACAATATTTATTATAATCTTCACCGTTATTCAACCATTTATCGATTATAACTGATAGAGTACTCGAGCCCCCAAAAAAGAAAAACAAATTATAGTAATACTAATAGCAAATTTGTTGATATCGGACCATGCATTCACAGAATACTCTACAGTACACTAAACAGATAGATTAGCCAGAGTCTTGGCAAACAGTCACAAGAACTACATTATAAATTGAATTGAATTTTGTGGTGAACGAGGGCAAAACACGTCTAAGACTTCATTTCCATGATGACTTAGTCATATAATCACATTAACCAGAAAAATTTTGTGCAAGGAGCATGGACAAAAACATCCGAATCTACTTGGCAGATGGTGTGGTCGAAGGTCACGAAGGATCAGTGAAAAGATATCGTAGCAAGGGAGCAACAACTGCTATACTCAAACTGTTCCCAAGCAAAGCATACCTGTGCGAGAGAGAGAAATTTATTGGCATAAATGTAACACGAGCCATAGATCTAGTCGTGCCCATTGGCACAGCGGTCTCAATAACAAAGGTTCTTCCATATAGAATATGAAAAATTAGAGTTTAAACGAATAAATTGCTTACCTCTGCCTGAGATTTATGTGCTGTGGAAATTGGAAATCTTCGGGAAAAGAATGTAGATTTGCAACCTAGTTATTGAATTACAAAGCCTTGCATATATTAGAATTATGCACTGAAATGAAGCTAAGTTTACGCCAAAAGGAAAAAAAAACATTCACGCATGTGCACACATAGGTATAGACACAAGTAAGTTTAGGCCTGTCTTGAAATTCTAGATAATGAAGTGACAAAAATATAATCATTCACCTCTCTTGGCGTAAAATATCTAAGGCGCAGCTCCTTCAGTGACATTTTGTCCTTCTTTTCCGGCTGCATATTAGAAAATTTTAAATTATGGTAGCAGAAAGGAAGAAATGAGATTCTCATATCCCCAGAACCCATAACAAAAGGTAATGACGGTGAGAGGTTAATATTCAAGGTTTGAGGGGTGTGTGATAATTTGTTCCAGTTGAATAAAAAATAGAAGCAATACCTGGACAGTTGCCAATAGTGATCCAGTTCCCTTCACATATCTATAATAACTTTTTGTAAAGCAGCAGCAGCGCTTTGAATCCGAATAGACAATATCTAAACCCCTTTAAGGAAAAGGGCATCAAGACTTGATATGACTAATATTAATTCTGTAAAAAAATAAAATGCATAATGGTCAGGTTATGGCAGTGAATTTTATATGCTACGACTAATTAGTGAGGCCAAGGATACCCATAGCACTTCCCCACCGCTCTATTAAGCTCAAGGGAACAGAATACTGGTCTAAAGATGCTTTATTGAGCACTTCCCCATCAAGTTTCAAATCTCTGGGTAAATCAGTGTCCAGTGATGCAGATTCAGCATCTGTATCATTGCTGGGATTCTTTAATTCAAGAAATCGTTCAATTGGCTGACAAGATTGAAACAACTTATGCCAGTCCTTTTGTGACGAAACATCTTCATCAGGCACTGTATCTTCATGCTCAAATAATGGTCTGGGAGATTGAATCAGCATGTTGTTCCATTGTTCTTTTACAAACGAAGAAGGTCTTCTTTTCGCCTTCAAAATTATTTGAACAGGGCCAGTGATTATGAAAAAAATTTATGACAAATGTCTAGAAATTCAAATACATGAAACCTAAAGGAATACTTAATTGTGCCCTGATAAACAAGAGAAATTCAAAAACTTAACAAGAGAAACACACAATTTGCATGTCAACTGATTAACAAGAACTTCGGCCATCACATCAAAGTGTGGAAAAGCATGCATAATAACATCAACATCAGCCACCTCACGAGAACATTGCCAATTGACTGCTAAATAATATAAAAGGCATCCTAAATCTTTCAAAACAAAGATAAGGATCGAAGAATTCACCAAGCATTAAGAAAGCCTACCAGACAAAAATATCGTGGCCTTGAATATGGGATTCCAAATTGTAATGGACTCAAGATGAACTCTTGAGTGGTAAAATTTGTTCTTTCCAGCATTTCAATCATTGTTGCATGCGTATCAGATGTCTGAAACCAGGGGAGAAAATGAGAGGGCAACCAAGATAACAAAAGAACAAGAAAGAAAAGGAGTAGTAGAAGAAATTGATTCAGACAACTAGTTGAATCTAAAGAACAAACCTCAAATCCAACAACATTTTCCACAAATAACATGCTTGGAGGATGCTTTAATAATGGCATAAGTTCAAGAATCTGGAGAAAGGAAAATGCCCGGGCATCACCAGTGTCCTTCTGAAGACCTAATTTCAAGATGCTTGAGGAATTCTTCCAAGTACAACAAAATAATCCCAAAAATGAGAAGGGGAAAAAAATCCCACCTTGTCTAGTGTAAGGTTGGCAAGGAGGAGAAAGAAGCCAAGCATCTGCTCCAAAGCCATCAAGATCGGTAGGAGTCAGGCTTTGAATATTCCCCTGTCAGCCGCGAAAAACAAATCATTATCAGCGCGGTCATGTTGATATCTACTACATGGCCCAGCAGTCTTAAGTCCAGACTCGTGTAGTTTCACAGCAATGACAAGCCAGGCAGATCAAAGCCACGGTCCCATTAAAAAAGAAAAAAATTGAACAAAAGGAGTGAAAGTCTGAAAGATACTCATTGGCAAGCCTTTGCTGCTTTTAGCAGCTCCTGCCCAGCTTAACTAATGCTTGCAACTAACCAAACATCCCAACACAAGAACTAGGTCCAACAGAAATACAAAACAAAGGTAAAGCATGCTTGTAAACTAGAGTTCCCAAAAACAGGCCGCGCTCCTGAACTCAAAGCTTAGGTAACAAACCTGAAAAGGACGATGACCAAAATTATGTTGGTACACATCATTGGCTGTGTCATTAATTTCAAATGCTTCCACGACTTCGGCGTTCACGCCTGATTTCTTCAGCGAATATCTCTAAATAGTACACACACAAATATTCATTCGGAAAACAAAAATTAGAAGATGAACATATAATAGATTAAATAAATAATTAGGGTTTTGAAGAGTACCAAGCCGCCGATCCCACTGTAAAATTCAAGTACCCTCCAAGGCTCATTTCCAACGCCAGCGGAGGCCTTTGCCATTCCGGTGACTCCGTTGCGTTGATCTTCGCTTTCCAGAATTCCGACCCGGATGGCCAAGGAAGAAGGAACCGATGGCACTGAGCCGCGGGGAAAAAACGACACCGTGTCCCACTCATCCCCACGGCGCCAAGCGTCTTTGTATTGGCGCGACCGTAGACCGTAGCTACTCCTGCAGAAGAAAATTTAAAAATAAAATATAATTTATTAATTAATTTGTATTTCGATATGCATTGTTATAATTATAGTTACGATTTTAGAACTAATTAAGAATCAATTCGAACTTATTGTTAAATAATTATTCATCTATAATTACATCTTTTTATAAGTTAAGTAGATGGGTGATATTTTTCATAAATATAGAAAAAATATTAGCTTAAGTCTTAAATTTATACACTAAATAAAGGGTTTATTTTAATATTAAATATAAAGCCTCCGTTCACCTTTTTTTTCTAAATTTATAATTTTTTATCCCAAGTGTCCCAATAATATACTAAATGTATTTTTAATTGGTTGCAAATATTATGAGATGAAATCTAACATATTGTCACTAGGTGTTTGCTCAATTCATCTAATCTCAATGAAAGTTGTTTTTTGTAGCTAATGTTTATATCTAAGTTATTAAAACCGGATTGGAGCGGATCGGCCGATTTGACCATAGAAACCATCAAATCAATCCGGTTCAATCAGTTCAACCTGTTTAATATTTATTAAGATTTTTTTATTTTAAAAATTCATATCTAATTCTACATATTTTTAAAAATTATAAATCAAGACTCATTGGAAAGTTTGAAATGTCTAATTTTTAATACAAAAAGAATCATTAAAAAATATTATCATTTGGTCCTAAAAAATTATCAAAATTCTAAAAAATATTATTGTTTACGTTCACTTTCTCATCGGTTTAATCCTAGGATAATTCTTATTTAACTCCAATCTAACCTACTGATCATTGATCTACTGCTCAGACCGATTCAGTGACCCATTCGGGTTTAATAAACTTGATTCTTATGCCATTATAATTGCCTCACCATTAGTACGAGGTCAAAGGGTGATGTCACCCACAAGAAAAGGCAGAAATAGAATGCTTCAACGGTCAACAAATTGCCATAAATGGAAACGATAAGTTTTTATTTTTGCACGATCACTTGGCATCGCCTGCTTGCATAGAGAGATAAACGTGGTTTCAAAAGAAAATATTCTCTCCGGTCCTAAATATAAGATAAAGTTGATTTTTTTGGAGATATGAAGAAAACTAATTAAATTACTTTAAAATATTTATATTTGTTAGCTTTTTCTCCAAACTATTTTACGTAACTTATAAACCGATATATAATCTAATGATACATAATATATGATATAACTAAATAATTTATCTAGCTTTCTTAATCTCTCTAAAATAAAAAAAAAGTCAATTTTATCATATATTTACGGAATATCACGTATGCATCACTATTTTCATAGTGTCCTTGGGGAGCAAGCAAGAAAAGTTATATTATTAGACCATTATCCTGATCTTGAACTACGCATATTTGTAATAGTTATACTATAAGGTTAAAGGCCTTAAATACTCTGGAAGTTATGGGTATGAGTTAGGGGCACCTGAAAGTTTTTGAGGGAACAAATATATCTTGAAAGTGTAAAAAATATGACAATTTTTTCCTTCCGTTAAAGACCTTTATTGACCCATTATGCTGAGGTGACAAGTCATGTGGCAACCAACGCACCTTTTTTTTTTTCCAAGTCAGATTAAGTAGGAGAAATTTTTAAAAAAAAAAACTGCGGTGTTAGGAAAGCACTCCCCCACCTCTCTTGATTCTTTCATTCTAGGAAATACTCCCCTGCCTCTCTCGATTATTCCATCCATGCCACAATCCCCAAACCTCAAATCAATTAAATCCAGCAGGTAAAGTGGGAGACTAAAACCACATATCAAGTCACATATGTCACAGCACTGTACTCCTCTTTCAAGGAGCTTGCTCTACTGTGCTTCTGTGGGCATTGTTGCCGAAGGTGAAGGGAAGAGGGAATTGTTGCCGGCAATAAAGGAGGTGAGAGAAATAATTTCGATGCTCAGCCATCACCAAAAGGGCAACAACAGCGTAAACATTTGTTTTGAACAATTAATCCAAATAAAGTGTAAAACCACTCTGACTGAAAATTTGGAGAGAAAACCCAGCCAAAACAAACCATCATCAACATCATTAAAGGGGAAGCATCGAAGAAGGAGAAGCAGATGAATGAGAGTGAACCAAACTCAAAATCAAATAAAAACAATGAACTAAAATCATGAGACCCCTCTTGCTACTTAGAACTTCTCTCACTGTAACACCCCAAATTTTATTCATCAAAATATATTGTAATTATTAGAAATAGTCAATGAAATAAAATAGTGAATTTTGGAAAATGTAATTATACTGCTAGCAAGATTTTTTTGTGAGGCAGTAAGTTTCTCATGTAATTTTGGAAGACCAGATGATGTTCAAATATTATGAAATTTTACAAAGTGAAAGTAATCATTCTAAGATTTAATTTGATATAATGAGTAATTTTTGGAGCTGTATGCAAAGAGTTATGGATTTTTGAAATTAGCTCAAAAAAATTATTGATTTTCTATAATAGCATTCAAATAATTTAATTCTGGGAATTTTGTGCTTTCAATTGGTAAAGGGCTATATTTTTCTTTGAAACTAGACTCAATAAGGGTTCTATAACCTTTAGAATCACTGCAATATGATGTTTACAAATTTAGTTATGATTTTTCAAATCTTAGACAGAAAATCTACCAAAATTTCCAATAAATCCGAAAATGGGGATTAAATAATTAGAAAAATTAAGGGATAATTACAAAAGCTATTTCTCCTCCTCTTTCCCTTCATTTCTGTCAATTTTGAGTATCTAAGAGAGAGAGAGAGAGAGAGCTTGCTTGATTTATAGAGAGAAGGAAGGAGAAAACTTACAAAGGTAGGTGATTTCTTCAGTAAATTAGCTCCTAACATGTGTAACCCTTCTCTCAAGCTTTTCCTCTATGTGATTCAAGGTTGTTGAAGCAAAAAATTTGAATTTAGATAGGCTAGGGTTTCACCCAACAAAAGAATAACAAGAAGGAGCTAAAGGTAATCTCATAAGCTTTAATCTTTGGTTGTTCTGATTGTTGTGGTTGATTTAATCGGTGAATTTCTAGTTAATTTGTTGTGGTTGTGAGATTTGGGAAATGTTGAACCCTAGACGTTATGCTACCAAAATTGGGTCTAAATAGTAGTTATAATGCAATTAAATAGTTAAAAAAGTGATTATGAGTAAAAAGGAGTAAGTCTGCAGAGTCAAAATTGGAAAACCTCAATTTTTTCCTCAGAATCCTAGGATTCGGCCAGCTCTATTTCAGGGGGTTAGAGTTGGATTTTTGATGTTCTGAAACCCTAAACTGGGGGCTGCCAAAGGCATTTCTATCTTTTGATAGTGAATTTGATTATTTTGAGGGCAGAAATGGACTCCTTAAGGAAAATATGTCAGAATAGTCAAGGTCAAAATTTTGGAAAAAGTACGGTCAAGCCGGTAAGGCTGGACCGGGCCAAGTCCCCAGGGGTATTTTGGTAAATTTTCACTATATACTCATATAACCACTAGAAATACTATGAAAGTGTCTAAAGTAGTACATGAATGGGTCTTAACCTAATTGTTGTATATTTAGAAATTTATGATCGGATAGTAGCTCGAGTTGGACGCAGAATGTTGAACTGGTAGAAAGGCACGGGAGAAGGACTCAAAAACCAGATGTAAGGAACTTACCTTACCTACATGTATTTTATATCCCTACTTGAGTAGTGATGTCTGTGATTGCTTTACTTGATTGTGTAGAACATATTTGAATAAATGAAGTTCTGTTTCTATTTTTGCCATGACCATAATTTTGTTGCATGAAACATTGAATATGCAGAAATGTCATCATGGGACATACATCTAGTTAAAGCTAATATATCATATATATAGCATTTATCATGCAAACATTATGGTATCTGTTTCCTACAGAGATTCTCTTAAATCTCACATTCTCCTACCAACAATTTAGACAGGTGAAAACAGGAGGTGTATTGAAAGTAGAGAAGAGAACCCTATGGGAGGAATACAGTGGTGGAACGGAGATGGGAAGATGTCTCCGTTTCATTATAGCAGGTTTAGATACCCTAGTAGCCATGTGCGGCAACATTGATTGTAATTATCACATACAATGCCAACAGGGAATTTTCATAATCGAGTACTTTTTATCAGTATATTAATGTTATTCCCGTGTTGCCCACCAAACTGAGTATCGTTTTCCACAAATACTCTGAAAATGGTGAAAATAATATAAGAGTGTTACACTCATAGCCTTCTCGTCTACGACGAATCCCTGGGCCTTCATTTGCTCCAAAAACTCTTTAGCCTCTTCCGCTTTGTCATCCCTGGCCAATGCCTCAAACACGGCTGTATGAGCCACCACCACAGTGGTTTGGCTCCAAATATGTGTTTATTGCCTCTAAACTTAACCACTAGATTGAAGTCATCGGGGAGAGGGATGAAGATAAGGGCGTAGGGAGATGAGGATGGAATGCGAAAATTGGCGGGAGTTTGGCATCACTATCACATACCTTGATTCAACCTCATCGCCATCGTTAATCATCATCGTCGCAAATGAAGGTTGGCACTCACCCTTACGTGATTAAAGATAAAGGTTGGTGTTTATTGTCACTGCTATTGGGTTTGTTCTCGTCATCACCTTCACCGCCGTAGGGTTAGTGCTTGGCGCCACCATCGCCGCTGGTTAGTGCTACTCACAACACTTATGGGAGAGGGAGAGACAATAGGGTTATGGAAGATGGGTGAGTTGGGTGATGAGTTAGTATTTTAGTTCCAAATCATTTGCTAGTTGTGTATTTTGAAGTTAGACTTTCTCACTTAACGGTCAACGTTAGGATTCCATCCACTTGGGGTAAAATTACGTTGTTTTTTATATTTCCATGGCATATTTACTCCCTCAAAAACTTCTTGTTGCCCTTAACCCATACCCAAACATTTCCAAAGTATTTAAGCCTCTTAACGCTATATTATATATACTGTGCCATGCATCTTTGACTGTAATCCCAACATTAAATATCTGCTACCTCCTAAGTCATAATATAATTCATTTAATATTATTTTCACCATAAAATGCTAATGGAACTTTTTTTGTTTCTAGAGATGACAGGCTGTCAACACCAATGTATTAAATAGAATGATACTCCCTCTGGTTCTAAATATAAGACAAAGTTTATAGTGCAATTTACACTACAGACTTTATCCTATATGACCGGAGGGAATATATAATAATGCTTTTACACTGCCTTATTAACACCAATTTACTTGCCTGCTCTATATGATTTTGCATTAATCGTTTAAGGGCGACTACATTATTCATTGATATTGTTATAATGGACAAGCTTAGCAAATGTAACTTTCATAAACATAAACCACATTGATTCTGTTCACTTAAAAAACAATTAATTATTCTTCAAATGTATCTTAATTGAAGAAAACCAATTATTAGATGGGAAAAGAATAAAGCATGATGGGGTCAAAATAAAGATATGTCGTGAAATAACACCAAAATTTGCGGTTAACTTTTATTCAATGAAATTATTTGATAAATCAATCCTAATTGATATGTTATAATTACAACCGCTTACACTACATCTGTCATTTAATAATTATTCAAACGCATCTTCCTGCATACCTCTCAACGAATAAATGAATATTCAAATTAAATAATACTGGTAAAATCTAACTCACTGAATTTCATTTCAACAATAAAATACTTGATGCCATAAATTAAGAATCTCCATTTCATTAGCTTGTGACACATATCATTGATATTGACTAACAATATTTACTTTCCAAATCCCACAGTGATGAGAAAATTTCG
The DNA here is from genome assembly GCA_963210345.1 of Inga oerstediana. Taxonomy (NCBI): domain Eukaryota; kingdom Viridiplantae; phylum Streptophyta; class Magnoliopsida; order Fabales; family Fabaceae; genus Inga; species Inga oerstediana. The sequence continues at coordinate 6,295,811 of OY723405.1, forward strand.
ATTTCACTTTATAATTATAGAGCCCGTGTATATTGTGCGGGGTACCCGTCTAGTTAAGAAAGTAAAATACGGGCTCAAAGTTCAAACCATCTAAAAATAATATGGTAAAAATATTTTTAGTCATTTCTAAATTTAACCGAAGTCGAAAATGCCATAGCATGCTAATTATGCGTGTAATTCCTGGAACCAATCCTTTCCAATTCTTTATACAAGCAGGTTAATAACACTTCAACCATAAGGCTTTGACCGGGAAAAAATTTTAGAGAGGTAAACCTGAAAAGCAAGACTTCGGTGCTCTCTCTCACATAGCTTTTTATATGCGAAAAAATCCAAATGTCTAAGGAAGGTAAAATTCAAATTTAATTTTAACGGTTTTTTTTCACTTTTTATTTATTTTTAACATTAGAAGCGTCCAGCGAAGGAAGGTCGCCGTGAGCCAGAAAAGTAAAAAGGGACGTAGCGGAAACAGCAGATTGGAGAGCGTTAAGAGAAAATAAATTATTTAATATATATATATATATATTTTTTTGCATTCGCAACTTTGAAGTTTGAACTGTTTCTCTTACGTGCTTCTCTTTTATGAATATATATCCCAAAACCCAATTTCAGTCGTGCTTTAGGGTCTAAATCGTGTTTATAGGTGACCCAATCACTGAACCAAACATGATCATTGCTCCTTTTACTCTGTATCTGTGGATTTAGATATGATTAAGGATCGCCAATGATGTTTGACACAGTTGGTTAAGGTCTTATCACTTCAGTCATAAGGGAGTGTGTTCAAACCTTCTGACCGATGGGGAAACCTTATTAGTAGGTGATCTTGTAAGTCCCTTATAAACGTTCGAAGAGCCCTGAGGCCATACCCTAGTCTTGGTAGGAAACTGATACCGAACCTATCTAAACTTTTATACTTTTATGTATTAAAAAAAAAGATATGATTAAGGATCAGATGTTTGCTGCTTCTTGTTTTTTTAAAGGTTGCATTCAGTGGTGAAATAAATATGTAGTATTTCATACGCGATACAGTTAATTAAGTTCATGTGGGCTCCCTTGAATTTGTATTTCAGACCGTACGTCCTCTCACCGCTCTTCACTCCATTTCATACGCTCTCTCACCCAAGGCTTCTTTCTCCTACTTCTCTCCCTCTTCATCGGAGCTCGCACACTGCGCCATTTAAAGGCCGTCAGGAGAAAGAAGAAAGTCAGTTGGCACTTGGCAGATTCTGGATTTACGCAAAGGAATAATGAAGCACATAGGGAACCCTCGAATTGAAGTGAGAAATGACCACGAGTCGTCTTACTACTTCTTCCCTTTCATAATATAAGATTTATTTGACTTTTTTAAAGAGATTGGTGTAAAAGCAGCATCAGCAAGACTCGGGAGGAAATATATGGCGAGCTTCCCCCGTCTGGGCTTCCTTCCCTTCCGTTCCATGTTTTCAGAATGCTGTCGGAGTGTTTACAGGCTTAATTACAACAAGGATTGAATTCATCTCTCTATTAAATGCTAACCATAATACCTAACATAAATACATGGGCACACAGGACTAATAATATTACATGCACATATATGCATTACATAACAGCCAAATGATCTTTCCTACTGAGATACTCAAGTTAGGTACTAAAATCGTGTGAAAGACCAAATCTTTGAAAAATGAACCTTATAATCCATGATAAACATAAGAGATACGCATACAACAACCGTTTTCATAAAGAATTGAACCAAAAACTAATGAACAAGAGGAACACCTATTTAAGCTTAGACTTGGATGAGTTTTGAAGCGGTTTAGCAGTAGGTCGGGTAGGGGCTGATCTAAGAGCTTTTTTCACATCATATTTCACTGATGAGAAGGCGCATATCAAGGCAATCAGCATTGTCGGGTACACGTACACAGCTTTAGAAGGGTCAGGATTTACTGGTTTTCCTAAAATCCCTTCCTTCACAAGCCCCCAAATTATAAGAAGTGTCCCAAACATGCTCATTCTCCCTGGTTTTAAAAGGCCCACAAGTGCTCCTGCCACAGCGAAATAGCTACCAGCAAGAACCTGTTAAGTCATGAAAAATTGTTACTTCACAGTAATAACGACAATGACTACAAATCAACGGTTAATTATAATATACAAGAAATTTTACATAATTTTAAAGGGTAACAATATTTTAGGTTTAGCTGCTCAATTACACAGCATCGAGCCATCAATCATTAAAAAGTAAACATGACACAGAATATTCTCAAAAGACAGGTGGAAAATATCCATGAAATGGAATTAAAGACCAGTCTGAGACGCAAGAAAAACAAAAGAGAATGGATAGAAGCCCACTTTTTTTTTTGGACTGAAAGAAAGAAGCCCACTTAATACAGAGAATAACATGTGCCCAAGAGAGTGGCCTAACCTCTAAGCGTTGAAGATCAGTTACCGCAGAAGCTTCCTTTATGCTAGTCAAGTTATATATGTCCAATAAATTATTCCAGCTTGGAACAGTCTTATTTTGGATAAGACCATTTACAGCAGCTCCGGGATATAGGAGAGCCTTAGTAACAGAAACAGGAAATACTTCACTCGCGACCAACTGGGACGATGTAACGTGAATTGGGGTTGTACAAACACCAGATCTGCAAGTAACCCTGTAGAAGAGACACAAACAAATTGCAGACGTGTTGGATGCTAAAATGTATAGAGTTTCTAATACAGACAATGGGAGGAAGGAAGTAAGATATATTAGTATATACATCGCAGAAGTTAGAAAATAAACAAATTTGATAGCATGTTCTTTATCACAGCAAACACAGGACCTGTTTGAAGTGAACACAAAAACATGATGTAACAGTCATTTTAAGCAGTCAGCCATCAATCTTAAAACACATCGTCGCTCTTCCTATAGCAACATAATCCGGACTGAAAGGTAATTGCCTCATAATCATAGCGGTAGTCAAACAAAAATTTAAAGGTAAGTTGCTACCAGGACTACCTCAAAACTGAAAGAATAGTCAGAAAAGCAGTCATTACATTAAGAATGAAGATTCAATAATAAAACTCATAACAGAAGTTTCTAATAACTTTTCATTTTTCTACTTTAGAGAACATCAACAACTTTAAGCGCATAGGTTATAAATCTAATCTATCAATATAGGCGCAAGCTCCTTGTTTAACTAATATCTAAACTCAATAGAAGGTGTCTAGCATAAAAATTGTATCTTACAATAGATTTCAAAGAAAGATTCAGGATCAACAAAACTTGAAATCCAACCAATCTAAAACAATAGAACAAGGAGCATGCAATTAACTGATTAAGTTTCCTTTCGATAGGGCTTGATTAGAGAAGACATGCTGGTTTAACTTTAACCCCTTATCAAGGATAACTCAGATTTGTTGCCAATGATGAGATTTAATACTACATGATCAACATTGCTGTGACAAGCTTTGATAATCAATGATGTTAGGCTGGTTGCCAATCTAGCAATTCTGGCATCTAAGGAGTACAATATACTGTTAAAATGCCAAACGATATGACCCTTCTTCGTTAATTGAGCGTTTTCAGATTTCGATAAAACTTTAGTTTGGAATTTGATAAAACGGAAATTTATTTGCTGATGTATTGAAGTGGATTATATAAAAAAGTCAACGACAAACGAACTTATGGAGCTGATAAGAGAGTGACATCTGGAACACAGTTGCATTTATATTTCACTCTTCGCGGCAATTCAACGTCTGAAACACCTATGGATCTAAATCACAATTGAGATGTTATGAAAAGCAAAGGAAGAAATGATTAAACGTGAAAACCATCAACCAATGAAATTAATAAACACGAGTTAAATAATGTTTTCCCTGAAAGACGACGGAAAGAAATCAAGCACAATGATAGACTTCAAAAAAGTGCGAGTAGAATTTCCTTCCCCGACTTAAATTCATAAGACGAATGCATCAGTTGTTATGATGAACTATTTCAATTCTGCCAGCGCCAGAAACCACACGAGAAGGAAATTTAAATTTGAATTACCTGAAGAGAGGGATCTGGAAAAAGATGAGGAAGAAGTAGATGCGAGCCGCTATGGACGAAATATTCTTGAGCCATCGCTTAGAAGATGAGGCGGATGCAGATGTTGAAGACGACGGTACTTTAGAAGCTGCTGAATTTGCCATGGTCGCCGTGATTAATCGCGGAGAAGAGAGGGAGGATCTGCTGCTTCTACACCGGTGGAGCCTCCAGCTGTCCCACCTAAGGCTTGGATACAAATGAACAATGGCTCGGCCCAGAAACTGTGTTGTAATGGGCTTCCCATTACCCAGTTAAAACTATTTAATTAATTATTCAGCTTTTTCTTTTTTTCCATAAAACCTATTTATTCAATATGTCATAGTGTGTGTTTGGGATAGCAGTGGAAAAAATGATTTATTATGATTCTAACTTATTAAAAATGACTTTATAAAAAAGTCAATTTGTATGATATGATTTATGTTTGGATGAGCGATTGAATAAGTGATTTTCAATAAGTCAGAATTTGTTTGGATTGGCGATTGTATAAGTGCTTTTTTAAAAGTAAAAATTTGTTTAGATTGACGATTACATTAGTGTTTTTGTGTTAATTATAAGAAAACAAGATATTTAAAATTAAAAATAAGTGAAAAAAGTGAAGTTAGAGAATGTGATGCCAAAATACATAATTTCACAAAAAAATATTACATAACCGTAAACACCTTATTTTGTTCGGACCCAACTCAAAAATAATAAGAAAAAATATTTCTTAATCTTGATATATCTAAATTAATAAGCAAACGGCATTGATGATGATTGGATAGTTTAAAATTTGAAAAATGATCATCATTAATGGTGATTGTCTTGACCTTGGGGTTTTATAGTAAATGGAAATAAATTTCAAAATAATTCATCTTATTGATGTTATTTGATCTTCGGATTAGCGAATCTAGTATGAAGTCATTGTTGAGGAAAAAATAGAAATTAAAAAAATACAAAAAAAAAATCTTTCGTTCATAGGTTTAAATTAAGAAATTACTTATAAGAAAAATATAACAAAAAAAAAGAAAATTAAAAATAAAAAAAAATCTCTGGTTTATGTTGATAGTTTTAAATTAGGAAATTAGTTGTGGGAAAAATAAAAAAATAATTAAAAACTAAAATAAAAAAAATCTCAATTGATGGTGATTAGATCAAGCTAAAAAGTTTTATTAATTGTATTAACCTAAAAACAGTATCTTATGTGATGTATAAACAATATAACATGTACATATAATTTTCTCTGGGGTTAAATTAATTTTTATATAATACATAGATTAGCGTAATTTCTTAATTTCCATGTTGTTGAAGAATTAGAATCTATTCCTGATTACTAATCTTTTGACCAAAGAAAAAAACCCCATGCAATAAGTAACTTGATGGGGCTTTTTCAAAAAGCCATCATATCAAGCTTTTATTTTTTTTTTAGAGAAAGCTCAACAACACACTCTTTATTTGGGTTGCGTTTTGTTTCGGGCTTCTTAGGCAAAAACGGGTTTATTGGGTTCAAGTAAGTGCTCGTTTGGAAGAGCTTATTTTTGGACAATAAGTGCTTATAATTCGTGATTTACGGTATACAAGTTAAGTATGTGAGAGGAGTTTTTTCTCGGCTTGCGTAAATTGGGCTTATTTTCTCAAAATAAGCTCTCCCAAACATGCCTTAAGCCAAACCAAACACTCACATAATCATTTTGAAAAAAAAAAAAAATCTCATAATCATTGAACCCTTAAAAAAAAAAAAAGGCTCATAATCATTGACTGATGTCGTTATATGAGGACACCGTCCTCAACACAAAGGTCTTTATATATAAACTCATAGGAATTGAAGGTTTTTTAAAAATTGCTTAACATATATCTTACACTTTTCAGAGTTTTTGCAATCTAGAATAACCAGCCATCATGATGAAATGGATCATTAGGAAAGCTTTCTCAATTCATTCACAACTGATGGTGCTTGCTTTAGGTTGATTTGATCCCTAGTTCGGATTCGAAACGGCTCTTACTCTTATACTGGTTAGGTTACTAGTTTGTGCCTCTAATTAGTAGGTAAGTGAAAACACTTATTTCATTGCCTTATCAAAACCCTATTTGATTTGGTGCTCGTTTGGAATAGTTTATTTTTGGGCAATAAGTGCTTATAAATTATCATTCACAGTATACGAGGTAAGTATGTAAAAAGAGTTTTATCTCGGCTTACGTAATAAAAATTTATTTCTTAAGAAATCGTTATCCCAAATATACCTTTAATTCCCTTCTTGTCTTGTTCTAAGGCTGGAGAGTAACCGCCTAATTGCCCACTCGCTCGCGACCCTCGACCGCCAGCTCTCCATCATCTTTATTTGGCTAGCACTGTAACTTTAGGGTTGTTCAGTCAATGCGCTAGTACATGGCTTCTGTGGGCATTACATCCATGAGGGTGGCTTGCTCGCAGGCACAATTGTCACTACAAGGTGAAGATTGAAAGTAAGATGAACTATTCTAATTGAAACGACAGTAGTTTTTTCCTATGAAATCATGTTAGTCATTGATTATTACTTAAAGGAAAAATTATTCCTATAAGAAAATTGTGGCCTCTAATGTTTGGTTAGTTTTCTGTTAAAAAAAATGTTTGGTTAGTTAAATATGTATAGGTTATTTATGAACAGAATTTTCATAATAATAATGGGACCACATCTTGTGTGTTTGGATTAGATTTTGAGAATATATTTTACGATTTTCAAAGTAAGTATGTGAGAAAAGTTGTGTCTCGACTTATGGAGAATAGCTTCTGAAACCACGGTTTGGGTGTTTCCCAAACATTTACTCTAATTAAGCGTATAAAATTGACCTCTATAGTTAAACAAATTTCTAATTAAGGCATGGTCGCTATCTTACTATCCCAAGTCCCCCCCAACATGTCTTGCTTTCTTAAGTACAAAACACGTTAAAAGGTATTTTTTAAGTGTGTGTTTGGTTGAGCTTATATTTGGATAATAAATCCTTATTACACAAGCCGAGATAAAACTTCTCTCACATATTTACATCATATACCGTGAATCACAATTTATAAGCACTTATTAACCAAAATAAACTATTCCAAACGAGCACTGAATCAGTCGTTACAAAGTGTAAGTAGTGACATTTTTCATACTTTGCAAGTACTGATAAATTCTTAAAATTTACTACTTAAATGACAAGTTCAAAATATAATTTTTGGACCGATTGTCCATACCACCGGTTTGTAAGGTGAAATTTTTACAACTGATCTGGAAAATAACCTTTTTAATTGGGTGTTCATCTAACCAATAAAAGTTCATGACTTTTTAAATTGCCTTTACGTAATTTGACTTCAGAATCAGTTTAAAAATCATTTATACCATGCTTAAATTTTTTTGCCAATGCTACTTCAAACAAGGAAAAGTTGATAAAACAAATACTGGAACACAAACATAATAAAAATGAACGTTTCCAAGAAGAAAAAGGGGTTTCGGATAATCTTTGCACACCTAACACTAGTAGTGGGAAAACGGGCTGGCCCACCGGTTGCGGCGGGGCGGGCTGGTTCGCCAGCCCGCCATTTTTTTAAAAATTTTTTTAATTTTTTTCTCTTTCACCCGCTCATATCATACTTTTTTTTATTTTATATATTTGTGTTAAGAAATCAATTTCATTCTTACTTTCCTTTTTTTTCATCTATTTACATTACAAAACTATATAAATACATCTCTTTTTAATTTAATAATAGTATAATAAATAAATATAATATGAAAATAAGTGTCAAATAAAAAGTATGAGGAATTAATTAAACGCATCATCAAAGGAAATAAGATAAGAGACCAAGGATATTTGAGAAAAAAATAAAAAAAAAATTTAAGCGGGCCAGCCCGCGACCAGTTTAGCCTGTTTTTAATCGGGCCACCATTTTAGCGACCCGAACCCGTTTAAAAGAGACCGCCAGCCCGTCCCGAATTACCGGCTATACCTAACAGAGCCAACCGGAATCCATTGAGCACATGCACGTGCAATGTTCCGGTCTACATTCAATGTTTGACAACGTATTTTTCCTCCGTTGGATGCATCACAAATCCAACAGTCCACGTTCCTCCACGATCTCACATAACTCTCATTTTTATTTTTGGCCAATAATCTCCTGAAGCTGCCTTTGATTATGCCGATTCCTCATGGCTTATATTTGTCCACGATCGTGGCTTCATTACCGTCGATTTCATTTGCATCCAACGGTCATAATCACACTGTCACCGTCTTCCCTGTCAATTGATCAACTCTCTGTGTGATATCTATCATCCCGCTTTTTTTCTTCCTCCCCAAACAGCATTCCCCAAGTTCGTTTGTTTTTGCTGAAATCCAACTCGGCCATTTCTGTTTCGTTCTGCTTTTGGTGGCGCCGAAATGCAGGAGCAAGCTACAAGTTCTATTGCCGCAAGCTCTCTGCCTTCGAGCAGTGAAAAATCTTCAAGTTCTGCCCTCCAAGTTGAAATTAAAGAAGGTCAAATTCTTTTATGAGTGGCTTTTTGCTCTTGTTCATCAACTGGATATGTTAATCCCTGGTTACATTTCTATTGTCCAAAAAGAAAATCTTTGACAACCTTTTAGAGAGCTCTGGGTATCGGTTCAGAGGCCGTCAGTAGTGCCTTTAGCGTAGATGAATCTAATTCAGCTAAACGAATCTGGTTAATATTCTTTTACATATTTGGAATTTCCATATTCACCATTTGAAATTTGTGGTATCTGGAATTTTCATAACCAGACTTGTCAGTTACTCTTCCTGCTGCATTGGTGTTTATTCACTGTACAAGCTAGAAATGGTTATTTGAATTTCTTTTCGAAATTTATCTCAATCTAGGTATTGAGAGTGACGAGGAGATCAGACGGGTGCCGGAGATCGCCGTTGAGACCGCCGGACCGTCAGCATCTCGTCCAGACTCCGGTTCAGGTGCTGCTACAGACCGGGTTCAAGGGGCAGGGGAGGGCCCAAGGAAGAGAGGGAGAAACTCAGCTGACAAAGAAAGCAAGCGGCTAAAGAGGTGCATGTGAGAGGTTTTTGGACCAATATTAGTAGTTGAATTTACTTCATTTCCCCTTTCCTTGCTAGTAGTTCATTGCATTTTGTCAACTGTAGTTCCCTAATGGTGGGGGATGTGGAAATGGAATAGGCTTCTGAGGAACAGAGTTTCGGCGCAGCAAGCCAGGGAGAGGAAGAAGGCATACTTGATTGATTTGGAAACTAGGGTTAAAGACTTGGAGAAGAAGAATTCTGCGTTGGAAGAGAGGCTGTCCACTTTACAGAACGAGAATCAGATGCTAAGACATGTATGTCATATCTCAGTTACCATCTCAACCTCATTTTGTTCTTCAATGAGCATTATGAGTCACTTGGCTTTTGATATGATCCACGCACTAAATTCTTTTCTAATGGCATCAAGACCAGCTACAATATATCATTGCTTTCATAACTTGTGCTATAAAAATTGCTTTTCCAACGTAAGAGGTGATAGTTATGCGGTATATATTATCCTCTGATTAGAATAAATTAGCAGTTTCATTCATTAGGAATGTATGAATATGAAATGGCCATTCCATATGATTTGATTTGGTTGAAGCAAAGTAATGATGTTGATCATCATTAGTGGGGTTGGCATTGTTGATATAAACCATTAATCCTTCCTCTTTCCCTATATACAATGGCCATTGGTGGTTGCTAGAGTTGATATTGATGAATGTGGACCATTTCACAAATGATTTCAGGCTTGTATCTTTCAGTTTAGTTAACATGCAAATCAGATTTGATAGGACCAATGCGTTTTGAAGGCTGTTATTTGGGAAGTTTTTGGTTGATTGATACTATCAGCTTTTAAGGTTGCTATATGAGAAAGGAACCAAGTCCCTGACTTGTCCCTTTCTGTATCAGATTGAACAAGAAATTCGTGGGTGAGTTCAATCTATTTACTTAGGCAAACTAATGAAGAAACACCTATGATAGAGGAAAGATTCATGTAGGCCACTTGTGAGTTTCTCAATCTCTGATTAATATGTGTAACTGTTTCTCGTTGGCTCGTGGGTCTATTAATTTTCACTAGATTGATTTTCTCTTGAGAATTTTAAACTGGAACATGTTTCACTGTGGCGAGTTGGGAAAAGCCTCAATTACATAATCAGAATCAGATATGCACTTCAGTTTGAGATTAAGGATTCAGAATTATCAGCAACCACCCTAGGCGTCAATGCCTGTACCAAAATCCCTTTCTTATTCACATGCATTGCACCGATTTGCACATACAAAACCTTAATTATATAAGTAATCTGCCTCTGGACTTAGGATGAATTCATATGTATGTAGATTATGCGCAGTAATTGTGTTATTGCACTTGTACAGATACTGAAGAACACAACAGCAAGCAGGAGAGGAGGCACTGGCGCTGAAGGAACCATGTGAGATTCTATACATAGTTATACATTTAAAGGAACGTATAGAGAGGAAGATAAAGGAAGAGATAGTAAACTTGAAAGACGAAAGAAATTCGAGTTGAGATAGCAGCAGAAAGGAAACTAGTGTGCGTTGGAATGTCTTAATCCTAGATTTGGTGTGTGTTTGGGTTAGCTTTTTTTTAATAGCTTTTATGACTTACAAGGTAAATATGTGTGAGGAGTTTTGTCTCGGATTACGCAAACCATGATTTAAAATCATGGTCTGGGGTGTTGCCAAACACACACTTGATTATTTACAGCCTGATCTCTGATTGGAGTTTGATCGTGTACGTTTCAATTTCTCAATCACTCCTTTCACCTTTGCAAATTCAGATATGGGTAGCCTTTTTTGTTTTTTTTTTAATTGAGTTTTGGCTAACCTCAGCGATTTTTACAAATTAAGATATTTTAGTCCTGGATGGCACTGTGATCTGTCGGCGGTGTTGTTGGATGGTCAGTCCCAAAGTATCATTGGTTGTCTCTGTTGTAAATATATTTATGTCTGTGTCAAAGAAACTAGTCCCACATTATTTAAAAATAAAAGAGTATAATAAGCCTATATATACGAACATATTATTTTGGGCTTATAAAGAGGCATAGAGGAGTGGTGGACTAAAATGTGCAATAACAGGCTATCAGAAGGCGAACATAGGGCTGTTCGGGATCGGAAAATACTATTCCCGATCCCGAAAAGTGTTCGGAAAGGAGTTTCATTCCTGATCCTAGATTTTCTTTTTTCTTTTTTTTAAAAAAATCTTTATATTGAATTTTTTATTATGTTTCCTTTAGTCTAATACAAATATATAATTTGTTTAATATCATATTGTATCAAATAAGTCTAATACATGCTTAAAGTTGTTGATTCAGCTGCAAAAAGAATAAAGACAAGAATAGAAAATTAGAATTATTTAATAAATAATAAATAGAATTAATTAAATAAACTAAAAGAATAGATATTATCTTAAGGGTGTTAGGGATTTTCACATTTTATTTTATATTTGGTTTTATTTTCTTAAATATTTATAAAAAAAAAGTACACACACATATTCGGGATCAAGAAAAAGTCGGGATCGGGAAGTCTCATTCCCGATCTCGATCCCGAAATGACATTCCTGAACGCGAAATTAAATCCTGTCCCGATTTACTCGGGATTGAGATGGGAAGATCAGAACGGGAAATTGATGAACATCCCTAGGCAAACACAATAGAAATCCATCGATACTTGGTACTGGCACCTTTTGTAAAAATATTTTGCTCCCCAAAAATATTATTTTTAGTCAACAGTAGGGTGCTTCCCTGAATGTTCTTTCCGTTGTTAGTATACAGGTCTATCTATCCGGTGGTATCTATTCGGTTTCAAGGGATGCATTGTCTAGATTATCTTGCGCCGCTCGAGATTTATGTCATAAAGGAGTAGTGTTTGCATAGGTTTAATTATTTATATTGTTCTCTTTTCTCAACGTATCAAGATTTTTAACAAAGCGTGATTCTTGGATAATAATACACCATGGCTTAAGTAGTTCATAAATCTATGTTTAGAGAGGCAAAGTAAGCATGAATGCGGAAGTTGGAAGAAAATAGTAATACCAACTATGTCGGCCCGGAAGAATTCTCAATTTCAAGCCGGCAAGACTGTAGAAACAGCCTATAAAACGGAAAATCACGTTACTTTATACATACGTCCTCATGATGAACGCAAGTCAATTTATATAATCATTGTTATCATATCAAATTGTGCGAAATCAGTTTCAACAAAAATAAGAAGCTAGATCAAACAGAAAGTACCACATTAATCATAACTAAAATCACACCTAATTACATTAATGAACTGACATGTACATGGGGTTATATGATACAAATCGTAACGCCTTTCCTTTCGGGTATGGATGGGGTGTCAAATATTCCCGGTAGGTGCTTCAAAGAGACATGAAAACCTGATAAAAAGGGGGAATCTCATGGCACCCAAGCTAATTGAAAAATAATTATCGTGAAGCAAAATATTATAAAATAAAAGAAATTATTATCAGAAGCAGGCGATTGTCAATTGCCTGAAATTTTCTTGTCCGAGATGTGTAAAATTGAGGGGGTGAAGTCTCCTTAACCTCGTAGCAAATTGTAAGAATTTAAAACTACAAAAACACTAAATTGTTTGATGTCACTTTTGGACATTTTAAAAATGCTTATTCACGTAAATTGAGATAAATCTCCTC